>CALSCE010010686.1:22836910-22912045 GCA_943593645.1 Bovichtus variegatus | reverse complement strand
AAAAATAAAAATAAAAATAAAAATAAAAATAAAAATAAAAATAAAAATAAAAATAAAAATAAAAATAAAAATAAAATAAAATAAAATGAAATTAGGAAAAGTCAAAACTATAATAAAATAAAAACATGTTGAAAATGTAAAACTATTATAACCTTGAGACACAGAATTCTGCAGCCTGGCACTGCAGCTACAACCCATGAAGGGTGTTTGAAGTGTGAAGCTGATGCAAACCACTGAGGAAACATGTGTATTACGCAACGCTTTTGTCTCATTGGCATCAGTGTCCCTCAAAGCCACATTCAGCAGCTGTGTGGGAGGAAAAAAGATGCAGAAGAAAATGTGTTCTCTACCTTAGTGTGCTGAGGGTCTCGTCGTAATTGATGTCAGCTGGACTCAGGGCAGCAACCATCGCAGTACGAGAATTCCCCCCTGACACAATGAAAACATACACTTTAGTCTCAGTTTGTCAAGAACTAATGGATCAGTAAGAGCAAATAATCATTGTGTTCCTACCCAAATTTTCTCTCAGTAGCCAAGTCAAAACTGAGTCTCTGTAGGGGATGAAGCTTTCCACTTTCTTCTTCTTTTTGTTCTGTGTTTCAAATTAATACACACAATTAATAACAATGTATGAATTGGCAAATATATGGAGGTCCTGAGAGGCAAGTGAGAAAAATTAATTCTAGTGATCCAAAGTCTGATCCGAATTGTTTTCTCTTCTGTCTTTATGCCTTAAGAACAGTTGTTCATTCATGTTTTCTACCAGGTTTGTTTGAATTTCTCCATGCATCCTGGCGAAAGCATTTTTTTTCACCTGTTCTCAATTCATAAACACAGGAGAGAAACGTTTTTTGAATTACCAGAATTTTTTTTTTTACATGCCTCTCAGGGCTTCTGTACATTTAGGTTAAGAAAAGCAAATAACACTAAATAATTTAAATAAATAATTTAAATAAATTACCTTATTCAACCCGGAGTCCTAAAATGAAGTAGAGAGTAAAATGTAAATGTTTATCCTTCATAACATCTGCTTTATCTTACAATCTACAATATGCAGATATAATACATACCACTTCTGCCAAAGCAGAGATGACTTTCCCTAGTGTAGTTAGAGATTTGTTGATATTTGCTCCTTCCTGTGAAAGAGCAAGAAGCAGATAATGATATTTACATTGAAATTAGACACACTGATTAACAGCTTCAATGTGGATTTAGTCATAGTGATTATTTCCCATACAGGCAAAGAAATGTGTTTTCAGATCTGTGTTTCTGTGTTACAATATCCCAAATGCATTTGAGGGAAACATTTCACCTTCAGCCTGGTCCCTTTGGCTCCAGTAGAATCTGCCCTCTCACTGCCAGCCAAATCCACCAAACTTATTTTGCTGACCTGCATCAGAGCATCCAGTAAATAGACTTTAATAAATAAACCACAACAAAGCTAAAGCTATTCATCTTTATTCCAGAGACGGGTCTCATTAAAAAAACATCTGTTACTTTATCATTACTGTATGACCTTCAAGCAGTCATTGATTTCCAATTTACGACAAGATTTAAATCAGTGTCATCAATCAGCTCATAGTTAAACAGAGGTCACAGCTTAATGTTAAATAAATTCAGTCAGGATGTGATAAAACTCTACCTTCTCGGTGGTGTTATCACTCTCAGCATCGTGGCGTTTCTGAGTGAATATGATGTTAAAGACGGCATGAGAGCGACTGCTTGTCTCATTCATGTTGGTGGCAGCCACAGTCCTGTAGACACAGCGGAGACATTTTCATCAGTTTGTTTGCTCCACGTTTTTCCAACAAGGAGAATGTGTATCTTACAATAAAGGAGCAAATTACAAGTCCTGCTATTTCTATTGTAGGTCCGAGGAACATAATGAAGAAACAGAATTGAAAGTACAAATAGGGAGAATGTAAATAATCAGCTGAACCTTTGCACACATTGTAAAGAGTTTCATTTATCTCTTCCACTTCAGCTAAAATGTATTTCTGATGTTTGATTCATGCCTTAAAGGAACAGGTCTCCCCTTAATCAAAAATGCATACTGTATTTTTCCTCTTACCTGTGGTGCTAATTATCAATATAGATTGTTTTGTTTTAGCTTGTTTGAGATGCCGATCTTTGGAGATACCGGCCGTAGAGACGTCCGCCTTCTCTCCAATATAACGGAACAAAATAGCACTCCGCTTGTGGTGCTCAAAGCACCAGAAAAATACATTTACAACTCAACGGCAATGTTTCTTTCCAGAAATCACGAGTTAGATTGATAAATAGCACTACAGGTAAGAGGAAAAATATGTATTTTTGATTTTGGGGTAAACTGTCCCTTTAACATATCTAAACTCCTGGTACATGACATGTATTTTTGTTTTGAAATGGTATGCACCGTTTATATTTCTACAAAAGCAACAGAGTGAAGTGCCTGAATGAATAAACAGCTCCATCACCTGGCCTTGTTGCCAGAGTCCATGAGGTCCTGGATGTCATTGTAGGAGGTGACAGCCAGCTTCGACAGATCCTCCACATAAGGTCCCATCAGAGGATGTTCTCGAACACGCAGGTTTCCTTTGTTTTTGGGGTTCAGTAAATCCCGCACACGTTCACAGTAGATTTCCATGTAGCTTACCTGTTCAGATTCATAATATTAGCTTGAACATTCAAACACATGTCAGGTTCAGCACATACAGTACACCTGTATTTGTATTATTGCATTAGCAGGTGTTAGTGTTTGTGTCTACATGCCCCGGGACTGCACAAGGAAATAAACTCGTAGCTAAACAGAGATTAATGATTTCAGTACATGGGCCCTGACGAATAAATGTAATAAACTAAATGACAGAGGGCATCAAATGCTTACCTCTACAGAATAAGACATGTTGTTGTCTGCATTGTTATTGAACTTAGTGAAAAGATCTTCACACAGCTGGAAGGAGAACAATAAGAACATTATTTCCACAATGGTTACATCTGAGACATTCAAAATCAGCACTGGTCAAGTAATCCCAATAAGTCTGTACCAAGGGAATGATTCCTTGTTGATCCTTGACATCCTGTTTCCCCATCATGGTGTAGGACTTGCCAGCCCCTGTCTGCCCATAAGCAAAGATGCAGACATTGTATCCCTCGAAGGCGTGCAGCAACATTTCCTCTCCGATGTCTTTATACACTTGCACCTGAG
The DNA here is from genome assembly GCA_943593645.1 of Bovichtus variegatus. Lineage (NCBI taxonomy): Eukaryota > Metazoa > Chordata > Actinopteri > Perciformes > Bovichtidae > Bovichtus > Bovichtus variegatus. Next base: position 22,908,858 of record CALSCE010010686.1, on the reverse strand, counting down.
AGGCATAATTGATGTCCTCTGGCTGTGGACAGAGATCAATAATCAACCACTTAAATCTTAAACTTTCTCATAAACCTGACAAACGTCACATATGGCGATCCACTGTGATGCACACTTGTGTGTGTGTCTTTGTTGGGGTGTCAGTACAACTTGCACCTTGGGGGTACAGAACGACTTACCGAGGTGTGGGACCAGTAGGAGTAATCAAAGTTGAAGCTCTTGTTGTCTTTGGCCTGCTTGGGGTTGACGATGGCTGAAAGACAGGACAAGGAACACGAGTTACAAGTGAAACTGTATCTGAGCTGTGTCGGTGTCATGTTGTGCCAATTGAAGTGGAAAGGCCTTGGTCGCCTCCTCTTTCTGTACCAACAGTTATATGTAGTGTTTGGGCCTCTGCACTACAGCAAAAGCATTAGACTGCAGATGTATTGGGACAAGAAACCAGAAAAAAACATGGTCCCTCAAGTGAGGCAGAAGAGTAACAAATATAATAACATAATAATAAGAAGACCAGTAATAATATTAATGATGCAAAGAAGAAAAAGAAGAAGAAGAAGAAGAAGAAGAAGAAGAAGAAGAAGAAGAAGAAGAAGAAGAAGAAATTGTTGGATAAAAAAGAAACTGTTTTGCTATTCTTACAACCTACTTTCAAATGTACATGCAGGCCTGATGCTGGTGCAAGATTTAAAGGCTGTTGTTGTTACCTGCCAGGTTTCTCTAGCTACCATCTACCAGGGGCCATTTTAGGACGGCTCAGACTCGACTTTTCAGGCTCAGCTCGTCTTTTAACAGTGTCTGTGTGACCATCAGCCCTGAGCTGCACTTCATCAGGCACAGTTGTCCTTTGTGAGCCTTCAGGAACATTTTACTTTAGTGAATCTTATAATATCCATTTATAACATACCGTCAGAGAAGAGCTGATACTGTAAGTCACAGGGGTCTGCTTAGCACAAATTAAAATTGGTCAAATCAGCCATTAAAACTTCCATCTTTCTACTTAAACAGGAAAATATATAAGACTTACTTTAAATTATCATTATTATTATTATTGTGATTATTATTATTTTTATTATACTATTGTTCTTATTGAGTTATGATGGTCGGGATTAATTATTATTTTTTTTTTTAATCACAGAGAATCCCAGTCTAATATTCTGGTCTGGTAGAATTACATTCCTGGGACAATGATGACTGACTTGATATTAGATATGTCTGCTCCGTGACCCGCATCAAACAAAGCTTAGGTACTCATGCACTTTATGGTCATGACACACATCTGTTTCTGGTTTGTTAGTTATGGCTTAATGTTATCCCATTGTATTCTGGAGTTATTAGGCTTTTTAGTGAAGTGTAGCTGACAGGGCTTGTTTGCAGCTAATGAAGCTGTAGGTTGTATGTCTGGAAAGGTTATTCAATATCCTGAATCAGACAAAAATAATGCCTAAAAGAAAACACTTTTTGATATATAAATGATTTATATTTCATAACTTATTTCCTGTCCAGATGTTTGACTTCTGGAATAATGAATTTGATCCGACAACAGAGCAAATTCAAAAATTGCATTACAGGAATACACTACTGTTTTTGTTCTGACATGTTTTTCTTGTGTAGCATAAATGGACTACAACTGTATTTTGTTGTTCAACCCTGCGTTGAAGAATGACAATAAATGAACCTTGAAAGAATACTTTTCTCAAACAAAATCTACATGCAGCAACAGCAATGACAGTTCTGTAAAAAAAGCTTTCAGATACAAATATATCTGTATCTGATATACTGTGTGTTCATTCTCATGATTTAGAGAGACATTTTTAAAAATTACAATTCACATTGTTTACTTAAAAGGCTAAATATCAGATACATTCGTAAATGCAAAACACTCCCTTTTTCTAAAGGTATCTATCAAACTCACGTACTGTATTGATATCAAGGTGTTTTTGTATGAATGCTCCAGCACATGGTAGTGTGGCCACACAAGAACAATATATCTGTTGTGGTCTGGTGATGCCAACTATGAAATGCTTCCTCCCTGCTCCGAGAGCTCCAGACACCATTTTCTCTGCTAATACAGATGCGGTCGATAGTAGAGGAGAAGGCCCGGGGCTAAGTACACTCTCAAGTAAGTGTACACACTGTTATTTCCTTTCCACACGGCCACTGTGTTATCAGCTATGAAATATAGGCCAGCGTGACTGCCTTGGGTTTCCGGTTTCCGGCCCGTGACAAAGATGAGGCCTCGTTTACCGGGCATGATGTCATCAGGTACCCTGGAAGATGGCCAATTATGAACATAGACGACACACTGTGGCACACACTGTGCCTTCTGTCATAGGCTGGGCTTAGAATTGTTATAAAATACATGAGGTGTGCTGCTAACCACAGCCACAGAATCAATGTCATTAATTAGCTAGAAATGTTTTCCACACTGCTCATTTCCCCGACTGTGCACTCTCTCCTGCCACAAATGGTCTTCTACAGTAATCTGTCATGACATCAGACATCACTAAAAATTCCAGTTAGTCCTAAAAATCGACTTACAATTGAAAGGACAGCTAACATTAATCAAGCAATGGTTATTAATCCCTCCACTCATCACATTTGTGTTTCAGTGATGGTGTTGCGTTCACCCTTTTTACCTGTTCCACTGAACTCTGGTGTTGCTGGCCATTACAAAGCCAGACTACTCACAATCTATTGCTTTTGTTTTTATACTACATTTCTGATATGCAGCATTAAGACACATCCCTTCCATCATTGATGAAATACGGACGTTTAAGAGCACTCTGTGAAAAGCCTACATACTGTCTATATCTAATACAGCCTGACAATGAATGAAGGTCCCTCAAGGTCTCAAGCTGCCACATGGTGAAAACAGGAAAGAAAATGATTGGGTTTCCTGGTAAATAACGCTGACCTCGTTCTATAAAATCTGGCTTCTATAACAGAAGAAAGCCGTCAAATAAACCCAATTTAAAAGGAGACATGGACGGATTACTTAACCAAACCAAAATGAAAAAATATATCAATATCTGACTATTGCCCAGATGCAGTACGACATCCTCTCCATGCTTACTCATCTCCTATTGTGGTATGACTCATACAACACGAGCCCCCTCCCATAACTCCAGCACTGGAAAGAAAAGCGCCTCACTCTCAGATAAGGTAATTACTTTAGAGTGGCAGTGATTGGCAGAATATATGAGTGTTACGGTGAGACGTGGGGCAGGGCTGCCTTTTTTTTTTTTTTTTTTATAATTGCACTCAGTAGCTTGGCTGACGTTCTCAGCGGTCACAGCTTGCGTGTTGGAAAAATCTCCACCTGAGGCCAATTTTAGCAGCATTTCAAAGCACACAGAGCACGTCTCCCATCTCCATCATACTCGCCTTTACTACCCGTCTTTTCTTTTTATGATGCAAACACTTTTTAATTACAAGGTGTTGACTTTATACTAGAAGTCATGTCATGGGGGGCGAACGTAATTAGACGGAAAACAACACCAACTCATTTCTCATCCGGCAGGTGCTCAGGAGTGTATGCACGTGTCCAAAATATGTACACTTTTATCAGCATAACGTTTGCACATACTAAATTCTACTAGTTAGTTTGAGTGCTCACCACTGATATTCACTCTTATCTTTGCAGCACATAAATCACATCTTGGAGAAAAAAATGGAAACAATGAGTCGAAAACATTCATATAAATTATATAGAATGTTTCTATTTTTAAGAGCCAACTTCTCAAAATCTGTTTTTAATGCCTAAAATACAATGCATGCAAAAAAGAATACACCAATAGACCATTTAAAATGAATGGAAACATGCTCTATTGTTGTTAACTGAAAACAGAAACCACATATTCACCACTGGTTTGTTACCTTAGTATCTTGCAGTCTATTATACAGTCCTTGATTCAGAGCCGTTTTGTAAATAATAGTTAGCTGTCCAATAATAGGAAGTTATTTTGTTACTTCATGGTAGGTCTGCCACTAACTTTTATTTAATTGTCAAATAATCTGCCAATTATGCCTTTGATTTGTAAATCATTAAGTTTATAAAATGACAGAAAATCACAATTTTCCACCACCTATGTTGACATGTTAAAATGTATTGTTTTGTCTGAACAGTGGTCCGAAACCCCAAACTATCCATTTTAATAAGATAGAAGATAATAACGACTGCAAATATTCACATTTTAAAAGCTGGTACAGGATTTTTGGGCGATATTTCTGCTTAAACATTACTTCTAATTATTTTATGATCACAATTGTTTAACAATTGTGTAATTTAGGGTAAGTTCACACTGATCACTTTTTTGATACTTAAAACATTTTAATGTAAATACAGGGTACCATTTCAACATAGCTAAATAATTGATAGTTATACTGCAAATTCCATTTTTTAAGTACATCACATTACGTATAATTCCAACTTTATTTTTACGATCTATATGTTTAAAGATACTGTCACATGAGCCATTTTAATTCCCAAAACATTTGTATCAGAATTTAAAAAATAAATATATACTCTATATTTTTATATAATCCCTAGAAAAGATTGTGTACTTTATTTTTTTTTTTTACCAGGTGTGATCAGTATACGGGTATAAATATACTAGTTTAAGTTCAAGTTGTTCATTGTCTTGTGCACAACAATTACAGAGAAGCAGTCGTTGGCAAAATCTAAGTCTCCCTTAAACAATGCTCATTAAATTAGTATAAAAAGAAAATCACGTAGAACAATTAGAATCCAAGACCTAAAATAGTGCAGGAGCTCAAATAAACCTATTGTAAATAGGAATGTAGTGAAAGTATATGGATAATGAGAAGTAATAAAAAATATATTTATAAATAAATATATATATATACAGAGATGTAAACAGGTTGTAAAACAGTAAGTATGAAGGTAAAATAACAATATAATGGTAACTTCTTTAGTATATATAGTATACTAGTATAGTAGTGTTTTGTAAAACTACGTTGTTGTCACTGTCAGTGATGCCCACATCATTTATCCTAATTATAGCTGTGATTATCAGCTCTAGTTTAATTTGAGTTGGTATACATCATATTTTCAGCATCCTAATATGGCCCATTCCATGTTTGTTTTCATAATTGTGACTGAGTGATGCTGGTCAGACTGTCATGGGTGACCTGCCCCAGTCAATAGGAGAGGAAATGTGGCCACGTCAGCAGGTCTGGCAAAGGGGATGTGAACCCACTGACAGAGACTGGAGGAGAGCCACGTGGATGCTATATTCAGCAGCAGCACGGGCTGTGGGTGGTATGTGGTCTGCTGCTTTATGTTGGACTTTTATCCAGGTTTATAAAGCCCAAGTCTATAAAGACACCAAGATGCACTGTCGATGCCTAAATTAGCATTATGGAGCAGTAAACATTATGCTAATGAGGTCTTTAATTGTGCATAAAATTTAAAGAAGCATCATGAATCTATTAAATTTTCCCTAAAATAAATGAGAATATTGTGAATTTGTTTGAAGGGCTGTGTCTACATTCAAATACACAGAATACACTACAACATACATTTGCAAGGGATGTAATGTTTGAATATATACAGAGATATTCTGAGTCAGTCCATTAACGACATTTCCTATAAATAGTTTTTGCTGCAATATAAATCTAAATCTATCCACCAAGCGTATGCACCCAATAGCCCTCTAAAGAGGGGCCTATTTCTCCTTCAGGTCTGTCCCCTGCATCTTAATTAGGTCCAGCGTGGGAGGGAAGATCTCTCAAACAACAAGATTACTGCCATTCTCCTGCTTTGTGGGAACTGGGGTATTGACCCACACATGAGTGTCAGAGAGCACAAAGCAGAGAGTGAGACGAGCACAAAAACAACCCCACTCCTTCTTCTTCTTCCTTTCCTTGGCCCAGACTACAAGAAGACAAGGGGGCATTTATACCCTGCCTCTGTACCCCCTCCAGACACTGCAACCAATGGGCTTTTTCATGACATCAGTCTGCTCACATCCTCCAGTCCACATCCAGAGCCATTGACTCAGTTTGGAAGAGAATCTGCTTTGCTGAAAGACCTGCAGTCTAACTGAAAGCGGCTTTGTGTTATCTGTGGGTCTGACCAACAAAAAGTTTTCTGGTACTGTTGACATATTGATAAACTCAGTTCAATTTGGGGATTTTAATGTAGACTGATCAAACAGAATTGTGATTTAGGCCTCACTGAAATCTTTTCACACAGACCCACCTGTGTCTGTAAAGTGATCAGTGTGGGGGGCTTTCTTTAGTACGTCCACTGCCAAGTTCCTTTTCCCTGAAACTTTAACTGCAATTTACCAGCTTGTAGAGGTGATTCATATTGCGGGGAATCAAGCCCACAAGCTCCTAGATTTAACTGGACGCAGGGCTGAGAAGATCTTTTGCACATTCTTGTGTTCCTTATATTAAATATCAAAACTATTTCTGATTTGACTATAATACATATATCAGAAAAAACAGAATTTCTGAAAAGCAAACACCAGAAGCACCCAATTACATTAAATATTTTTTTGCAGTCAAGTTTGGCTCCTCATCTTTTAGAGTATTACTATTATAGAGTAATAATTGATAGTAGCATATATGTTTAAAATTGCCTCCTATGCTTTGACAGCCTGACTGACTTTGTATACTGTTGAATAAGGCACAGTACTAAACTATGTTGGCTTCTCTTAGGGGTCTCCAAACAAACAATATTTAAGAATAGGATAGTGCATATTGCAATGAATAAGCAGGAACTGACCAAATAAGATTAAAGTAAGAACAAGCAAATACCATTCTGATTATCATGGTAGCATGGCAGAGACAGTCACTGAAATTCAAGTGTTTTCAAGCCGCATGTACTTGGATAACTTGCTTAAATAAAAACAACAGACCCACTTTGTGTGATTAGAAAAATTTCACAGAATAAATCAAATGAGACATTTGTGTGGTATTGACACTGTAAATATATTCCCTGTGGACTACAGTGATCTAAATTTACACTGCTTAAAGGAGACACTGCTGAGAGCAAAATCCTCATCGTCCGCTGCTGTGGAGACAGTGACAAGGCAATGACCCCGTTCTAACTGTAGGTGTCAACAACATGTATTCACCCTCATGCTGTGAAGTCCTGGAGGGACTGAAGATACATTGGAACCATTAATTAGAAATTGAATGTATTTAATCTAGCAGGGAACTACATCAGAAAAAGCAACAAATCACACAGTTAAAATAAAATGGCCCAAAAAAGCTACCCAGCTTGATGTCTAGTCACCCATGACATGAGGAAAGAGGGGGGAGACGGCTAAATTAGGCCAAACTGTAAATATTTCAGGAAGCCTCATCCATTATTGACAAATGGCTTTACCTTCCTAAGCAGACTACATATCGAGTATCTTTCCAGTCTCCTCTCAACCAGAGTCCTCACTCTGCACTGTACAACCCAAGGAATGTTGGCTGCTCTGAACTACATACTGAAAAATCATACAACATATGACCACAAATACGAACACAGGAAGGAAAACGTTACAGTAGCTAAGCAAGTACACAAATGTTTATATGGAATATTTTATAAACAATAACGTTCTGTTTCTTCAAAAAGACATCTGCCATTATTGAATTGTATTGAATATCTAGACTATTGGCAGATTTTAATAGAAAGAAGAAAGATGTTGAAAATATTGAATAAGGAGCATTTTCTTTAATCTGGCCTAATCTGGCCACATAAACAACTAACAGGCCTTGCCCTAAATAAATATCAAATATGCAGAGGATTATGTCACCTACAGCATGATGTTCAAGAGATTTCCTGAGCAGGGGATTTCATCTCTACTGCTCATAATTAGACAGTTGACAATCCTGCAGACACGCTCAATATAACGACATATTCTCTATAGACAGATTAGAATTAGAGCTGCAACTAACCATTATTTTCAATATCGATTAATCTGCCGATTATTTTCTAGGTAAATCATGTGGTCCAAACAATGTCAGAAAATTGTCAAAAATATCCATCCCAATTTCTCAAAGTCCAAGGTGATGTCTTTAAATGTTTTGTTTTGTCAGTACAAGATATTAACTTTAATATGATATCAAACAAAAATCTCCATATTTGAGAGGCTGAAAATAGCATTGTTTTGCCATTTGTGCATGAAAAATTACTTTTTTTACAATTATGAAAATATTTTTTATATAAAGTGCTATATTTTTTTTAATTGAGCCGATCACCTGCAGTATTTCAATAATCTTCTCATCAAAGATTATTCTTCTCATCATCCCCTCGTGCAGGGGGGTCAGAGGTCAAAAAACTGTAGGCCTAAACCTGTGCTTTCTGGTTGAAGAAGGATCCCCCAGCTCGAGCTTACATCTGGCTGGGTGCCATCTGCCAAACACTTTCTACACTTCTGATGCTGTGTGAAGCAATTGTTCATACAATCCATGTTTAATTCTAGACTTAAGACAATAAAAATATAAAACAAGTACACATAACACACATACTGTAGACGAATAACAAGCTCTTCTTAGAGGTACTTACTGGTGGTGTTTCCAGTCATCTGAATGATGCATTTGCTATCTTTTCCGATCTCCCTTGAATTGAAGGGGCGGACACGCACCGCCACCTTCACAGAGGCCCCTGCCATGGTGCTTTCTTCTTAGCACCTTGGGGTGCCTTCTTTAGGGCCCAGGTGTCAGGCCTGCAGGTCTGTAGAAGGGAGCAGAACGTTTTATCGGTGTGTATCAGTTCATATGCAAATGTGGGTAAGAGTATTAGGGCGAGCCATAAGGGGGAAAAATGAGGAGGAAGATTTTGTTTTTTGCATTTCGAGAAATAAATCAAAATGTCGACAATAAAGACAAACTTTCAGTTTGTGAGCTAGAGGTTTGATTTATTGTCAAAAGTTCGATTATAATCATGAAATGCCCAGTTTATTCTCTACATTTCGACTTCATCCTTAAAATGCAAGAAAACAAATCCTGACTTTTTTCATTTTAAGCTTGTCACTAATACTGAAAGTTCAATTTTATTCTCGACATACGACTTTCTTCTGAACATGCAAAAATTAAAAAATATTCCTCCACTAATTGTTTCCCTTACACTCTTCTGCACAAATGACATGCTGCAACTCTTTTGGCACGTGTTGTATTATGTTATGTTACAAAATTGAAGTCTTTTTTTTTACATTTGTGTTAAAAATTTGAAAGGCTAGAACATTAAACCTAATGGTTGACGTGATGAGCACAATAGAGGAGGGCAGGGCTGTGTGGCTGTAGCATGAAAAGACCATGCATGGTCAGCTACAGCCAAGGGAGATGGATTATAAAGCTAGCAGTAACAAAAGAAGTGCAGCAGCAGCTAAATGTCAGGCTACTTCTCTGGATGACAATGGCTCTGAAACCAGCCACAAATCCAGGGTCTGGCTCCATTCAGAAAGCTTGGTTTCATTAACAGCTATCCCCTAAAGGACTAAATATGAACATTAAATCACAATGTGTCAAGAGCGACCATGATCAAATTACAATAATTTACTGTTTTCATCAATAAGCTTTAACAGGGAACAAAATGATACACTTAGCTTTCACCGCATGCCTCAGGTTCAAATATAATAAAGCTATCATAATGTATAGCATATCAATGAGAAAAAGTGACATTTCTTGAACTTGATTTACGCCCAAGATTTAGGATAATGTTGGATGTCGTAGCAATAAACAGATTATGTTCCTGTATGATTTGTGACTCATATCTCTGTCATCATAGTTGTAAATTTGCTGTGTCACCCTGCTTCCTGGTATACCCTCTACAGCTGGCCCCAAACGTATGCAGGTCGTTACAATGGGAAAACAGTATTACTGTATTGTGGTCTGATGTCAAAGTAAGATTGAAAAATAAAATAGACTGAAGAATATAAAAGATTCAATATAGTTTTGATATATGAAATTCACATGCTTAAAGTGTATCTTATGTTCACCCACTGCAACAGAATATCTTGTGTAAAAAACAACAATAATAAAGTTCTTAAGATTGAAATCAGTTTTTCTTCCATCAACATCCATGTCCATAATCTTCTCATACAGATGCTCAGACCAATCAGCTGATGATGCAGCTCAGCTGGGCGGCCACCATTTTCCCGGCAACAAAGGCTAATGTAATTTACCATGCTGGAGTGTATTTGAGCATGAAGACAGTTCAAAAACAATTTTACCTTATCACTCATTAAAATATATATATATACATAGCTTTTTGGCACGAGAGCAGACCACAGGTCAACGCTAGCCTTAGGTCCATCGTTTTTTTGGTTGGGCTAAAAACTGATAATTCACCTCTGCAATTACTTTCTGTAAAAATTCTAAATACTAAATACTAAAAATACGTCTTGTGTCATTTTTAGAGCTAAAGATATACGCTAACACCTTCAATTCACAGTTGTAGCTAGCAGCACGTCTTGCAGTCTACCTTTCGCCCAATGACAGGGCATTTATTCCTGTCGTCCTGCTCACAGAATGAACATATATTTTACAAAACAATAAACGCTGTAAAATAGCATTGTGTGCTGTGTGACAGAGCAGCTGTAATGTCACTGTGTCTTATCTTTCCGACATTGACAGCCTCTTCAATGGCCGCACCCTATGCTCATCTCTTCCCAGGAGATTTAACACTAAGTAAATAAAGACTGTCTCGTTAAAACGGCATTACCGGCGGGACAATGGAAAAATAAAAAAAGGTAAACCTACCTGCGCAGTGCCAATAAGCTCTTGCTCCCGTGTAGAGACTGTGTTTGTCGGTGCTCTCCTCTTTAAGTATCCAGCTCCGAGGCTGCTTCCACCCCCTCTGGTCTCCTCCAGGTCTGGCACTGCCCTGCTGCTAACAGCCTCTCCTCTCCATAAAAACGGGAAGGGCTGAGGTTACCGTGGACGGTGTCTTGCACCCAACAACCCACCTCCCTCTGCCCTGCCTTGCCAGTGGGGGACCCAGGAAGAAAAGGAAGGTGGCCAGTCGGTTGTTTGGATGTTCGGCCGCTTCTTCACACTCCCAAGCGGTCAAAATGGCCCTATTGTCTGCCTGTCTTTGGTAAGGATGCTCGAGCTCCAATGAGCCGGTGACATCACCACCGAGGGAGGTAACAGCATCAATGCAGTAGTGGGGAGAGAGAGAGAGACAGAGAGACAGAGAGAGGGAGAGAGGGAGAGAGAGGGAGAGGGAGGGAGAGGGAGAGAGAGAGAGGGAGAGAGAGAGAGAGAGGGAGAGAGAGAGAGAGAGAGGGGAGGGGGGGAGAGAGAGAGAGAGGGAGGGGGAGAGAGGGGGGGAGAGAGAGAGGGAGAGCGAGGGAGAGAGAGAGGGAGAGAGAGGGAGCGAGAGAAGGAGAGAGGGAGAGAGAAGAAAGAGAGAGATGCAGAGGGAGAGAGAGAGGGAGAGGGAGAGAAAGAGAGAGAGGGAGAGAGAGAGGGAGAGGGAGAGAGAGAGAGAGAGAGAGAGAGAGAGAGAGAGAGAGGGAGAGAGAGAGAGAGAGAGAGAGAGACAGAGAGAGATTAGTATCTCCTGAAACACTTCATACAAAAACTGCTGTTGTAGAATAGGCATGGCCACTAAAACATACTAACCCTAACCCTAAAACTTACTTGACCTTAGACATTTAGCTAAAAAAACAAATAATTTCAAAGATTTAATGAAAACAAACAATCAAACAATTTTAAATAAGGAAATCATAAATTCCCCCTGCATAAATGAAATTAAAGTAAAATGGAAAAAGAATAGCAACATTGTGTGAGTCTGTTATTTCTTGATAATCTATTATCATGGATCTATTTTTCACTTCTCTACCATGATAGCGAGTGAGACAGCTTCTTCGAAGCTCTCATGTGAGGATAATGCCGATTGTCATTCACCACGATATTAACAATTAATTTGATAATGGAAATTCACCACCATACTGACGGATATCCTGATATAGGAAATTCACCACGATCAACTTATTCATATCGACCCACATTAATATTCTTTAGGCTATCGCCTCATCCCTATTTTTATTTAAAGTTAACAGCAGATAGCACATTTACAATATTTTTTTCTAAATGGTCAAATAACCTAGTTTACTTACAGGATTGTTTTAAATCAGTGGACAATACAAGCATAACAACTCATTTGTTGTGAATAGTGTTTAGTAGGTCAAGCCAGGGACATCAAGCTGAGGGGAGACAAACTGGCACAAAGCAGGTCTGCACCATAGAAACTGCCTGTTCAGTGAAGCACACAATAAAGCATGTTGGAGCAGAGTCTGGCCACAGAAACAGGATTATAGCAGAAATATTATCATGTTTCTCCTACGAATGTGGTGTTCCTGTACGGCTCTTCCTGAAGTGATGTAGGTTGTCTCTTGCATTTATAGTGAGTTGTGTCCCTACAACCTCTGTTTGCTGCAGCAAATACCAGAAGTTAAATGGTAAAACATACAACAAACATATAGGTTTTTTAAGAACAGACATTTTGATTTGTCATAGTAGGAGTCATACAGGTGTAATTAATAGTAGTTAACTATGGCTGTGTTTTGTTCAAGTGTCCCAGCATGCACGATACCAAGAGCCTGAAACTGAAGCAGCTAAATGAAATTCAGCCATCTTTAATTTCTTTATTTACAACTGTGCTTACTGTGACATGTCAAATCTATATGTCTGTCGCTACCATGGAATCTAATTTAATTTATAAACTACAATGTTAAAAATGGCCCTTATGTTGAAGAATAATCAAGGTGTATTTTTTTATTGCTTATAGCTAAATAATACATTTTCTTAAAAACAAAAACTCACATCACATCAACGTATAATGACACCTCTATTTAGTCACAGAAAAGAATATCCATATTTTGTAGTTCAGCCTGTTTGACCCAAAATAATTGAGTGGACACAGACGAAGATGAGATGCAACGCCTGGAGAGTGTTTTGTAGTGAAGCTCTCAGACAGTCATTGAGCTGATTGGAGAGAGGAGAGGACCGGGCCTTACAGTATAATGGCAACGTGTCCTTGTACCAGTGACCTCACCCGTGCACTACAAGATGGTAATGGTTTGGTGGATCAATACTTTTTCTTTTTACCATCATTCTTCTGGAGACAAAACATCTGCACATTAAAATATTGTTATGTTATGGTACAATGCAGTTAATGCTTCCGCATAGATGTATGCAAGACTTTATTAAAAATATGAAGGATGTCTATAATGGAGAAATAGACCTTTTCTTTAAAGCTGCAAGTAAAGTAAGATTATATTGGGCTAAATGCATAGAATACTTTCAATAATTAGTGCCACTGAACCCAGATATTTTATTGTATAATTATTTTAGGGTGTTGATAATGGAACAAAAAAAATTGTCCATTGTCATGTGAAGAAAATCAATGAATGTGATGTTTACAAGTTGTCTTTATTTCAGTCTGTTCTCAACATCTCCTTCACTGTTTTTCTTATTTCATCTCTCCTTTGTAGTGTTTGATGGTTATTATTTCTGTTTGTTTGTATGTTTTATTACCAGCCAAAAGCTGGTTTACCGTGTGTGTGTGTGTGTGTGTGTAGGTGTGTGTGTGTAGGTGTGTGTGTGGACAGATTTTGTCACTGAGATAGTGTCGCAACCGTGCGAGCTGCAGTTTTGCAGATGTGCAGTTGAGATCAGAAGGTGGAGTTTGAAGATGGGTGTGGTCTGAGCCCACTGAGCCCATTGCCCCACCCCACTTTATGCCCTCACTTTACACCCCTGGTCCAATTGTGTCACGAAATTGAACATGTGCGATAAACAGTTGAGATAAAAATGAAGGCTGAGTTCAAAGATAGGTATGATCCTAGCAAGGGTGCTGGAAGTATGGCGGTAAGAGTTGGAGAATGGGCCATTGGCCCCCAATGTTGTGATCCCATCGCAGGATGGTCTCTCGTTTTGCTTGTTACTTTTTCTTTATTTTCCTGTTTGTGCTTATATATTTGCAAAAATATATAAAAGAGTAATGTTGACAAAGTTATTTGGTGTAAAAACATGTGATTTCTTTAATTACGCTCAAAAAGAAAGAAATTAAAAAGCTTTTTTTTTTTTTTTATTCCTTCTTTTGCTTTTATTAAGATAAAATACAGAGTCAATTGCAGATGAGGTTTAGCAGCAACAAAAGCCAGTGAACAGGAACTCTCTTTCTGGTGGAAGGATACTTTGGCTGCTCAGGTTTCAGCCTGAGTGAAACACAATGCAATTGTGTTTTTTGACCTTGCTCTTTGCACAGCTTAACCATTCTTATTTCCCTCTCTCCCTCTCTCTCTCTCTCTCTCTCCCTCTCTCTCTCTCTCTCTGGTCCTTCTCTGTCTCTCTGTCTGTCTCTCTCTCTCTCTCTCTCTCTCTGTCTCTCTCTCTCTGGTCTCTCTCTGTCTCTCTCTCTCTCTCTCTCTCTATCAAACATTTTCTTGATGTTTAACATCCCTCTTGCCCCCCCCCCCCCTTCCTGTCTCCTCCGCTTCTATCTGATGCAATTGCTTTATTTAATTCATCAGCATTAAGATTTCAAGGTCTAAACTGTGCACAGAAATAATATACGGTTTTGCAGTGTAGCCATTGTCTACCAACAGCACCACACAGCAAATATAAGTGTGAATCACAACAGATGAAAAAGGATGATGTCACTTGCATGAATCATACTATATGAGGTACCCCATATACACTTGTACTCCCAGTTTTAAAAGTGGGCCAAGCTGAAGGCTCGTTTTAGAAGTGTGCGTAAAAGGAAATGTCTTTAGATTATTTAAGATGCAGGAGGAGTGGTGATATAATTCTGCCCAACCAGCCTCCCAGCTCTGTTCTGCCATGTCTAAATTCAGTGGCACAGGAGCCTGAATAATTTATTGGTTGAGTGAGCTGCTGCCTTGAGCCTAGTGTCACAGACATGTTTTCTTAAAGAGACGCTCTTGGTGGGCGTCTATCAAAGCATGTTCAGCAAACTCCCACCCAAATCCCATTCGACACGGACCCTTCCTCTTCTCATGGTAGCTTCTAATTTTGATTGGAAAAGTTTATAGGAATAAAATGACAAATATTTAATGATTTCTGATTTCAAGAAATACCAATAAATAAATCACATATTGCATAAAGAAATGACAAATAAGAAATCTAAAACTGCAATCGTAACCAGTGGATGGATAATCAAATACAGACATTTCAGATTTCAGGCTTTCTGAATGATATTGGACACACACACACACACACACACACACACACACACACGTCTAACTAACAGGTATTCTCAATGGTGGAAGAGGTAATCAGATTTTTTACTTCCGGCAAAGTAGCAATACCACAGTGTAGAAATAGTGAGCAAAAGTACATAAGCGTTAGGAAACGTTAACTCAGGGTATACACGTAACAATCATACATTTCCTTTTAGAAAAAGTATGGCATAGTTTATCTTCTCTTTTACTGTAAATTTTATTTCTTTTGTATTTCTTTATTTATTTACATCGTAATTATTACATTTTTACTTACGGTATTGTTATATAAGTATTTTTCTTTAAATTAATAATTATTACTTTTACTTTCCCTCCTGTACTTTCTTACTGTATAGAGGTATTGACTTATCTACATTTACCTGTCTGAAATTGGGCATTGCACTTTTTTAATCTGAACTGCTGATCCTTTAATGTCCAACACTGATGAGAACATTTCAATAAACAAGTGTGAAAAAAGTCAAAATTATGTGATTTTTATTTGTATTGTTAATCTGAGTCGGAAAGTACCTAGTAAAAGTAAAGAAGTCTAATAAATGTAGTGGCGTAAAATGTACAACATTTTCCTCAGAAATACAATGCAGTAGGAAGTGGAATGAAATGGAAATATTCAAGTAAAGCACAAATACCTCAAAATGGTGCTTAAGTTCAGTCCTTGTCCTTGTACTTACTTTCTACCACTGGGTATTGTGACCTAGCTCATGATTTTCGTGGTGTCTGTCCTGCTGTCATCAGAATCAAGGTGTGGATGTTGCCTGTGAGACAAGCTCCCCCTGGTGGAATAACATTTTTAAACAAGGTATAACGACCTTAAACCACAATTGAAAAGTTACATTAAACCTGTCTGACTCATCAGCTCAGAGCGTTTGCTTTACTTTCATGTCAAGATAATTTGGTGGGTGTCTACTTGCAACTCTGCCAGGTTTGGTTGGCACATTACCTCCTGTCACTGGTGTCTGAGCGGACCTCCTCCGCTGTCTCGCAGTAGCTCCAGGGCAAATACTTTACGTTAGTTTGTTTATTGGACAAAATCCAAAATGGCAGAAACTAGAAAAAAAGACCCGCATATTTGTCTCATCATCCCGGTGGCGGCGCAGCCATGAGAGCAGCCCGGAGAGAGGTCGGCTGAGCCGGCACTCGGCAGCCGCCTCCGTCAGTCGGAGCCCCAGTCAGTGTCCGAAGAGACTTGAGCACAGCTAGAACAAGCCCCAGTGCCAGCAGTCACACCGGGCTGCTGGACCTGTGTACGGCAGCAACAGGGAGTTTGCACTTCCTTGGTGCTGTGGCTAAGACAGCTGCAAAGAGACACAAAATGACTACAAAGAGACGCAAAATGACTATGAAAAGAGGCTAAACAACTATAAAGTCTGTGTGTAGGAGAGTTGGTGGGGCCTTTTGTAACTCTGTCCTTATTATCTGTCATCTCTGGGCCCATTTTCTCATCATTCACCCATAGGTCTTCTACATATTTGTTTTTCCATGTGAATTCCTGGACAATATTGTGTCCATCCTGACACATTTGACGTAACATCAACTGTCCAAAGTACAATTTCAACAGAAAAGCACTCAGAAGCAAAGAAAGACACTACATACTTGGCTAGATTAATGGAGAACAGTTTATTGTAGGATTCAGTGACACATTGGAACACCATCATCCTGACATGTAACCTCAATTTCAACAAAATCTCATGACAAAAGGAAAAGATATTTCAGTGACAGAAGTATTTGGTACAGCAGGTAGGTTACTGACATTTCAGCGTTACGTTACTTGCACCGCACTGACCACTTGCACAGCGGTCACCTGGACATTTACCACAGTTTACATCCATCACAGCCACAGGCGATGACTGGCTTTGTCTGACCAGCTTGGCGTGAGCAAAACAAATGTTCACAACCTTGAACATGGGATGAAAAACACAGATAGTCATTGTTGAAAGCATCTGTAAATTACTGTAAAATCCTTTCGCTTATATTGCTTGCATGAGAAATAAGAGTGCTCATTGATCAAAGGTAATACCCTGCACAGAATGGTTCATATGTACAGTGAGAAAGGTTGTTAAAATCACTCTCATCACAGAAATATTATTCTTCGTCCAATTCAAGATCATACTTTTAAATCAGCTTTACCACAACACTGCAGTCTATCCTGCTGGCCATCGCAGGATTTCAAACTAAAATGGCATACTGTAAATAACACTTGCAAAAGTACAACTTCTGTTATGTAATAAATAAACTTGTCACTATTATGGACAATTCAAAAGCTTGTATCACTAAAACACTATTAAAATAAGTCACTAGTAATATAAGTTTATTAGGCTGACATTTAACAGCACCTTTAAATGTTAACATTACAGTACAGAGAGTACTGTATTATAATACCTTATATATGTATTTGCAGGGATGGACATACGGGTACATTTGACTTCAATAGTCACCGTTACCCTGCCATACCATGCATAGTGCACAGGATCAATGCCCGGTGTTTTCACATAAAACACATCATCAGGGCAATGTGAAGTGTTGTGATTTCTCAATTACTACATATGAATGACGTCTAACTACTTGAATGGTGGGAATTCCAGGTGACTAGTGACATTTTTTTGACATTATATAACTATTCCCATGGTAACTAATTTGACTTTGTCATTTTATTTCCTTTGTGAATATAGTAAGTGGCCCCTTTGTGATACGACTCAACCCCCATTTGCAATTGAATTAAAATTTAATTAGGAAAAGCACTACTTGTAAAGTAATTGATGAAAAAGTATCAACCCATGGAGTATGGAGTCCTTTATATGAATATATAAAATCAAATATTTAATTTGACTATTATTTCCCTCGTCTTTTTCATGATATGTGATTATTTTTTAAGTAATATGCTCAAATGTTGTCTGCATGTTTTTAAAGAATGTGAAAAATACTAATACCTGTATTTTTATCATTGTAAAGTTACTATTAAGGGAAATATGATCTCATTAAATTGTTACTTGTATGTGCTGAATTGCTCACTGAAGGGAGGGGGAGGCATTACTAAAATCCTCCAAATACACAATGAGGAAAATTGTTACTAGCTAGCTAATACATTTGGGCGCGGAAAACACTTAAAGAAACAGTTAGACATTTGGGGAAATGTGTTTGTTTGTTTCCCCAGTGCCAATGATTGATACCAATTTCATCTCTGTGCATCCTGTTCAGATATAGGCCTGGCTTAGCGCTAGGGCAGGAAGCAAGGGGAAGCAGCTAGCTAAGTAGCTCGGAC
The DNA here is from genome assembly GCA_943593645.1 of Bovichtus variegatus. Lineage (NCBI taxonomy): Eukaryota > Metazoa > Chordata > Actinopteri > Perciformes > Bovichtidae > Bovichtus > Bovichtus variegatus. Next base: position 22,890,369 of record CALSCE010010686.1, on the reverse strand, counting down.
AAATTGAATCGGGACGGTATGCTCATAATGGTCAAAAGGTTGAGGGAGGAACGTTGGACACTTCTCATCCTCAATGGCCGCCCTCTTGGCTACATAGCGGAAGGCAGTCCTGTCGCATTAGTGGGCTTGCACTGCAGTAACAATAGCCAAGTACGGATGTATTGGTGGCTAGCTTGCTGTCTAAGAAGACAAGTCTGTACTTGTATCATAGCTTTGGAGTTTTTAGGCTTTTGGTTTTTAACTTGCTCGCCATAGCTAGGCTAGTTCCAGCTACTGTTTCTAGGCTAATATGAACACATGACCATATATAGGTTATTTCTGTACAAAATGCACAGAGATGACACTTCATATGAATCTGACTGGGTAAGATGACAAACAAATGTATTTCCCCAAATCCTTTAAGAATGAAAAACACAAGATTATGTTCATAGGGATGTCACATAGTTATTTTGAATGGCCTAAAACTTGGTGTAAAAAGCCATGAGCATAGCTTTAGCCACTGTAGCTTCCCTTTCTGGAGTCACTGAGGCACTACTTCCTTCAAAGTAGCCAGGGCTGAATGGATGCGGACATGAAGCCTGTTCTCAAAGTCGTAGCCTGTAAAATCCTCCTAAAATATAGATAGATGGGATGTGATCAGTCTTCTCACTTGTGACATGTAATTTACTGTATTTCTAACAATATCTGGGAAATTAAAACTAATCAATCTAATTTAAATGATTGTTATGTAAATATTTTACCTTGGCTTGAAGTAGCAATGATCTCCCCTTTCCCACAGTCTGGATTGCAATATAAAAAACACCAGGTTATAACTAAGCATGTGGTCACATCAGTACAATCTATATAAAAATCAGAATTAATACAAATCTGAATGCCGTGTGCTGCAGACTGACCTCCTGTTTTGCAAGGAGTATACATCCGAGCTCATATACGGCGTACGGCTGAACATACGAGTTGATCTGTCGTCCGTACTCATCTCGAGCAGCCAGCTGGAATGACTGGAAAACAGATAAAGGGGATAGGAGAGCGAGGTGAGAAACATTCAAAGTGTAGATTAACTATCATTCAGTGCTAAATGTAGACTGATACCTGAACGGCATCCCTCATATTTCCATGACATTTGTGAACGGCACCAAGAAGGAGGTGTTTCAGGCCTCTGCACGAAGCCTCATCTAAACTCTGCAACACTGAACATACATAAAGAGGAATTTATCACACAAGGGTAAAATGAAATTCTTAGGAATCCGGCTGCAGCTAACTTGTGTTGCTATGAATCATGAAGGTTACCCTGATTCATTATTTGCAGTTTAGACGAGGAGCAGTTTGGAAGCGCTTTCCACAGATACAGCACTTCAATTACACCGAGGATGCATAGCTCTCTGGTGGGCGAGATCTTTCTCAATCTCTCAGCCTGCAGACAGGGATCAGACAGAGAAGGAACACGTTTGTGATACACTTGTGATGACTTTGGAAAGAGAGAGAGAGAAAAAAAGGGCTTAATCTGCAGCAAAACCCACCCTTTTGACTGCAAACTGTTCTATCTGGTTATTTTTTCTCTTGAACAGCTTCTGCACATCTTTGAAAACTCCACTTGCTCCATCCAGGTCACCCGAAGCACCCTGACACACTGGAAAAACACAAAGAAGATGGTATAAAATACAGAGTATACACATCCCAGCATATGTTAGCGTGTGACAGGCTTACCTCCGGTCAAGTAGGCATAGTAGCACTGCGACCAACGCGACTCATTCTTCAGCCTTTCAAACGCCCTGTATGCATCTTCAAAATTCATCTCTATCATGCTACACCAACCTGAAACAAAAACAAGCAGACAGAGTGAAATGAATCCCTTGCCGTGCTCTACGCCAAGGGGCCAGTATGTCACAACTAACCTAATGAACAAACACGTACCAATCTCATAGAGACACACATGCTGGATCTCTCTTTGGTCTGATGCAAGCTCTAATGCATCATGGAAACAGGACAAAGCACTGTTGATATGGCACTGGGGACAGAGGAGAGAGCACACATACCAATAGTAGTTATGTTAGACACACTACATGCATGTGTTGAATGAGAGAGTTAGATCAATAGAAGGTGGAGTAGATGTTGGCGAGTTAATGAATGATCTGACATGCATATTTATTATATATGCTTGAACTGCTGAGAGGCAAGTGAGAGAACAACATTCTAGGGATCCATTATCTAAGTCTGATCCGAATCCTGTTTATGATTTAGGACAAGATGAAAAACATTTTTTGGCAGGATCATTTTTTTAAGTTTCTGTGCAAAAAGGTGAAGCATTTTTTGCTTAATGTTGTAATATTCATTTTGGCCACAAGAGGCTGAAGTGCACCCTGACCCCATGTTCTAAATAGGACTATAAGCATTTGTGTTTTTTTCCAGGTGAGTTTCTCCATACACTCTAAACACAAGGTAGGACTACAAGTGGCAGATTAGCCAATTAAAATACATTTCTAGGCAAAAGAAAGACACAACAGTAATGTTACATAACTGGCTAACAAACAATATAAGTACCTTGTGTTAGGACGGCATGAAGAAAAAAAAACTCACCTGGAAGAAAACATGAATGCTTTTAGTTCCGTTTAAAGCATGGGGTAGAGGTCATAGACCATATGCGGTATAGGAGGTGGACGTATTCAACGTCAACCATTGGCTTTTGGCCATCGCCATCTTGGTTTTTTGCAACCAAGAAATGACACAAAAGGGTGGAGTTATGTGCACCAGCATCAAAGGAGTCCCCTGCTGGCCATTAGAGAGAATGCAAGTTTAAGGCACTTCCACATTGGCCTCACTTTTAGAACCGGAGGGTCTCACTTGGTCGTAGTACACGTCTGCCTCTTGTGGTCACATTGAGTATTACAACAACAAACACAAAAAAATCAACTGCCAAAACTTTTTCACAGATGAAAAAAAAGTTACTTAGAAATAAGATCCTAGCAAGACAGGTTTTTCACATGTCCTTAAATCATAAACACAGAAGAACAAAATAAAACTTAGATCAGACTTAGAACATGGATCTTCCTGACTATCAGGGCTTCTGTAGGCTGCTGTACCAGCCAATGGAAGATTCTCTTCAGATTCTTCAGAGAAAAAAGGTTCCCATCTAATGTCTTCCTCCAGCATTACAAACACAAATGAACCATTTATAGCTTCAAGCTTGAGCCAGCTACACATACCTCTAGCCTGTGAACTCTTCCTTTAAAGAACATGAAGAGGGATGAGTTGGGGTAAACCACCGACTTTCTCTGCAGAATAGCTTTGGCTTCCAGCAGCCCCTCATGTGTATCAGAGCCATCCAGAGCAAAGAAAGGAAGCACGACTGTGTGGTACCACAAGAGGGCCAACCTGAGCAACACATCAGGAGAAGCACCTCAGTCAGTCTGAAATGTGGGATCTGAAGCTCAATCAGAATCATCTGTATTACAATGAATATTTATGAAAGGTGAATATGCAGCTGTAAATATGACAGAGCAGTTCACTGTTTTGCTGTATATACTAATAATGGAAGTATATCACATATTTTAATGAAGGTAGGTATGCGTTTCACATTTAAAAAAGGGCATTGGCATGCTGGTTCACATACTAATGTGTGATCTTTACAGTTTGCAAGATCAGGCCAAAAAAAACTTAAAAGTTCATCCCTGACCTTGGAAACAGCAGTTGATGGCAGGTTTAAGGTCACACATTAGTATGTGATCCTTGCCCATGCCCTTTTCATATGTGAAACACAGGCCTACCTTAATTGAAATATACTCCATACTGCCATTAGCATATACAGCAACAGTGAAATCAAAAGGTTACCAGAGATGCTCTGCAGAGGGTTATAATTATGGGGGCCAGGATCAGCATAAATCATGGAATTCAAAAAAAATATTCCTAGTATACAAATGATTATGCCTAATTTTAGTAATGTTTTAAATATTGTAATGGGCTACTAGTAAGCATTCATTTTAAAGGATTACAAGACAACAACATTGAGAACCACTGACATAATTCAAACTCAAAGTTCCCAGGATCTAGTGTTAAGGGTTGTTAATTATTGAACCTGCATTACTTTATGCAGAGTTGGTTGATAATTATCTATGGGTTTGTCACTATAAGTAAGACCTGTTACATACACGTAGTCATTGGACTGATGGTAAATATAAAAATAATGCTTTTAGCAGATCTGCAAGACACTACAGGCAATTTTGAGTTTGGGCTATTTTGTTTCCATAACATGTCTTATTTCAGACAAGGGGAAAGAAAACATCCACAATACATATAAAAGGTGTTTATTTGACTAACTTTGTCTATTTGCGCCTGTAGATTTCACCAAAAGTTAGAATTAGAAAATGCCTGGTTTGCATATTTTAAACATGCAATTTCCGAAAACTTGTAAGTACCAACTGGAGAAGTTTAATTGACCTTTGACAATAATATGTCAAGAAAATTAAACAAGAATTTTGAACCTGGCTCCATCCAATGTTCAGATTTATGTTCCGTAAATGTATGCAAATTGGCACGTATGTAATAAGACAATGCCTATAATGCATATTTAAACATAACATTTCAGAAAACTTGTAAGACAAAGCCATGGGACACATCAGATGCTATCTGTCTCTCTGTAAAATAAATAACAGGAAAAAGATGGGAGCCTACTCACGTAGCCAGTGGTGCCTTCATGTCCTTGCTCTCACTTGCATACATTAGGGAGGACAGGCCCTGGTGACGGTCACCAGGGAAACCCAGCAGGTTGATGATCTTGAGCAGGTGTGGCGGTACCATGGAGATGCACAGGTGGAAGAGGCCGTAGCCGAAGCTGACGGAGCCCTTGAGCCGGTCCAGGGCCTCGGCTGTCACGTAGTTCTCCACAGGCGCGTTGTGGTTGGCGTTGTCCGTGGAGAGGGACTCCTGGTGGACGGAGGACCTCCGCTGGCAGCCCTCCTGCAGCTGGCTGATATCACTGTGGCACTTGTTGTACATTTTCCACGCCTTACGAAGAATCCAGCCTCCTTTGATATAAGCTGTTAGAGGAAACAAGAAATAAGTAACTTTAGAATAAATGACGTTTTCTTCATCCCTCAGGATGAATTCTAATAATTTTGGTGATCCCTTAAATTTTAATTTGTGCTAAATAGCAAATGATAGTTAAAAACTTTGCCGATTACTCAATTGATAGAAAATGAATTGCCAACTATTCTGATCATTTAAGTGATTTTAATTCAAAAATACTTCATGGTTCCATCTTCAGAAATGTGACAACTTGCTGCTTTTCATTTTAATTAGTTTAATTTATTTTTATTAATTTGAAATTTTGGACTATTGGCTGGACAAAACAAACATTGTGAAATGAAAGAATATTTACAAAACAAACAATTAATCAATTAATGGAGAAAATAATTAGCAGATGTATCCATAATAGAAATAATCATTATTTAATAGTTCGGACTCACCAAAGTACCACAATAACACAAACTAACTAATTGATTGACACATTGGTAAACCAGCAAATCCTGTTTCCTCTGAGGTAAAATGACTGTTTTTGGCAAAGGAGTCTGCTGGCTTTGAAGACAGCATAGATAGCGGCTTCAGTTCCCCGTGGGGAAGCGCTGTCTGACGGCAAGGTAAAGAGGTTAAAATATTCTAAATATAGCTACACAAACTGGAACAGATTGATTGAACCCTCAGTATTGAACAGTATTTACTGAAAAGTCAGGGTGGAAATCATGGGGAGAAGCCATCAACTATAGAATCTTAGCTTTGATGACAGAGGACAATACTTATTATGTGAAAGAAAAGTGGCACAGAGAGCTACAACAGGAAATAAGCGAGAAAGTTTGGTTAAAGATCTGTGCTCAGGCCAGTACTATCACTAACGCTAATTTGTGAAGAGGACTTCAATGGAATTTAACAGATTTATTCAGAACGCCACAAATTGTTGTAAAGATGAATCCAAACGAGTCAAGTAGATGATGGAGGGGATGTGGAGAGACCATGGCTACCCATGTACACACTTTTTGGCAATGCCCATTGTTTTTTTTTTAGATATCAATTTTTACCACAGTGAATAAAGTATTAGATGTTGAATTGGTAAGGGACCAGATGAAACTGGATGTTATTATTATTAATGGTAGGATATTACAATAAGATGGCTTAAAAAGGATTCCTCCACCTAAGCTGAGAGTTTGACAATTCGACGAATGTTTATACATATTAACAATTACATATATGTTAAGATTACAGAGGGGGGGGTTCATAGAACGATGGACACCATTACTAGAAGTAATGGGGGAACATTGGGATTTATAAATTAAGGATCTTATACGTCGAAAGGAACTGGGCTGCACATGAGACCCTGATATACTCTAATATGAATTCTTTAAAATGTTGTTATTATTGGTATTTCAATTTTTTTTTATTTATTTTTATACATACTTTCATGTTGAATTGTTTGGATGTATGAGACCTTATAAATATTGTTCCCCTTTGTAAAGGAAACTACTTGATATTAATGGGGACGTGCAAAATAATCAATAAAAAAATCCACAGCAGTACATTACTTAGCTTCCGTGCGGTAACTCCTGTCCGTCTTTTTTTTTCCAAATTTGGGGCGTGAAGGCCGCCATCTACTGTAGGGATACACTTCAATGGATATGCACCTCCTAAAACCCCACAAAAAATCCAAACTATCCCTTTAACGTCATACTCTTTGGCTTGTGGGTTCGATTTGATTACCTGAAAGTTCCTGCTTGACGAAAGAGAGCACGGCGAGATACACCTGACAGTCAGCAACGATAATCTGTCTCTGTAGGCGATCCACGACCACAACGCCGGACCTCTGGGAGTCCATCTGTAACACACGCACACACACATCCAACATGCAGTGAATACACACAACCTGCCACTTTATCCAGAGGCGGACAGACAGTTTCCTGAATGACCCGGAGCTGCTCGACTGCCCCCACAGTCCTCACTCAGTTTGTTGATTACATTTCACAGAAGCACTAATTAAATCTGTGAGTGGGTTTGGCATGATCTCACTGCTGCCTGCATCCTTAGGCATGATGCCGGGGATATAAACATCGTTATCTGAACAGCAGCCTGCTCTGGCGGAGATGTTAGGAGACATGATGGAATCCTGTTTGTTTACACAAACTACGTGAAAAATCTAAATGTGTGTCCTTGCTGTTCAACTTTGTCAGTAGCGTCTAGTGTTAAGGTGTCTTATTGCCATGCAACAGTCCATATATTATATGATTTTTGAATTGTCCATATTTTGTACTCACACTCTTTTTAATCTTGTTTCTGATTGTCTCTATGACTCCGGCGCTGTCGCTCTCACACAGCTTCTCAGTGGTCCTTAGGTCGTCACAGGCAGTCTGCATCTTCTCCTCCTCAAATGTCATCATGGCATTCTGCAACGCAATGCAACACAAGGCTTTCGTTCTCATACATCTTAACAAAGCAGAAATCTTTTTCATAACATTCTAATTAGGGCTGGGAGATAATTCAATATTATCCTCTTTCAATGGAATCAAATTGTGAGGAAATCCTATATCAACATATCATGATACACAATTGATAATAACACCACATACCAACAGAAATTTCTCAGATGTGAAATATTTTGAGGGAGTATCATTTCAAGATTGCAGTTTTGTCTTTAGATCACAAGTTTCATCACAAGTTTCTCCAAACTTTGCGCTCCATTATCCCAGAATACAACAGTGCATACAGCACAGGACAGTGTTCTCTCTGCAGAATAATGTGTAAAGGTCCATTTGGGACCCAAATGTTGCCTATGAGTGGTGTTTTCCAACCGCAGCGCGCAGGATTTTATTCATTCAGCTTTATTGTTCAACTCCTGCGTTCCTACACGCAAGACTTCTGCTTATGGGAATTCCCGAGTATGGTTAAATCAAACTGTTGTCTTAATCTGATTACTCTGTATTTGTGTACATGCATGTAAACATAGTCAGTGTATAACTAGAAATAATAAAATGAGAAAATCCTCAATATTTTCATTTGTCAAGTATCTAATTAATACAGGAGTATACAACAATAGGCTCTACCATGCGTTTCTTTCATATAGACTATTTATTTATTGAATTCCCAGACAACATGCTATATTGTGATATACAGTATATTGTTATCAAGCTTAATTCTAATATTAAATTGCCTTGTTTTACTTTTTTTGCTGGCTGACAGAAAGAAACATCTTGTAACATGAGGGGAGGAAGGGTCTTGAAAAGGACAAAGGGCTCTTTCTGCATAACAATGAATGGAGGAACATGGCGACATCTGTACAGCTCTGTGTTTGGAGTTGGAAAGATGCTACACAGGAGAAAATATTTGCTCTTAATGTGCTCAAGCCTCTTAAGATCACCTTGAACAAGTGAGGAAATAAACACATAAATGAAGTGCAAAATGTAGTGATATTTAAGTGACATTTAGAGGCGAGTTTTGTGGTTTCACATTTTGATATTTTCTTGTATAACTGAGGCATTCTCATCATTTATGCCGCATTAAACTAACTATCCCTGTGCATGTGTGAATGCCCACCATGATGGTCAGAGGTCACACCCCCAATGCCTTCGGGATCATTCAGAGGATGACATCATCTCTGGCTTGATGGTGTGTGTGTGTGTGTGTGTCGTCCTGAGGTGACAGAGGGTGTGTGTGTGTGTATGTGTGTGTGTGTGCGTGTGTGTTTGTGTGTTCTCTCCCTCTCCCATCAGTGATGGACGCAGCGTAACAGTAATGTGCTTCTCTGCAAGAGCAAGGCTGTTCTTGAGAGGAAGACGCATCCATTATGTTAATGGGTGGAAAAGCAAGGGAGACGATGTCAGTGGTGACAATGATAGCAACCAATTTGACTGATTGGGTTATTTCAGGTGATACTGGGTGCTGCTCCTTATGAACTGTGATGGTATGGCCTTGAATCTACGTCTTATATTAATCACTGTTTGGCTTTTTCTTAACACTCACCAGGAAACTGACGAAACTGGCCCCGAAGCTCATCAGTGGGCTCTGGGTCCTTCACAGAGAATAGAAAGGAGACAAATGTAAAGACCACAGAAGAAAACAGAAGTTGAAAATTATGTTGAAAATTGTTATGTCAAAGTCTCAATCATTGTCTTCCTATGGCTGTGGCACAGAGAGAATAAATCGTATGCATTACTGAAAGGAACCACGGAAGGTTACTTTCCCAGCAGGCACAGGCAGAGCGTGCTCAGGAGCAGGTGCAGACACAATGCCCAGGTTCAGCTGTCATGACTGATGTCAGGGGTCTCACTACTATCTGTTTGAAGTGGGGCGTCCACCTCACACTATTCACTAAGAAAAAAAAGGCAAAATGCCCTGAAATACATACTTTCAAAAATCAGTCTGATATGCAGGGAGGTAATTACTTGATTTTAGATTATTGAGTCCAAAACAGGCTTAGATAAAGCAGTGAATAAGTGCATATTCCACACTCTGGTCACCATAGGTGCATAGACGGTAATAGTACCACGACTGGTCTCCATGATGATGTCATCTCTCCATCAAATCAGAGGTGATCTACAGCAGGGGTTTTCAAAGTGCGGTCCGTGGCACTGCACCAGAGGGCCCGTGAAAAGTTTTCAGATTCATTCATTTTAATTACCAAGATATCTAAAAACTGTTTTTTTTTTTTTTTTTTACAAAAGGCTTCATAGATCAACTAATAATATTTGAATTCTAAATCTAAAATGGTTAATATTTTACTTTTTAATCTAACAAAACTATAACTCTTCGAATCTTCGAATATTTTTAATACACGTCTAATATCTTTCTAAAACATTTCTCTTGACTACAGAAGTGTAGAAAATATTATATTTTATATTAACGGTTTATTCTCTATCTTGTAGGGCCTGGCTGAAAAACAATAGAGAACCTCTGGACCACAATATGATGATGTTAAGACAGACAGCTGGAGGCCGTAGACCCTCACTCAAGCATCTGGAACCTAATCAAGCCATTTATTTGAATTATGCTAGTATATATATGGGGAGCAATGTTTCCACTGTTTGTATAGTAGCACATGCTGTACAGGGCTCTGAATTCACTTCGATGTTTTAGCCACTTGTGACATTTATCCTGGAGTGATACATCCTTAGGCATGCAACATACTGCAACACATTATCATGGCGATGAAGCATAAAACGATCACCTGTATCTCCTGAAGAGCTCGTCGCTCTCTTTGAAGCCGTTGTTGAGCAGCATGTTAATACCTTGCAGGGCCATCTCAGCATCATCTATGTGCTCTGCCTTCTCCTCCACCTGCTGCTGCTGCTGGGACTGCTCGGGACCCGCCATTGTTTATACCACAGCGCAGAGGCCGTTGGATTAAACCAGTGCACAATTGATGGAGAAGAACAAAATATGAACCCGTTTCTTCACTAAAACAAACCCGCATTGGTTTATTTCTACTGATAAAGGAGATGAATTTAAACAGACACTCGCATCTGGTCGGCTGAAAAAGAGAAAAAAAAAAAAAAAAAAAAAAAACCTTCCGCAGGCTCCAGACGTCTGTGCACCTCAGGGATAGGCCACCGATGCCCAGACGGGCTCACTCACACTGCACTCCAGCGATTTACACTCCAGCGATTTACACTCAGCATTGTACTTGCCGACAGCAGACGGTCAGTCATAAGTCAACGCGCCGTTATTTGTCTCTAAAACAGCCATCCGTCAGTTTTCCCCTCTGCTTCTCTGCGCCGTGCAGCAGCATTACATAACGAGGATCCAGGCTGAAGTGCTGCTCTGCCAGTCCAACGTAATGTAGCTACTCGTCCAACGGCCTGGCGTCATAACGCACAGCGCATCTTTGGGAGGAGGCTGGAGATGCAGGGACGGGGCCGCTGAGGAGGAGCTGCATCCTGACAGCTTCCATCGCTCAGACTCCTTCGCACCCAAAGGCTAAAAAAAAAAAAAAAACTTTAAAAAAAACAGCCCTCTCCTATGTAGTCGTTAATCGCAGCTCCGCGGTCTAATCAACCGAGATTGCACCTGAAGTGCACGCGTATCTTTTTGGTAAAGAGAGAAAGCTCGCGGGCAGAATTAGGGTCTAAATTCAGTCAAAGTGTCACACTTTGCGGTATGAAACTTTTACCTGAAGAGAAGCTATTAACTCTTTCTACCTGATCATACCAACATTAGGCTACAGTTTATCAAGTGTCGCATTTTGCGCGAGGAAACACAAGTGACTAGGTCCGGGTTTTTTTCTCCAAAATAAAGTGTTGTACACAGGGTAGGCCTATACACAAAAACGTATGAAATTGGAATAATTGGATAATGTTATAAGGGAGCATAGAGAATATTATCTGTGTCCTTTATGAATCAGCAGATTATTTTATTTTGTGACGGAAATTACTTCAATCAAATTTCAGTCTCACACTTTTACTTTGAAATGACACCATGTCTGAAACCTGTGGTGCTTTTAAAACCACATTGCTCCATAAATTCTCACACTGGCTCATATATTTGTTTTAAGGAAAACACTAAATACAAACTTACACAATATCAGGCATTTTCACTGTACCATTACAGAGTTTTTATTTATTTAAAGTAGCACACGTTGACTTTTAAATGACTTTGGAGTGGTTTCAAATCATTAATCAATACGTCCTGACAATGTTTGCTACATTTGTGTTAAGGCCAACACTGACTAAAGACAAAACACAATATCAAGCATTTGTACTGTTTTGTTTCAGAAATGTTCAAAGTTAAAGTCTCACATCTTCTTACATTTATATTTTGAAATGACCTTAAGTCTGAGAGCTGGAGTGCTTTAAAAACACACTGATCAATCAGTCCTGACAATGTTTGCTATATTTGTTTTAAGGACAACACTGAATAAAGACTAACACAATATCAAGCATTTTTACTGTACCATTTCAGAGATAATTACATTTAAAATAGCACATGTTGTGCTTTGAAATGGCTTTAAGGCTGAAAGTTGGAATGCTGCAAAAACATATTTATCCATAAATTCTGACACTGGCTCATATATTTGTGTTAAGAAATACACTGACTACAAACGTACAACCTGTCAAGCATTTCTACTGTACCAAATCAAAGATTTCCAAAGTTAAAATAGCCCACTTAGACTTTCAAATTAACTGTAAGGTTGACATTTTAAGTGCTTTAAAACACCTTAATCCATACATTCTGACAGTGTTTGCTATATCTGTGTTAAGGACAACACTGACTAAAGACTATCACAATGTCAAGCATTTATACTGTACCTTTTCTGAGAATATGTGAAAATGACTTAAAGTCTGAAACCTGGAATGCTGTAAAAACCCATTGATTCATAAGTTCTGACGATGACTGATATGGTTGTACTCTGAAAAACTGAATAGAAACTTTGTAACTGTAGTATTTCAGAGCTTTCCAAAGTTAAAAGTAGAACAATGACTTTGAAATGACTGCAAGGCTAAAATAAAAAAGTTCTGACTGAGAGGGTGACCAAGGGATGGGACCAAAAGGGGTGGAGCAGCTCTGGGGTTAGGGCAGAAGGACAGCCAGACGGGCGGAGATGCTCTACTTTCCATATTGGAGCGTCCAGTGCAGACGTTATAATTAGAAGTTGTTAAAAGCTTTTTAAGCTCATGACTGCAAAAGGACATTGACATTGAAAATGGTTCATGGTTCATGTTGTTTTTAATATGAAACATTTATCATTTTAGTTGGAATTGGGAATACCGGTAACCCAATTTGTGTTTTGGATCTAGAAAGGAGAAACTCATGTTGCTTTTGTTGCATGTATTTTACATGCGTGTGTCTTAAGCTTAAATTGACTTTTCTTTCCTGTTTTGATTAGAACACAGCTCTTACATTGGTTTTGGTATTTGCAGTCGGTCCTGTATCAGACCATCTTTCGGAGGGATGTGCTACAGTTATTATTGCTCATCTGACTGCATAGGCTTGCATGTTATGGCTAAGGAATGATGTGTGATGAGTGCAAACTATTCTCCTGTTCATACTTGAGATCCACACTGGTGCTCCCATGTTCGAAGAAAAACGCCACATTATGACTAAGTGCACCCGAGCCCTTCCAGAGAGAAAATGCCATATTTGATTTTTTTCGCCCCTGCCCTGACTCCGCCCCTGACGTGGATAGATTACTGAACGGGACGACCGGGTACCAAAGTTTCAGTTTCCTGGCCTTCACCTACAAAATGTCACTCAAAATGACCACAAAGAATCCAAAGCAACTACAAAGATATTGTTTTACTACAATTTACATTTGTACGAGGCGTTGTCTCATAATGGACTGCGCTTTTCCAATCTTTGTGATCACTCAAAGCGCTTTACAACACATGTCAGCATTCACCCATTCACACACATTCATACAGTCAGAGGCTGCCATGCTCATCAGAGATAACCATTCACACACACTCACACACCGTTGGCCATCAGGAGCAATTTGGGGTTCAGTATCTTGCCCAAGGACACCTTGACATGCTGACTGTAGAGGGATTGAACTGCTGACCCTCCAACTGGTGGATGACCACTCCACCTCCTGAGCCACAGACGGCCATAATCATCTATGACGATGTATTACAGTTTGACAAGCCGAGGTTCGGGATTAAACCTAATACTGTTTGTTGCCATAGAAAACTTCCCCCACACTGCAGCCATATCCCCCTGTCCTCACCATTCTTACACATTTCAATAGTCTCCACACTTGCAATGTGATTATATTCCTATCTCCATCTAATTAATGCTCTCTAGTCCTTACATGTGAAGTATCACATAAACTGCTGGTTGGATCTGAAATTCAGCATGTCACACAGACAGGAAAAGTCAACAAATGCTTATCTTTTGAACTGTGTACCAGGGGGTGGTGCTTCAGCACTAGGCCGCTGACCTGCCAAGTTTATGTCTGAGGTGTAGCAGCAGAGTTAAAAGAGTCTATTTTACTCATTAGCTCTCATAAAAGACAGGCATGAAGCTCGGATCAACAGTTAGTGCTGTGAGGAGCGAGAGGGTACTGCTTGGTGATGAAGTCCGTCCTGCTGTAATCCTAATTAAGGATGGGAAGATTCATCAAATACTCTCAGACAGCGACCTTTCTGTGGATGTTGCCTGTGAGGTAAACTGGCAATCATTGGTCTCAGTTTTTGGATGGAATGAGACAATTAAATATATTGTTATTTTTTACAAGGTTGTGGGAATTGATTTAACACTAATAATGTTTTTGCACTTGTGTTATCCTGTATGTGACCCAACATTGACGGCAGGTGTTGGATGTGGCGGACAGTGTAGTGATGCCAGGCATTGTAGATTGCCATGTTCATGTGAATGAACCAGGCCGCACCTCCTGGGAGGGTTTCTGGACCGCCACCAGGGCTGCTGCAGCTGGAGGGGTGACAACCATTGTGGACATGCCGCTGTAAGTTGGAGGCTTCCCCCTTTTCAAAATCAATCAAAACCCACCGTCTGACCTTCCAAGGTCACTGGTAGAGGATAAATGTTGCCGGGTAAACAGACCGCGAGATAACTGTTCTCCTCCTGCAAAGATTAAAGCTAGGGAAGGTAATGTATTTTAGAAAATGCTTTTGTTATATTTGTTGAAATACCCTTAACATCCTGACAGTAATCAATAAATAAAATGCTGACAAAAAAAAAAAAAAGAAACAATCCGGTATCTGTTGCTGTCACAGGTCATAAGTCTGTCCAATCATTACATTCAGAACTAATGAAATGATTGGACAGCCGACCTGCTTGTCTACCTACCTGCCTCCATACCTGCGCACACTCTGCCCGCGCACTCATAGCTTTGAGTACTAACAATAGCCATGTTCGTTGTTTACGTTCATTATGATAATTTAACTAGATAGAGTAACTTTGAACGGGAGCCTGAAGGGACGGTTGTCAGTGTTGCTTTTTTTTTTAAACTAGATTTAGCGACTTTTGGAGCCAGTGCTGAAGGCTACTTTCAATGGGAAAGAGTTTGCAACGTTGGGTTTTTTGGTGGGATAATTAAAAAAGATCTAGCTTACTCTTGCTGGCTTCTCAAATGTTACGTCCCCAAGCTTTAAATAGGCAGTAGTAAAAGGTAATACATAGGCCTGGTTGTGTTAACATGGTAGCACATACTGTGTATCTGAGTTACATTTATGTAATGAAAAAGCAAACCACCTTTTCTCCCATTTTACCATTCATTGCCATGTGACAACCTCATATTTAGGCAGTTTTTATGTTTGTACTTACAGTATATGGTAGTGGTTCTGGAAAAAAAAACATTAGATCAGATCATTAGATTTGAAGCTGCCAGCAATGAGTTTTGTTTCTTTTTTTAATAAAAATTCCCACAGAAATAGCATCCCTCCAACTACCACACTTGGAAACTTTTGCAAAAAGCTGCATGAGGCGAGAGGGAAGTGTTTTGTGGACACAGCCTTCTGGGGAGGTGTGATTCCTGGCAATCAGGTACAGTGGAACGGCTTGGACAAAAATGAACACATTCTCAGCCAGACTGTGCTGAATACTGACCAAACACAAACAAACGGATGTCTCCTTTATAGCTAGAACTTCGGCCCATGATCCAGGCAGGAGTGGCTGGCTTCAAGTGTTTCCTCATCCATAGTGGGGTAGAGGAGTTCCCCCATGTGACTGACTGGGATCTACACGCAGCGATGGAGCAGCTGCAAGGCACAGGAAGTGTCCTGCTGGTAATGAAGAACTTGCAGCATCTTCCATAACATGCCCAAATGAAGAACATCAATGTAACTGAAACACTTTTGCTTTGTCTCATTTAGTTTCATGCAGAGAGGGATGTTCAGCAGACAACAGAGGAGAATAACGGTAACAATAAATTTACAGCGTACAATAGATCATCTGTCTGTTTCATACACTATCTTAGCAACATATATGTACAGAGTATGGAGTATGGACAGAGCCCTTTAAGGGGACATGGGTGAAAAAAAAGAAATACTTTTGAATTCTCCCAAGAAACCTTTGTGAAAACCTTAGCATTTAGGGTCCCTATGACAGCTACAGTAGCTTGTAAAATAGCGATATGGGGCCACTGATTTTGAGGAATTTATTGTTTATCAAACCTCAAATGAGACAAGAATTAGCTAATGTACCTCAGTCCCTCTGCCTCACTCCCAGCCACTAGGAGACTATTTTTGCCGAGGAGAGCAAACGGTAGACAGACCTTCAGTTAGCGGCTGTAGCAGCTCTATTTGTTTTCCAAGCTACTTTCCAAGCTACTGTCATAGTGACCCTAAATAAAAAAGTTTCTTAGGAGAACACAAACATTTTGAGAGAAAACGCAACACTAAAGTATTCATCTTTTTTTTTTTTTTTCCTCCCCATGTCCCCCTTCGTGGCTCCGTAAATATGTGTTCCTTCAGAAAATCAAATGCAGATTTGTCAAGATGGGATTGTTTGCACTGCACTCAGCTAGTTGTTAGTCAGAAAAACAATGTACAGCTATATCTTATATGATATCCATTCATCAGGGTTTATAATAACATAGTGATGATATCGTACTGATATTCTGCCCTGCTCTGGCTTGTATTAACTCCACACTCCTGCCTACACCACTTCCCATGTTAGACCCTTGTCAGTACTCCACCTTTCTGCAGTCCAGACCAGATGTCATGGAGATGGAGGCAATTCGCACCGTCACAGAACTCTGCCTCCAGTACCAGTAAGAACATCAGTGTGGCTACAAATAATCATTGTATCATAATTCTGGATAGCATTTGTTTACAATTGCAGCATTGATGCCACAGTGAGCCAACTCTCTCTGCTCCAGGGTGCGGTGCCATATCGTTCACTTGTCCTCTGCAAAGCCCTTGAAATTGATCCAGGAAGCGCGGCAGGCCGGAGCGCCCTTGACAGTGGAGACTACCCACCACTACCTCAGCCTGTGTGCAGAAAACATACCTGCAGGGGCCACACAGTTCAAGTGCTGCCCCCCCATCAGAGGATCTGTTAACAAGGTAAACGGAAGAGGATGCAAAGTAGATGAAAGTCTGACTATTTCCAGTGTGAGGCTCAACATAAAATTGGGCTGCACTTGCTTTATTATTCCTTGATCACTAGTAGACGATTGATCTCGTCCCAACAGGAGCAGTTATGGGCCGCACTAAAAGCTGGGCAGATTGACATGGTGGTGTCGGATCATTCCCCCTGCACCCCTGATCTGAAGAAACTGGATAATGGAGACTTCACTGAGGCTTGGGGTGGAATTTCTTCTCTACAATTTGGTAACTACAGACCAGTGAAAACCATACTTTATACACAATATCTTTCATCCAGTGGAGGAACAATAAAAACTGTCGTCCTAGCACGACTGCTAATGTAACATATCATTGTTATGTTCCAATGATTTGAGACTGTGACTTTTATATCACGTACTATCTCCCTTAATAGTTGCGTTTGGACCCATTCCCTAGTTCAGTATGTTTAAATGCGAAACTCCTTTATACCTTCATAGCATTTTAGCATCTTCAAAGTCATTGTTTTCATTTTACGGCCCACAACTTTACTGTTTTTGTTCACTAACAATAGCTCTCATCAACCACATTTCCATCTGCAGCAGACAGCAGTTTTCAGCTCTAATAAACTGGATAGGATATAAATCCAGCATCCAACGACGAACAGACAAAGTTATCAACTAGCTGGTAAACAAAGTGGAGTATTTAGTATCTGAAGAGCCAAATATTTCCCTCAGAAATAGATGTAGACCCCACCAGCGTTAAAAGGAGAGTGAATATTTACGTACGTAAATGAACTTGCATAACATATTTAACTTGCGTACGTAACTTAAGTTACATAGCAAACACACTTATTTCAACCCAAACCACGGTGTTTCACTAAACCTTAGCTTTGTTTCACTTCACAACCTTAACCAAGTGTTCAGAATGTAATTGAGAATGCATTTTCGTTTTACGGAAACTTCTTAATAGCCATTGTTGAGACTTGTCTGATGTGACATGACGCTCTGTCTCAAAATGATGAAAGGTCATTGACCCATCAGTGTCCCATACAGATTGAATTAGTAATCGGTGCACTGATTTAATTCACTGAATGATTAATTTTACTGAGCAGTGATTTGAGATGTCACTTACATACCCTACCTACAGCTTACTGTACAGATTTGTTTGTGAATTTACATTTTAATGCGTGTGTATATGCAGAGAAGGCTTTCAGCTGTGAGTGGGATAATGCACCAGCATCACTGTAAAAATGTTCGTGGCTGCTGTCACAGAGTCATGGCAGTCTTCACATTATTCAGTGTCTATGGAGCAGCTCCAGGATTTGTCTCTACATGACAAATCCTCTCTGCTGTTTAGCTGAAGGAGACACTGGCTAAAATGCACAACTTAAAGCTGGCCTGTGCAATATTACAGGGAATTTAAATGCAAATGTTCTTTTCGGGTAGATTAGTTGCTCACTCCCACCTCCCACCAATAATCCTTCTGACAATAACCCACACAGGGCGAAGTTCACAGGGAGGTAAACAAGAGCTGAGTGCCAGTTTAAAGGACAGAACAATCATTTACCATTCAGACACTGTGAGAAGGTGGTCAAAGTCTGACTCCAGGACGACTCTTATCCACAATGTTAACTACTATGTGAGGATTAATGAAGGCAGGAGAGACAAACTGTAGATAGTGTCAACTCTATTCTCTATCGGCCTGTTTTAATGTCTCTACCTTATTTTTAACCATTTGCAGGTCTGCCTCTGTTCTGGAGTTCAGCCAGTAAGAGAGGCTTCCAGCTGTCTGACGTGGTGAGACTCCTCAGCCAGAAAACAGCCCAGCTGAGTCGTCTTGACAACCAGAAGGGCAGCCTCGCCCCTGGCTATGATGCCGACTTGGTCATATGGGACCCAGAGAGAGAATTTGAAGTTAGTATAAATATAACAATACATTAAATGTTTATAGCACCGTTCAAAACATAATTAAAAGTGCCTTACAACACCAAGTAAAAACAGAATCCAATACAATTACAATAAATAAAAAAATAAAGTATATGGTACGATATTAAAATAATAAAACAATTGGTCGATGGTTGAAAGACTTTGTAGCAATTTTGGCTCTTAAAAAACTTAACTATATAGCGAGGAGGAAAGCTTCTGAGTTTGTTAATATTTGGGAGATATTTGGGGAATTTGTTAAAAAAAATGTGACATTGAAGAGGCATTAGAAGAATGAGGCTAAGTTGAAGGACATAAACAAATTTGAGGAATGTGTGCTGTACTCTGTCCTATATATGTGATCTATTTTGATATATATATACTTTTTTCCATGTTTTTTTATTTTATGTCTAGTTGTTGACTGTAAAGTTTCACCTTTAATATTTATTTACTTTTTTTATTTAATTTTAATTTATTTATGTAGATTTTGTCTTTATTTTAAGTATTATTTTCATTATAAGTATTAATGTTGATATTGTTATAATAATAATAATTATTATTATTATCATTAATGATAATCATTACATATATTATATAATAATACTTTATTATAATATAATGCCATATGTTCTAATCGGGGAGAGTTCTTATATGTATGCATAAAGTGTTAAATGTATAAAAGAGATTAATTAAAGTAAAAGCACATTTAAAAAGATGTGGCTTGTTTGATCCCCGTCAAATCATCAAAGGTCTGGTCGCCCCTGGTTTTCAATCTAGATCTTGGAATCTCTAAAAGGGGACCCACCGGATATCTTCTTACATATTTAGGACAAAGAAAAGCTATATACTGTTCTTGCATTGTATTCATTTCATTTTCTGTCACGCTTCACAGATTAAAGAAGCAAGCATACATCACAAAAACAAGGTATACCACATTAAATGAACAAATGGCTTAATATAAGAAACACGTTTTCTATAGGACTGACCTTATGATTACGCGTGTGTGTGTGCAGCTAACTCCTTACCTCGGCCTCACACTGCAAGGCGTGGTGTGTGCCACCATCGTGAGGGGGCAGCTGGTGTACAGAGACGGCTCCTTTTGCCCCGAGCCTCTGGGGAAGCATCTCCTCATCCCTCAGAGGACAGATGAAGCCTTTCAACTGTGAAGCATAACAACGAGCTGTAATAAACCTCAACATATCTGAGTTATTGTGTTGACGGAATCTGTAAGAGTGCACCGTGTTGTTTACTTCATTTCTCTCACACCTAATACATGCTCTCCATTTAATTATCGGAACATTTTTACGTCACAATTAGCATTTGCAATTAAACTGGGAACACTTGCTGGTTTAACAGATAGTTAACACTTTTTATAACCTTATCATAGTGTCAGAAATTTGATGAAAGGGCCAAATCCACCCAAATGTAATAATAATAACAATAAAAAAATATTTGCTTAATAAAAAAATCTTAGAATAACCACAAACAATACTGCTTTCTTTTTCAGGCCTTTGAGACAAAGTTAGCAACACAATTAAACAATCACTCCAAATGTTGATTATCTGTAAACCAGAATATTACGGGGTTTGTCACGCCATTTCATCATGGTGTGTACAATACAAAAGAAAATAGGACTCACTTCTCACAAATTACACAGCCCAAACAATCCGTTTGTATCTGCAAACCTCAATATGATATACGTATATATGATTTAAGGCCATATTGTCAAATTTGATTAAAATCTCACCTTAAATGGAGTTCACATTGCAACACGTTATTCCAGTAGATATACATTTTATCAGCCTCTGTTAAATATTAAGTAAAGCTCTTAAGCCCATACCTAACAAAGTGACATACAAACACATTTTGTTCACACCGTTCTTAGACTGGATGTGGATGTGTATCAAACAGAGTGCAATGTACAGGAACTACTTAAAAAAAAAATGTATTTAATACATTTTTTCTCTTTTTATCACCAAAGGCAACGATTCTGCCAAAATACTAAACCAAATGAACTATTGAAAATAAAACGATAATATTGTTCATACCCTTTCTAGACTTTTGCAGACCTTCCAACATTGTTTGAGCTTATACTGTACACATTTAAGAGTCAAATCTATGAATCTTACAAACTGAAACTGGTCAGAAACTACAACAAACAGATTTAAACTGTAGGCTGCCAAAGAGCATTTACACTTGTAAGTTGTGGAAAACATGTCAGACACATGTCATCCTGTTTACAGGCAATAGCAAAGCAGGCCTGACACTCTGGACAGTCTTTAGTCAATGTTTAACATTTGAGGACATGTTGGGTGACTAACTTATCTTTAAAACGGGAAAGTATCCAGCTACCTGAGCTCACCGGGCACAGAAGGCAACATGTGTTGACAGAAGAAGTTGGAGATAAAAGCAGAAAATGTTGTGACAGACAGAACCCTGACCTGAGGACCTCACTGGTCAGACAGAGGGGAGTGCTCAGCTCAGGCTTTACTTCACCTGCTTCCACGGCTTTTTGTGGTTTCACTGCGCTCGCCACGCTGCTGGGAACATGTCGTCAGTCTCCGTACCCCCACCAAAATGCCTGCAGAAACCTTTGGCGGTTCCTTATCGGCACATGTTTGGACCAGGACCTTCCAACGTTCCTCCACGAATCTTGAATGCCGGGGCCAATCCTGTCATTGGACACATGCATCCAGAGATATTTGAGGTAACGCAGTGGGTTTAACACACATGGTGAAGCCTATCAAGGAGGGGCATAAGAGGAAAAACATTAACATTTATTAGCAGACTACTGTATACAGCAAACAGTGTAAAGATATACGGTTTAAAAGCTAAGAACTATTTACATTATCCATATTGTAATGGAGAATTGTTGGAATGATTGTTTCATGTAGCATTTAACATACTGTACGTTGCCATTGGTGGAAAGTAACTAAAGTACATTTACTTATATACTCTACTATTACTAAGTATAATTTTAATGTGCTTGTACTTTATTGGGTATTTCCATTTTATGTAACTTTATACTTCTGCTTTACAACATTTCAGACTTCTTACCCCTCCATATTTATTTGACAGCTTTAGACACTTTGTAAATTAAGATTTTACATACAAAACACACGATCAATGAATAAGATATTATGCATTTTTATAGATTTAAGTAATTAGCTCCCACCAACTGCAACATTAAAATGCTTACATTTGAATGAATCAGTAATGAAAATGTAATATTATACTTTATATAATGATAATAATAATACAAAACTCTGAAACTTCTGCACAATGAGTACTATTTCTTATACTGTAAGTATATTTTTCTGACAATAGTTCAATACTTTTACTTAAGTAATTGAATGCAGGACTTTTACTTTTAACAGAGTATTTCTACACTATGCTATTGCTATTAGTACTCAAGTAAAGGATTCAAGTACATCTTTCACTGGAAATTGCTAAACTGCAGCCAAGCCATGCCACTTTGATTAAAAGTCTTTACTCAGCAAACTTTGTATGTGTACTTGTGTTGCCATCCTCACGAGGACCGGTTTCAGATTCAAACCATTGTAGTGAGGACATTTGGGCCGGTCTTGACTACTTCAAAAGGACTGTTTGGAGATTAATAATTGGTATAAAGGATATAATTAGGTTAAGGTTAGAGGTATTTAGTTGCGATTGCATTATGTCAATAAGGGTCTGTGAGACTTCCCTGCTCACACTCAGAAAAAAAAAACAGAAGGAGAGAGGGTTGAAAAAAACAAAACAGTTTACCGGTACTGTAAATAATAAATCAGCCTTTTAAGGCAGCCTAACAATGTTCTCTCGGAACAGCCACGGGCCGGCCTTGCTTAGCTTCCGAGGTCGGGCGTGTTCAGGGTGGTGTGGCCTGAGCTGCTCATGTCAATGCTCCAGGACACAGCCTACGGCAAAAGACCAGGACCAGGTTACCAGCAGGCTTATATTGTGTGGCTGATTACCTGATTCTGTCCAGCTATCTGATCCCCAGTTGAGCCACTCCCCTCTCTCCCCAGCAGGCGGCGCCGTGACCACACCCCACTGCCACAGGGTCCTCACAAGTATAGAAAGACAAACGTGTGTGTATGAGTGTGAAGGAAGGAAAGAGAGAGAGAGAGAGAGAGAGAGAGAGAGAGAGAGAATACTTGCAGGTGGGGCTGCAACTGACCTTTATTAATTTGGCAGTTTTCTCAATTAA
Source organism: Bovichtus variegatus (assembly GCA_943593645.1). Lineage (NCBI taxonomy): Eukaryota > Metazoa > Chordata > Actinopteri > Perciformes > Bovichtidae > Bovichtus > Bovichtus variegatus. The sequence goes on along the minus strand of CALSCE010010686.1, from coordinate 22,867,249 downwards.
TCATGTGGTCCATAAAATGTCAGAAATTAAAGAACAAGTGCCCATGACAATTTGCGAACAGCCAGGTTTAACATGTTTAACAGACATGTTTAAAAGTCTTGTTTTATCGAAGCAACAATCCCAAACCCAAATGTATTCTGTTTTTTTAATCATAGGGGACTAAGGAAGCTAGAAAATGTGTGCCATTTTTTCTCAAAAATGACAAATGATTAATTTTCCCTTATGATTGAACAGATTGAAAGGTTTGCTGCTAACCTGTGTTAGCACCTCTATCAGTCTTACACTCATTGAAAACAACAGGTTAGTATTCAAGAGAAAATACTTTTCTATTTAAACTACCTTTTTCACAGACATATGCTGGTTTTATGTTATAGATAATGAGTGACATCAAAAGTGGAATTCAGTACATGTTCCAGACTCAGAACAGCATGACTTTAGCTGTGAGCGGCACCGGCCACACTGCTATGGAGTGTGCCATCTTCAACATAGTGGAGTCGGGGGAGAGCGTACTGACTGCAGTCAACGGCATATGGGGAGAGCGAGCAGCAGAAATGGCAGAGAGGATAGGTAAGGCTGGTGGTATTCTATATTTTTCTGTCAACAAATTCAATGAAAAGACCTAAACTGACCGACATTACAGACTTTCCTGTCCTGATCCTTTCATAGATGTAAATCCTTAAATAACAGAACCTGAATATATATGTCATTTGAAAACAGCTCAGTTATTTTCTCAAACAGCTGGGCACTGTAGTTTTTTACTAAACACCTAAACAAGAGTAAACAGTGCATTTGCTCTGAACTATTTTTCAGCATGACAAAACGATACACTACATATAAAATACAGCGGCATGTAAACATTATTTTCTGAAAAGGTTACGCAATAAACACACATGATGTTTCACCATGGATCCTGGAGTGGGCCCGAGCCTGGAGCTCTACAGCAGGACACTATTGCATTTTTATGGGATTTGTTGACAATAATAATAAATAAATAATATTACCACTGTTATCCTCTAAAATCAGCAGTACTTGATGGAATGAAAATGTTTCTGAGGTGATTCAACCACAGACTATCATGTGTTAACCCAACAGGTGCCAGAGTAAATACCATTGTGGCGCCCCCTGGTGGCTTCTTTACTAATGCAGAAATTGAGCAGGTATCACTGACGCTCCAGTTATCAGGTTACTCAAATGAATTCCGTCGAAGCTATAGTCTGTGTGATCACACTGTTATCTCATCACAGGCTTTATCAAAACACCGGCCAGTGCTGTTCTTCCTTGCACATGGGGAATCTTCTACAGGAGTCTTGCATCCTTTAGATGGCATCGGACAGCTGTGCCATAAGTAAGATGCACCCTCATTCCTCTGTCATCATCCCATCTAATGATAATTATAAGGGCCGGATAATAGTTGCGTTATGACTTGTGCCTACAGGTATAACTGCTTGTTTCTCGTTGACTCTGTGGCTTCAATGGGAGGGACCCCCCTGCACATGGACCAGCAAGGTTTAGTATTAAATCCTGATAGATTTCCAGTCTCTCTAGGGCAGCTGATGAAATCATTTACCCAGTTACATTATCTGTTTTGACAACAGCAAATGTCACCATTTTTATGTTGATGTTATTTTCAGGCATAGACATCCTATACACTGGCTCCCAAAAGGTTTTGAATGCTCCTCCGGGTACAGCACCCATCTCCTTCAGTGAGAGAGCCTGGTGAGTAATGTTTATACAAGTAATAGTTGAAAATATATGAAACGTGTATTTATTTGTTTAATCTGTCCACAGCCAGAAAATGTTCAACCGCAGGACAAAGCCTGTGTCATTCTTCTTGGATTTGAGTTGGCTCGCAAACTACTGGGGATGTGATGGCAAGCCGTCAAGAGTGTAAGAACCCCCCCCGCAGACAGGAGCTGAAATTTCAAACTGAGCCATACTTGAACAATTTCTGAATATGGCTGTGTCTTTTCCATTTCTTCTCTATAGTTATCACCACACAGGCCCAGTCACTGCTTTTTACTCTCTGAGGGAGAGTCTGGCTGTCCTTGTTGAAGAGGTGGGACGTGTTAGAATGAAATATTTTGATTTTTGTATCCATCGCAGCTTCAATAGTTCTGTACAGACAGCCATTGAGCAGGTTGTACAGTGACAAAAATACACCAACATACTAAACCCTAAACCCCTAATGTTAATATGTATACAATGAAAACATGGGTTATGCGTCTGCTGTTCTATAATGTTTTGACTGTGTGTTTTTATGCCCTTTTCTGTTATTCTAAGGGTCTGGAGAATTCATGGGAAAGACATCAAAAAGTGGCAGAGTATTTCCACGCTGGCCTAGAAAATATGGGGCTCAAACTTTTTGTCAAAGAAAAAGTAGGTTTCATGTTACAACACTACCATTACATTCTTATTATAACCTGTAGTGGAATCTTACAGAAGAGGACGAGGACCACATGTAAACAATATGCGAGTTCTGAGTTTAAAATCAGAATTATGAATTTACTCAAATACATTTTTTATATAATTGTTTTAAATAAATTTGGACTTTAATCTCAGAATTCTGACTTTAAACTCAGAACTCCAATACATTTTCACATGTGGAAACAAAAAACATTTTGCACATGTGGCCCTAATCATCTTCCGTAGATTCGAAACAGCATAATGATCCCAATATAACATTTTAAGGGGAGAACATGAGCCATTTCTGACTTAAATGGTTGTTGCAGAAAGCAAGGCTGCCAACGGTTACCACTGTTGTCGCTCCTCATGGATATGACTGGAAAGAGATCACAACCTACATCATGAAAACACATAATTTAGAGATTTCTGGAGGCCTTGGACCATCAGCTGGCTTGGTAAGAGAAAAATCTGTCAAATACTCTGTATAACAGTTTGTTTCTACTTGTATACACGATGTCTTCCAAGTCACATAAGTCCCGTGTAGCCTAAATCCCAGATGTTTTTGGTCTTTTAAGGTGCTGCGTGTTGGACTGATGGGATGCAACAGCAGCAAGGGCAATGTTGACATGGTGCTGGCGGCACTGAAAGACGCTCTGAAACACTGCCACAAGAGCAAAGTGTAACATGTTGCTGTTGGATGCTGTAAAGATAATAAAGGAAGAGACTGTGTAGTAAAGAAAAAAAGATCTTGTAAGTCATTATAATGACAAACTTCTAGAAATAATGACATAGTATCTTATTTTGAGATCATTTCTAATTTTAATGACTTGCAGGATATATATATTTTTTTAATCACATTGGCAGGAATGGGATTCCATAAATATGTGATCTAATACTTAAGCTATCATTTTTTATTTTCAGTATAATATAAACATGTGGTAACAAATAATTTGACATAGTATTCCATATACATTACACAGCTTTACAGAGATCATGTTTAGACCTATGCTACGTGTGTGTGTGTGTGGGTGTGTGTGTGTGTGTTTAAATGCGTTATAAATGTGCATTGTTTGTTTGATATTGAGCCCTGTCAAAGGAGAATTTCTGTTGCTTTGTAACATAAAATAAAGTTTATCATATCTTATATTATGCCATCTTTCCTCGGTAATATTATCTTTACATCAGTGAGTTTTGTCATGGTGGACTTCTTTCATCATTCTTACTGAAAACCTCAAACAGTTCCTGTTATTTTCTGTTAATATCAAAAGTCAAGTGTACTGATTGAAAACCTTATCATCAACCAAGGAATAAAAAAAAATACTCTACACATCCCATGAGTCGTATTGGTCCATCGTCCAGAACAGCAACAAAAGTTAAGCACTGTTTTTTTTTTATTTTTTAAATACACAAGTTATATTTTGTATGTCACACGTTCTGTTGTTGAAAATATGCATCGAAAAAAGATTAAAATCTTTCCCTTTCAAAACTTGCTAACAAATAAGAGGAGAGAGGTGCCCCTAAAATGACTCCATAAATACTACTTTAGATTTAATTTAAATTAATTAATTAATTTTAAAACAATATTAATACTGGCTGCTCCTCAGTGCTGTACTCCCTGTACATTGTGTATGTATTCATCATCTGGATATTTAGATGTAAACAGTGTATATGGAATGTGCAATCAAATCTTATACAAAGAAATAATCTATTGGAAATTAATAAATGAAATAGTTTTTTTCTTTCAATAATTATTAATCTAATCCATTCTTTAATAATGTGTCTGAACAACGTTATCATTCTAGAGTTGCTATATGCATATATGTGTGTCCCTTTTTCTTCTATTTAAATAAAGTTGTTAAAAAAAACACTACGACAACGGAAACCGGAAGTGCGGCGTCCTCCTTCCTTGTTGACAATTCGCACCAGGAAAAGGCGGGTAAATGGTGACACGTAACCTTCCTCTCTATCTGGAGATTTAGCTCAGAATTTCGTCGGTCAACCACAGCACAGCGCTGACAAACAGTCCGCAGTAATGGCGTGTAAGAGAGGGGCGCTCATTGTGCTGGAGGGAGTGGACAAGGCCGGGAAAACGACGCAGTGCAAGAAGCTGGTTCAGGCGCTGCAACAGAACGGCCGACCCGCAGAGATGATACGATTCCCCGGTGAGGCATGCTGCTTGTCAGGCCTTAATGTTGACATGTGTGGTTTGAGTGTTGCTTCCAGTGCACACATAACGTTTCACCATTTGTTAACGTTGATGTCATGTGGTTTCTTGGGTTCAGACAGGACCACGATAATTGGACAGCTGATAAGCGCTTACCTGGAGAAGAAAAGGGATCTGGATGACCACACGGTGCACCTGCTGTTTTCTGCAAACCGCTGGGAACTGGTGTAAGACTCCTGCTTTATTGTGTTTACGTCAACAGTTGAGCCCTTGCACGCAGACCCTTCGACACGTCACAGCAGGACAAGCACGTGTGTATTGGCTGCAGTCCACTGAGCGAGGTGTCGTCACAGTACTGGTGCTTAATGTCGGCTGTAAGAAAGTCCATAAAATAGACAAGTACTCACCGTGAAGACGCGTTCACAACCTTAAAGGGTCAGTTCACTCAAATTACAAAAAGACATGTTTCCATTTGTAAGTCCAGTTTGTAGGTTTTAGATTGTAAACTACAAGAGAATTAAAAAGTGTCATTTTAAGACACTCGTCTTACCAGAAACAATGTCCCGGAAAACTATTGAGGGAAAAGTCATTTTTTAAAACTGTTGTCTTCAGTCTGCAAGTCTACATATAGTTAGGGTTGAGTGATAGGTGAACTGACCTTTTTATAATGTTGTAGAAGATGTCACTGAATCTCACTGCTGCCAGACTTTGGTATAAAAAGACTAAAGTTCCAACATTTCCCTTGAAAGCAAGGGTCACAAAATGTAAATACTCTAGTGCCGTTTTTAAAGGACAAGTCTATGGCGCTAGGACGGGGACAATGAATGTTTGCATCGAAAAAGATTTTTGGCATTAGAACAAAACTTGACTGAAAAAAAAATTTGCATTGCAATACACCCCAAATTTATTTTTACATTTTTGTTGCATTCTGATGTGTTTTCCGATAACGATTGATTTGATTCCGTGTAACAGGCACAACAAAAAACATGATATGAATTAAAAAAATAAAAATAAATCAGAAGATTGTCTAAAAACATTACAAAGCAAAAAGTATAAAAATAAAACTTTTTCATGCCAGTAGAACTTTTTCCAACAAGTATTTCACAGCCAATGTTTCAGTTTTCAGTTCAGGTTTTGTTTTCAATGCCAAAGGTTACTGTCATAGCTCCATATAAGTTGTGTGATATTTTATATTCTCATCTACTACTAACAAGAATTGTCAAAGCTTCCTTTGTGCCTTACAGTTCCATTGTTGTCAAAAAATAACTAAAGAAACCCATCAATGAGCCACACTGTTGCACTGGGTGACATGTTCCTTCATTACCATAAACACAGCACAGCATCCTGGTGCCTTTTTAAATACTCACCAAATCACTAAATGTCATTTTAATTCCTGGATAAAAATGGGTCCCAACAAAAACACTATTTACTTCAGCAGTTTGGATAACATTTGCAAAAAACTACAGTGCCCAGCTGTTTAAGGAGATGATTCATTATTTTTGAAAAATTAAAGATTCAGTCTTTAGTAGGAATCAATGGGTTTGGGGCTTAAAGCCACAGACAAGGTAGGGAAGTGAAAGTATTGAGAGACAGACTAACGCAGTGATTTCAGTCTTTTCCTGGCATTCATTGACACTAACAAAAACCAAGAAGATCACTAGCTTTATCCTTTAAAAATGTACAGAACTTTGAGTACATGTCTTTCCATCTGTGAAGTCGCCTATATTAGCATTGATGCAAACTAATCTGAAAATGCTTAATATTTTGTCATTGGCCATAGCAGGTTTCCTCTAGCCTATATACATTACAGCCTGCATTTTCTTGTCTTGTGACCACAGGCCTTTAATGAAGAAGAAGCTGGAGCAAGGCATCACTCTGGTTGTAGATCGGTACGCGTTCTCTGGAGTTGCTTTTACCAGTGCAAAGCCGGTGAGTCTGCTCTCAGCCATTCAAACTCTGCATCCATCAGACCGCATGATTCTGTGTGTTTTTGAGAGACGCAACAGATAGTTTGACATGTTCTTCTGCTTCAGGGCTTCTGTCTGGACTGGTGCATGAAACCTGACGTGGGACTGCCAAAGCCGGACCTCGTTATGTTCCTACAGCTCAGTCCGTCCGAGGCTGCTCTCAGGGGTCAGTTTGGAGAAGAGAGATATGAGACCAGTGCTTTCCAAAAAGCGGTGCAACAGAAATTTGAACAGCTGATGAAGGATCCGTCAGTCAACTGGCAGGTATGAGGCGGGGTCTGGATCATACATTTATTCCCTGGTGTCATTTATATAAATAATATGAAACATCTTGTGATCTAAATTGTTTGTTATAGGTAATTGATGCTTCTCAGAGTGTTGAGGGTGTGCACAAGATCATCACGGCCCACAGTCTAAATACTATCAACACAACTCAGAACCTGCAACTTGGAGAGCTGTGGAAGTGAAACTGGACCAGACTGTTGGTGCAGTAACTAAAAAACTCACTCGCAACACACTTTTCTTTCTTTAAGAAATTTAAGAGAGATTGCACCATTGTCAAATATCAGAATCTGACTTTATTTGTTTTAATCCTCTTACATTGTTTTTTTTTCACCTGTCTATATACTGTGTTGATTAAATAAATAATCTTTAAATGAACTAGTGTATGTGTTTTAAAAGTTGGCAAGGATACTTTGCATGAGCAATTAATGCAACTTGTCTGCAGATTACTTAATTTGGTTTCATTACAGGCTGTTCCAGACTTTAGTTATTAGTGACAAACCACGTAAGCCATGGGCATCATGAACCGCCGTGTGTTCTATACAACATAAAACTGTTATGGCAATTGAACTTATGGAGTCAGGGAAAGGCACCATATCACTTCAGAATAAACATTTAAAGTGTTAAGACTCAAATGGAAACATATGTATGTGAAGATGTGCATACAGAATTTATCCTGAGCTCCTGCTACAACTTCCAACCAGGCAGTCTCAATGTTGGATACAGAGAGCATTCAGAGGCTGTTGAGAAGAACGTTGTGTGACACACACTGACTAAACCATTGGAGCTGGACTGACTCAACAGGTCTCCAGTTAATGTTCATCCCCTCAGGCTTTCCCTTCTGATGCAGAGAGAGACCGAGAATCTCTTGCCGACTGTCGAGAACAGCAAATCATTGTTCATAATGTTCCTCAGAGGGAAAGGATCTCAAACTCTTCATCTTCTGAATCAAAGAACCGCTCCAACCTGTCAGAGTCTGAGAAATCTGTGAAGGGGACGTCAACACGTAAAGAAAAAGAACATTAAAATTCATTTTTATTGATTATTTTTGAATATATATTGCCAAAAAATAAATAAAAGATTCAGTTAATTTACCAGGAGTAAGGTTAAGTGCATCCACGCTGACCATGTGACAGGGCTGACTGTCTACGAGTTCAAACATGGGCAGGCCCCCTCTGTTGCAGGACAGCTAGAAGAGAAGGAGAGAATTCCTTTAACAATAAAATCTTTATTAAACCCTCATCATGTGTTTGTTTGTTTTTTTTCATTTTTCCATCACTTTGGTTGTGTTAAAGCATATGGCATCATTTTGGCACAGTGTGAGGTTTTTTTTTTTTTTTTTTTTGAATTTTGGAATTTCAACCTCAGTTCGTATAATAAGTCTACAATAAAACATAGACACTCAGACCCTTAAGGACAAAAATGCCACATTTTATGATCCCACAGCCATTACAGCACAACATCATGCATTCTATTATATAGTTCAATCTAAAGCCCTGGATTTAAAATGTTACTACCCTATTCCCCTATGGGGAAATTATAAGCTATTTTCCTGATTTGCTGCACAAAAAAAATGCATCAATGTTCTTGTTAATCATTGACATATCCCAGACTAAAAATAATTCCCCATAGCATTTAGTGTGCAGAAAATAATTAGGTTTTTGTGGCAACATTTAAAAGAGTTCAAATTCTGAAAATAATGAATATTTGGTAGTTAAGATCAGGACTGATGTTGGCTAAACATGTAAGTCTGTGAAAGTGGAAAAACATATTAGTATATAGTATTTAATATTTATTAGTAGTTTTAGGAGTGGGAGTATATTTTGAAACAGAGGCACTATTTTAAAAATAAAATGGATTTAAAGGGTTAACATTCTGAAAATGAAATATTGATTACGATCAGGACTGAAGTTGGTAAACTGGAAAATAATATGTAATATTAATATGGCAGTTTTTTGACACTGACGTTTGTGTCCTCTAAGGACATCGGAACAACTTTTTTTAAAGTAAGGCTGACGGGTTAACTGTTATAGACGAGTCAAGGGAGCAACAAAAGAGCAGTGTTCTCAGAAACGTACCCTTCTTATGCGCATACACCAGTCATCAAACTCGTCCTCTGTTCTGCAGAAGAAACCCTGGCGGACACCAGAAAACAATAAACTATGGAACATTACTGTAAAAAGTTTTCAGCCTGCTCACATTCAAATGTTAACAATGGACTTAAGTTTGAGATACAAAAGCTCTGTGCAATAAAAACCCTCCCCAGCATTCCTACCGCTGCGATGGATGGGTCCAGCTCACAGATGTGCATGCGGCAGGGTGGGTGCTGACAATGGTACGTCTCATCAGGGACCTGACAATCTTCACATGGATCCACTGCAGGCTGCGTGGTGTGCGGATCTAAATAGATGAGCTCCTCCCCTGGGGGAGAAAAAAAAAAAGCATGTTTATAACCAGATTGTTTTCTTGGTGTAAGTAGAATTAATATGATGAGCATGAGTGTTTATTTCACAAACACAGAGACTAGACATACCGACATAACCAATGAAGTAATGGGCACTGTTGGGTTTTCCCCCAATAACACCCAGGGACTGAGGCAGCATGAAGCATTGCTGTGAAAAGAGACAAGAGGGTTTATCTCACCCCAGCTGTAGCTGACTCTGCCTCAGTGGTTGTTTAAGTACCTGTTTTCATAAATCTTTCAGCCAATTTAGTACAAACAACATATAAATTACATTATGACCATTTTCCAGCGTACCATTTGTCTTGTTTTTTGATTATTAGTGGAAGTATATTTCCTTTAGGGCCATTGTAGGTGAAAAAAAAAAAAATTATTTTATAAACACATAGCCGTGGGAGGGGTAATATTCCGAGAAAAAAACAAAAATTTAATTTCCAAAAATTAAAGTAGTACATTTAGAAAGAAAAAACTTTGTCATGAATCACATTGCTTGTTATTGCGAGGTTGGATCCACCTCATCATACCACAGATGCTGCAGGTAAACAGAGAATGCTACACGCACACAAATGTATGACTTTATAATGTCCGAGAATATTCAAGTTTTATTTTCGGAAATGTACAACTTTAAATCTGGCAAATCTCTGAGTTACTCCCTTTCCCCGGCAACCTAATTATTATTTTGTGCCTACAATGGCCCTAATACACTCTCGTACGCCGTACGATGTGGGCAATTCTACAGCAAGCACACCAGAAAGCCGCAGATTCCAGTGTAAAATCCTGAGTTCACTACAGTGTCTTTGTTTTGAAATGTAGGCTTAAAATGATCGTCACAGCATTACCACCATTAAACCAGCGTATATATCTTGATGTTCATTTTACATATTCCGTATACTAGATAATAGTTTCAATTGTCACCCATTGAGAAGCAGATAAAGAAATGTTGAGATTCTGTTACCTGCACAAAAGAATATTTGCATGGCAACCACATAAATTGCACTTAGACCTGCGCAAAAAGTAAGCAGGGATCCTTGCAATTTTCTCAAGATTGGTAATCCATCCATCACAGGGACCTTGTTTATTTGTTATTAAAGTAACCTTACTCTAGTGAGACTGCAGTTGACAGCGCGGACAAATTTAAAGTCAGTGCTGCATCACAACACAGGAGTAATTTAACTTTGACAATAATAAATTATAACACACTGGAATTAACGGGAAAAATGACTGAAGGCTAATCTTAAAAACGACGGTCCTTGGATAGTGTCAATTTCTTATTTCATCAAATTAGTATTGACTAGAATGGAGAGAAGAGATGGAGCAGGTGACCATGTTTTACATAAGGCCTTTATGTAAGTACAGAGGAGTTCATCAGTCATAAAAATATCAAACATGAATTTTAAGTTCTCTCATTTTGTAAATCACTCCCATATTTCAGGATATAAAGGCCATTCTATCCCATAGAAAGCTTGTTTAGAGTAAAAACAGTATATATACACAATGTGAATATACACACTGAAGTACTTTACCTTGAGGGTTTCGATGTAGGCCTCATTTATATCACTCAGGCCCAGCCTGAGGGGGATGAGCAGCACCAGAGGTTTCCAGAGCGCCGTCTCCTCCTCCGCCAGGGCACACGCCCCCTCCAGGCAGCCATTGAGCTCTCCAGCTCCCTCTGGTTCACAACAGGCTCCTTCAATGTCCAGCCAGGGCATACAGAGACGCTCTACAGTGAAATAAATATATCACAAAAAAAAAAGCACAAAATTGCAGAAAAAAAATTACAATTGTCTATGCTGCAAAAAAAGAAATAAAAAGCATGCCGCTTGTGGCATATGTTAAGAAAGACGTCACTGTACCGGATTAGCATTAGATCATGCAGTAGAGTCAAGTCAGAAAGGGATTAAAAAAACAGACCTGCTTTATGGTGTGTTTATACCAAGCGAGATTTGAGATTTGATGAGGCAGCTACAATGTTAGCATAGCATAGCCACAGTTGATCCAAATTCATTGAGCTCAGTGAAATTAAGACCACAATCCACCTATTGGGAGCTTTCCACTTCAAGGCCTTTTAAAGTACTACTTCTGTAAACAATCCCAGCACGGCCCATAGTTTAACCTGAAGAACAAGTGACATTTAAACTGCTTATGTAAATTAATGATAATAGGAAGAAAGAAAATCTCTAAACTCACTGATCTCCTCGATGACCACAGTGTTGTCCATCGCCACGTGTACCACTAATCTACTCCACGTGTCAAACACGGCCAGCTTCCTGAAAACAAGACAGCACATTGAGACGGTCACACTTTATTGATTTACTAAATTGTAAAGACATTCATTTAAATTGCTTTGAACCTCCTCAGTCTACAGTAGCTTGTCTCTTTTGTAAATAGTTTGACAGTGGGATGGATGAATACATGGTGACGGTGGAAAAGAAAGAAACTGAAAAGAACAATTATGCAATGCAAACAAGTAAATCCCACACAGTGTGTGAATCACACTGATGTCTACTGTACAGAAGATACATTTTACACATATGATAATGTCAACATACTGTTCTGCCTCTCCTGAGCCCCTTGTCTTAGATTCAATGAAACTTGTTCATACTGATATGCGTTTCCAGTTTTCAAGTTATGACAGCAGTTGCAATATTTGAGGGAAAAAATTTAAGTAAATCCGAAGACCTTAAATAATGAAGTAGTACTGAAGTCCTTATTCGACTGATCGAAAGAAATCGGTCTCAATTTTGATAATTGATTCAAAAAAAGGCACCGCATGGAATTTTTGACCATCACTATAGAGCAGAAAAACCAAAGGTAAACATAACATTTTTTCTTTTTTTAGAAGAAGAAGAAAACTATACAGAGCACCCTTAATCTTGAAGTAAAGAAACACATTATGTGGTGGTTTCATCTTCTCAAATGAGAGGATTTGCTATCTTAATCTTTGGGTTTTGGACTGAATTGCAAAAATAATCAAAGAGTAATTGATAATGAAAATAAGCACCAGTTGCTGCCCTAAAATATAAACTCTGAAAACAACTAAAACTTAGTAGCTTAGTAAGTTGTAGCTCCTTTACAGTACTTACTTTAGAACCTGGGCGACTGTGTTCGGCCCATACCACTGGCCTATAGGCTTTCCCTCTCCAACTCCCATTTGGGCTGCAGCATTTAGGAACAAAAAAAGAAACAACGTCATGCAAACTCTTTCCGCGCTGTCTCAGTGAGTCCTTGGTCAAATTGTAAAAGGTCTGACACTCACTACTTACCAATTTGATGGATGGAATAATAGCTGTCTTTTTTGTCAATGAAGGCGTTGAGAATACTGATGTACTCTTCTCTTTGTCTCTGGCCTCTAGCCCATCTCCAGTCTGAGAACAACAAGCCAGTTATCAAGTCTGTGTTAAACAGGCTCTGTTTGGTACAGTCTACTCACTGGAGAAGAGCTGCTAGTGCCACACGGTGATACAATCTGGTTTCATCTATGTGTATCTGTATGTATGTATGTATGTATGTATGTATGTATATATATATATATATATATATATATATATATATCTACAATCACGGGAGATATATTTTTCATTGTTTTTGTATTTTATTTATTTTTTTAAAGTTGCCTTACCTCTGCCTACATGTCTACACACCAAGGCCTCGCCTAGGATCATCTGGCCACACCGTAACATACAGCCCCATCCTGTATCGGATGTTGGTCCTGTCCCACCTGGAACACATTCAACAATCATGCACGATTCATAAATTATTTACTTAAATATGAAAACCCAGATTACACAAATCTCCAAACTCATCAAGTGTAGCTTTAGGAGCTCAACTAAAAACACACAATTCTTCACTTACCAATTGGTGGGAAGTTTTTTCTGTATGTGAACCACAGTCGTGAAGTGACATCTGATAAAATGTCATCTTTCTCTACATGAAGACCAAAGATTATCATATTACAATAAAACCTCAAAGAAAATGATTACACTTATAACTTAAATACTAATTTCTCTCTGTGTAACATGCATGTTATATTCCACAGTCCTACCTGTGAGTGCGTTGTATTCTTTCCCTAAGATCCACACAGGCTCTGAGGTCTCTGGAAAATCTTCAAACTCTCCAAAGCGAAGTGTGTCGTATGTCAAGGTTGCTGCAAAAGAGGACAAAAGCCAAATGTGTGTGGGAAATCACAGGGGAGAAACTGCTGGTGTTCATGTTGTTAACCACAGTGAGGCTGTTTGTCAGTGAGTAAAGGTGTGATACCAAATAGTTGCCTGAGAATAATTTGAATCCCTTCCAGGAAGGATGTTTTATATACATTCATCTTTAAAAAGCATTTTGGATTTGTAATCTTTGTTTCTGTAGATCAACCTAGGTCTCAAGGTATATGTCAGAGAGCAAGTGAAGGAGGAACCTCCTTCCTGTGGGATAAATATTACAGTATTATGTCCGTAAGTCTTATCTTTCTCCATAATAATACATCATCATTTATTTGTTGATTATATTTTGGATCATTATTCAGAAACTGCAAAGTATCAGATAAATGTAGTGCAGAAAAAAGTACAACATTTGCTTAAAAAAATGTAGTGGAGTAGAAGTATAAAGTGACATAAAATGAAAATACTCAAGTAAAGTGCAAGGACCTCAAAGTTGTTACTAACTTAAGTATAGAAAATGTAATTAGTTGCATTGTTTCCACCACTGCTCTTAATAAAGTGTGATGGCAAAAAGCAATCACAGTAACTCTCTGTAACTGACTTTCACAGCAGTTGAAAATACTGGGCTCAAAGCCAAATAGAAAATTGGGCAAAACCGTAATGGACACCATTAAATGGCTCACTTCCTCTTAAGAAAGAAAAAAAATCTAAATTGTTCAAACTGGTGTCTGTTATTATTCACTGGAAATGTATTTACGCTTTAGATGTAAAGTTAAAAACATGAGTTCATGTCAACACATTACGTTATGAACATAACTAAAAGCAGACAGGAAAAGTTGACTAGCCAGCTCACTAACGTTACCTGTCACTTAGCTTGGACACAGAAGGCTGAGATTTACAGGCTCGCCGATAAAGAAAGAAGAGAAGTTTTTGCAGTCGAATTAAAAAGGAAATTCAATAATAAGTCAGCTTGCACTCTCTGAGTACTATTATAGAGTACGGAAGTGTTGCTGCATATCATGTAACTTAACCTCTCTCATAGCTAATAGCATTCCCGGTGCTAACAGTAGCATAATAACTGATGTGATGGTGACAGTGCATCGACTGGGATGTTCATCTTGGGCGTAACATAACGTTAGCATAAATAGTCAAACCAAGGACGGAAGCCAAATTATCAAGAGTGAAACTTAATAACAACACATGACAATAACACAGGAGACCGTACAGGAAGTTATACGAGTGTAAAGCAAACTGTCAAAGCGAGAAATACAGCACATTTCGCAATAACAGCAGGCTAACGTTAGTTAGCAGTTAGCTTTAGTCATCATTTTAGCAGGCTAACGTCACCGAGGCTACAAAGCAATACGTGTTGGACTGGTAGCTGGAGTTGGCAATCCTGTCATGACAGAGCAGGGAATCTGTTGCCAGGTATGACATGGCGTTGTTGTACTTATTTTGCTGCCAAACTAGCCTGCTTAGGGAGAAAAATAAATGTTATTTTACTATAAAATATCGCTTACCTGCATCCATCCCGACGGTCTTCACCCTATCTTGTTTGTTGTTCTCTGGACTCCGACCCGGTAGACCAATGGGAGCGGAGTCCTGCTGTGGAATTCGAAGAGAGGCGGGACATTTCTTACGACATCCAATAAGATCTTAGAGGAGGGGTCATGTTGCCCTAACCAATCAGTAATGGCTGACGTATCCGTGCTGTTGAAAACAGTTTCCGGTGCGTTCATGTTACAGATAAAAAATGAGGCTTGATCTCCATGTTGCTCCCTTTTGACCATAAAGCAGTTTCTACCTTTTTCTTTTCTCCCATTCAACACATTCCTAGAGCCTTTAGTAGTAAGACAGGTGGTAATAACATGTTAGTTTGTGTTAGTAAAATGATGTCATCTTTTTTAAAATACAGAATTGGTAGTAAATAAACAATAATTTGGGCAGCAGTGGTTGCCTTTAATATTTACAATTGGCAAATATACAAGATCCTACAGCAGAATAAAAAAATCTAAAGGAAGATACACGACTGAAAACCTTTGAGAAATAAAGATAGATTTTTAAAAAGGGGAGGGGGGGATTAAACTAAAATGATTTACAGTAAGATCAGTGGAAGGTTGCAGTGGAACAGGGGAGGTTAGGGATGCATTTTTAAACACCTGCTTACATTTAGTCTGAAGTATTTAGTTGGGAAATGTCTCCATGTGGTTGGAGACTCTAATGTCCTTAATTAATTCAATACAATTGTGTAATTGGTATTTCATCATGTCATTCAAAGTTAAATCTGTCGCCCGTCTGTGTCTAGTGATTCTGATTCAACCAGACAAGGTGGTAACGAAAAGCCATCAATGTTTCTGCCTTCTCTATAAATGCGAATAAACATTTGATTAGCTGCCAATCTTTTTTAAATCCCTAAAAACATTATTGTAAACCAGCCCAAAATTGTTGATGTTATATGGTACTTCAGATGTTACAGTAACATTTCAGAGGATGGGAATGATGGTAGTTTTCAGCTGTAGCTAAAACTGAGGCCAGTTAAATGAATGGAATAAAAAAGTAATTTTGCATTTCCACAAAAAACGAAAACACTTCCAAGACAGCCAAAAAGATTTACATCTTTTCTTTCATAGATGTTGAAGGAAGAGGGATTCACTTTCATTTCTTGATACTACAAACAGTTTAGAGAGAGTCTAGCACTCAAACTTTGGACTCTGGACACTCCACACAGCAATATAACTCTCAAACTGCCATGCCTAACCCTTCTTACTGTTGTAACTGTCGGCGTGTTTAAAGCACAAAATCTGGTCTTTTACTCTCAGAATACAGCTCATATTAGCACCATGTGCGAATGCTTCTGACATTCAATCATTAAATCAGTTCAGCCTGGTATTATATATTTGAGGCATGCAGTGGCTTTATAAGGCCTTTATTCAATCTGGAAGACCCCTTCAATGGTCGGAGCATTTACCTTCTGGAAAACAGCTGCAAAGCAAAATCTGTTTATTAACAATTTATCAACATTAACCGCTGCTGACTTGATGGATTGTTGGAAGAACCATTTATTATTGTTAATATTTACAGTTGCAGATGACTCACAGACATTTGTTTATTTTCTAGGACTCCTATTACTACATGCTGTATAAAAGTGAAATTATTCATGGAATAATCTACTCACAAAATGAAATGTTATCAAAGTGCTCTAACTCAGAGAAAATATATATACCGTAAGTCGCATTGCTGCAATTACAGTTCAGCAATATACACTGACTCACAGTGAGAAAAAGTTGCATTATTGTGCTCTCTGAAATATATGTAATAATTGTAGGCTCAATTCATCAGACTCATTAGGGACTGTACAACAATTATTTGGGTGGGGAGGGGAACTGAATCTTACACTTGACTTTTTTAAATATATATTCTTTTCTCTTTGCTTGACTCCCCTGAACATGCTCAGTGTACTTAGTGAGCACAACTCATTTCAATATTAATAACTTAAGGAGGTAAAGCAAAATGAATATCATTGTAGGTAAAAAAAAAAAAAAAAAAAAGGGGGGGGGGGGGTAATATTCTTAGAAAACACTCTGGTTAACAGGGAGCACACAAGCACACATTAGTGAGGAGGTGCAACAGTGTGGAATATGGAGATATCCTTTACCGTCCATTACGTTGTTGTTCCTGATGCACAAAAGCTATCAACTCATCCAAATCAGTATGTTGGTCCGATTCACGGCAATGTCTCTTCAAAGTCAGGATGCTTATTATAATATGGTGATTCTGGGCTAAAATCATAAATATTTCCAAGCGGCGTCGTCTGTGGTGTGATGAGGTTGATCCAACCTTGCAAAGTGAAGCGCTGGGATTCCTTGGCGAAATGTGTGACTTTAATCTCAGAGAATATTCAACTTTTCTTTGTCATTTAAAAGCTTTTTTTTTTTCTTTTTTTTTTTTTTACCTACAATGACCTTATTACATCACTGTAGAAATAAAATATAGATCTAGAAGGAGAAGAAAAACAAAAACCGTCCCATGCTCTCCCCAAAAATAAATCTTTTAAATGAATATGAATGAATACTTTTCGTACAGTCCCTTAGTTATAGAAAAACACGTTGTATTTTGCATTTATGTAGTCTGTTGGATCATATGTGCCAGTCGGGTGAGAAATGTAGATTTTTGTCAGACCAAGACCTCATGAATGGCCTCAGGACCCTGAGCAATATTCTCTATTTCAGTTACAATGTTATACCACTAGGGGCAGCCAAACTACTGCTAAACAAAGAGGCAGCAAAAAAGGCAGTTCTGCCGTTTTTGAAAAAATGAAAAGCTAAAAACATTGCGTGATTTTATACATTCAAATCAAATGTGTGCCATAATATAACCTTTAACAATAAATAGACAATCTAGCATAGGAAGAAGAAGAAGCAAGGCCAGTCCTGTTTTCCATGAAGGGTTAGGTGTTCATCCATGAAGGCTCAGTGCAAAGTAGTGTAAACATAATCCATAGCAGTGGATGCTTTAGTGGAGTGGTGCTGGTGGTGTACAGTGCTGCTCAGTCTGCTAAAATCCAGAGTGTGACTTTGTCTCTCACTTCTCCCTTAGGAGGTATAACACAGTGGCCTTCACGTAGTGTCCAAAGGCACAGGCAGCAGACACCAGCCAGTGAGAGCGGAAGCTGGGATCAGTGTTCACCACACATTTTGTTACATCCACCTGGAACAACAGAGAGGGCACAGAGCTCACCAAATGAATTCAGACTATGGAATGAAGCTACAAAAGTCCTATTTGAAGCAAATACTCAGCAGAGAGCCCACATGTGTTCTTGATTTGTCAATATTCTCAGAATCTGCAGTGGTGAAATGTGCCCACAAATATGTTATTTCAAAGCCAAAGTCCACTCTGTAGTCTCAGCAATGCTTACTTCAAAAATCTACTTATATAACTGGAACATTTTCACAGACAATGAGATTCCACAGAGAGCACGGTTAAATGTCAGTTCTGACACTAAACACTTCTCTCTCTTCAGTTATTTAGCTTTCCTACTCATCATCTCCCAGTGTAGAAGTATTGCAGCGTGAGTTTAAACTGCGACAGATCCCTCGTTTGTGCTTATGAGGTCAGTTATACAAAGCGTTGCTCTTCATTGTGTCACACTCCAATTCTCTTCAAAACGGACTTGGGTGCCATGTGTCTGAGTACATGGGCACATTTGTTCACTTGTTGTGCTCTTTCCAGCAGAGCAGAACACAGGCGGAGGCACACTGCCAGGCCTTGTTCCTTTCTTGGGCACTTTTTTGTTTCTGCAGTATTTTTTTTAAACAGGAATTTTCCCATTAACAGAGAAGACACAACTACTATTCTGTCTGAAGCTGTGGAAAGGATATGATGTCTATGTAACCACCCCATTAATCACAAAATATGATGATATTTATTTTTTAGTCAGTATAGTATTTGCACCTCGTGACTTTATGCACATTTATCTTGTGTCATATGGTAATATATTTTCTATTGTGGCTATTCAGCACTGAGTTTGTATTTTGTTGTTATACCAGCCAGTGTTTCAGTAAAATATTAAAGGGATCTCCATACATCCGTATGTGGGCACAATATGCATTAGAATTTAAAAAACAAAATGAAAAAATGACCTGTAATTAAAACAATTAGTCGATTAATCGATTGACAGAAAAATATGGCAGCCCATAGGGACTTTATTAAAATGATAATGTAAACTTAAAAATAAAAATGTAATTCCACAGTATACTTCTCCAGATTTGTATGTGTTATTTGAGTAAATGTTAAAATGCAGAGTTTGGTGAAATGTAAATGTGAATGCAATAGACTGGGGAACCTGTTTTGATTATTGCCTTTAAAAAAATAAATGTCATTTTCAATTTCATATTGTAAGAAAATTGCATTTTCATTTTGACTTTAATATTGCTTGCATAAATGGAAAATCAAGTTACATTCTCTGTATTGTATTTCCATTTTTTAATTTGACTTAACATTTGAATATTGTCCACTGTAAAGCGGGGTATGACTTTGAAAAATAAATGTCAAACAGCTTTGCCATCATCATTTTAATATGATCATGGAACGCCCACGTGAGTCTATGACAATTAAAATGCAAGTTGGAATATTGCATTTTCATTAAAATGTTTACTCAAATAAAACATGCATATGTGAAAAATTCTAATGCTATTATGGAATTAAAGTTTAATTTTAAAGTTTATATTATCATTTTAATAAAGTCCTCTATGGGCTTCCATAACATTAACTATTATAATAATAGATTTTCAAGCAAAACTGTCAAACACTTGGTAGTTCTAGCTTCTCAGATGTTAAGATTTGCTGCTTTTCTTTGCTTGATATCTTTACGAATTGAATAAGTTTGGGTTTGGGACTCTATGTCGGACAGAAAGAGAAATTTGAAGATGTCACTTTGGGCTCTGAAAAAATTATAATATCTATTTTTACTATCTTTTGAAGTGTTTTTAGACCTGACAACTAATGGGTTAATCAAGAAAAGAATCAGTAGATTGCAGGCCTAATATTCATAACACACCCACCCACCTACCAGAAATATGAAGAAACTAAATCTGCCACCAGTTCCCTTTTATCATTTCAAGTCCTTAAAAGACTTGAATGAATACAACTGTATGTGGTAGGTTTAGTGATTTTACAACTTCTGTTTACCAGCGTGAAACTAGAGGCCTTAGAGTTATTTCATCAGCAACACTCACACAACCAAAGTGATCAGGTTAAAAAAGAAGTTCCCCTTACCCAGCCCCCTCTCCTTTTTAACCAGGAGGTCAGGCTCTTGCGAACAAACTCCCCCATGCAGTCGACAATGGTATTGACCATAGCTGGGTGGCCGTGGCGAACACAGTCCACTGCCAAGGCTCCTGCCACGGCGTACAAAGAAACCACCTTCCCCCATGTCACACCTGACAGGAAACACACAAGTTGTGGGACTGTTAGAACAAAATAAAGTACATCCTTACTCAAAGCTTTATGCATTTATGTCCTGCCATCTGATGTATGAACACATTGCCAAATTTTGCAAACAAATTATAATTTGATGATTTTGAAGGTATTTGGAAAATGCTAAATCAAAGTGCACTGTGTCCTTTTTGAGGATTGGGAGTAGTTTTTAGTGCAGCAAACGTCTGTCAGCAGCTCTCTTCAAAGATGGATGAACAAATTATAAAACCTCAGCAGCAGCCAGGCATTAGTCTGTCCCACAGAGAAGAAAATCCAAACACAAGGCTCGGGACGGCAGGCAGGCAGCTAGATTAGTGAGCAGATCATTTTTCAAACTTAGTTCACATGTCGAGAAAAGCTTTCTGCCGCCGCACCATTTACAGTCAAAGCTCCAGACTATTTTTGCAGTGTTTACATGTCCAGCAGATACAAACGGAGCCTTGACTCCATCCATCTTCTGTGACTGTCATCTGATTCATTCCTAGGATCTCCTAAATGGAGGTCATGTTTCTCTTTAACTCTGAATTCTGCAGAATGATACTCTACATTGTGTGCACTTGTAATGCTGCTGTCTAATTTATGGTGAGTATGGTGAGATTAAGTAAAGGTTTACCTTTTTAAAACCAACTTTTTGTGACAGACTGCTCCAAAAAAGGAACACATAAAAGATCTGAGAAGTCTGGCAGCTACATGCCAACTACATCAAGCACTAACAATTCTGGATCCTACACATTACCCATAATGCAACTTTTGTAGCAGCCCTCCTGGCTTTTGAATGTCTGCGACTTTCAAACTAAACTACACCCTGTCAAAATGAAAGTTTCAAAGACTAAGCGAAGATAAACCTGATGACATCATTGGGTCTATTTCCTCATATTTAAATAAAACTTCTTGCACAATATATATCCAACAGATAAATAAATGTAATTTATGAACCAGAATCTTTAACGCATTCATTTTACCATTGTATGCATTCAGACACTTTTTGGACTTGAATGAAAGATTAGATATTTTGTCAAACTTATCATAATATCCAAATCGATTGTAAAAATGTCCTAATATATTTTGAACATGATAAATAAAACATTGAAATGACTGCAAATGTATTGATTATATATGGTACATTTTACATACATAAGTGCAAAATAACAAAAACTAATTATTAATTATTGAGGTTTATTTCCCCCCCAAAAAAACTTTTAAATGATTATTATTGCTTTTATTTGTTTATTTAAATTAATAATATTGTTTCTCTGTACCACTATGTTGATAACTGGTCTGCTATATTTGTATATTGGAATGTTTTTTCAACAAATATTGGAAAAATAATAATCACAAGACACACAGACATGCCCACTTTGCTTGGACCACAGCCATCTTTGAACTCAACCTTCATTTTGATCTCAGCTACACATCTGAAAAGTTACAGGACTGCATCTTGCACGGTTGTGACGCTATCGCACTTACAAAAATCTGTCCAGAGACAGACACACACACACACACACACACACACACACACACACACACACACACAAGGTGAAAACAATACCAGCGTCAGTAATGAATAAATAAATAGGGGCGAAAAGGAAAATAATATTAGATATAGAAAAAGTGAGGGTCTGGCGACATTACAGTGCCTTCGAGGTGGAAAAATGACATTTATTAATTACAAAAGGGCTACTCCAGTGGTTTAGTAAACACACCCAGCAGGCAGAACAACATTAGCATTCATTTGGAGTCGTGTTTCTGGCCACTTAACATGTCCAATATTCACTCTCCTCTTACCTCTGCTTTGGTCTAACCCAACTCCTGAGGGAATATATCTGGCTCTTTAGCTGCTAAAAGCTCCACTACCATTGCTTCCACAATACACACAGTGATTTCAACCATTGTGAATATAAAAATATGGATCAGAAGAGCTTTAAATAAAGGTTTCAAAAAACAGGCACTGGTATGACAAAGATGTTTTCAGCTGCGGTTTATCTGTGCGTTGTGGAAAAGACACGTGTGTGGACATAATCTCTTGCTGCCCATGACTTCCTCATCACACAGTGACATGTCTAGACTATCAGCTATACTGTATGTCAACATTTACACTGTAATCATTGAGTGCTACATTTTCAGCCTGTAAACTGAAGTTAAAGCTTATAACTGCAATGAATCTCTCCCCCATTTAATCCACGAGAATGTTTGGATTAAGGTCGATATTCTTTCATTTTAATGTGAAGTAGTCATCGATATTTCTAAGTAACTCTGCACTTTCTAAGGACCACACTAACCTTTCTTCAGTGTGCATTTGACTCCTAATTAGTTTTGCAGCAGATTGCTTTGTTACAGTCCCGAAGGTATAAGCCAGCTGAGGCTCATGACTGAACTCCCTGGGTGGGGTCCAAACTGTCTGTAACAATCACTCGCTCGGGCAACATGTTTCCCTAATATGGACTGAACGTTCTCTCATGCGGTTCCTTTCCTGTAAGGGGATAATGACTGCAACAAAATGTCTCTGACTAAATGGAGAATCCTGCACTCACCCTGCAAAAGTTTTGAGGGGGAATCATTCTGAATTTATATTCATTAATAGGAGCAGTAACATAAGTCCTCCAAACTTTTTGAATATCTTTATTGCATCAGTCTCAAGTTCCTCCTTTCCCAATGATAACAAAATGAAAGAACTTCCCCCAAAAGACTTATGCTCTGTCATCTTCCTTTGTTTTCAACTTTGTGTACCTATAATAAATGCACTAAAGCTAGTTCCCGTGATTCAGGCCTGTATGCGAGGCTTGATTTACAATGCAACCAGATTCTGATGTGGACCTACCAGTGGAGAAAATATCTGCAGCCACGGCCAGGAACGCATCGGACACAATATTCTCTGACGCCACTGTGATGTTGAGCTGTCGCGCTACATTGCGGTAAACGTTAGGTCGAAGGTACTCCAACTCGTCACCTGGCCAAAACATAAGAGACAAAACTCCTTCAGACAGCATTTCCATTGACTGTTTGTGGTTCTCTGACTCTGCATTTAGGCTGTAATACACATAAGAACAAGTAATACATTTGAAAAATGTATTAGTTTACTTCATTAGCAATAAAACACACCCTTGCTTGATTCAATACCCTCAGTGGTCTTGCTGCGACAGCCTTACATGTTCTGGTATGACCAGTAGCTCTACCAGTATGGTAGCTAACATTAGCTAACATTAGCTAACGTTAGCTAACGTTAGCTAACGTTAGCTAATGTTAGCTAATGTTAGCTAATGTTAGCTGAATAGTGCTAAACTGTGTCAGTTGGCTGACTTTATTACTCTTCTCCACTCGCGCTACTGTAACAATAGCTTAGCATTTTACCTAAATGCTATACAGTAGTTCAGCATTTATTCCATAATTGTTATTTGTAGCCGCAAGGGTGTTCAGCAAAAACTACATGTTTCATTTTAAATTTAAAAGTGCATTCTGATAATGAATTTCAGCTAAACCCTTAATACTGATACCTCTCCCATGTCTCTTGCTTGAATATGTGGCTGGAGTTAGCTTAGCTTGGTATAAATAACCCTAGCCTGGCTCTGTCCAAAGCTAACATTAACTGGTCCTGGCCATGAAATAGTCCGGCACATAATAATTGTTTTTACACGACACAGTTTTTGTACTGATTAAACAAGCACGACATAAAGAGAGAATTAGTGAGCTTTAGAGGTGCTGCAAGGCCAATTTTGTTCCCTTTGGATAGAGCCAGGCTAGCTGTTATTCAGCTAAATATCTAGTCTAAGCTAACTATTTACTGTACAGACATGGGAGTGGTATTGATCTACTCATCAAAAGTGAATACGCTTATTTTACAAAATGTCAAACTATTCCTTTAAAATCTGATTTCACCTGAATTCTTCATTAAATTTTTGACCAGTAAATGTTTTTTTTGTAAACATTTTTTTTGTAAATGACATCATATCCAGTCGACTTTAAAGGAAACAAAGTCCAAAAGTAATTGATCTAATCTCTTCAGTAGATTCTGGCTCAGAGGTTTGTCAACTCTCTTTTAACCAAAGGTTTTCAACACATTTGGGAGACTCTCTGCCTGAAAGTGTTCCTGAACACTCCCCGTTTGTTTGTTTTTAACAAACATAGTATCTGTTAGATCGAAGTTTCCAGTGAACTGCAGTACTACGTAAACTGGAAGGTGGGGTGATAACCACACAAGGTAAAGTGAAACTTCAGACAGGAGGGGCTTGCAGTTTTCATACTGTAAAATATGTTTTCATGTTCGATTGAATGTTTTTTATATGATTCTTTTTTTTTTTAAAATCATTTTCCTTTCTTTATGATTGTTCTCTTATCCACCAGGTATCTTTATTGTTAAATTACACTATGTATTTATGTGTTTCTTTATTTTCTTCACTTAAAAGTGGTTAAATGTAAGAACACTGAGTTTACAAATATTTCTGTCTATCTTTTGAAAGCCCACTGTTAGTTACTTTAAATGATCAAATGCAGTGGTGGAAAGTAACTAAGTACATTTACTCAAGTACTGTACTTAAAGTACAGTTTTGAGGTACTTTGAGGTGGTTTAATTTTATGCTACTTTCTACTTATACTTCACTACAATTCAGAGGGAAATATTGTACTCTTCACTTATTTGATGACTTTAATTACTAGTTACTTTGCAGATGAAGATTTAAAAAACCTTTAATGAGTATATGAAATACAATGCATTTTATATAGTAAATTAAACCACCCAACAGTATGAAAATGAAAAAACCCAAAAAATGTTACTTAATGTTAATAATATTATAATATATAATAATGTAACAAATCAAGAGCCCAATTGGCTGCATAGCGAGCAGGCTACTTTTAGATTTTCTTGATTATACTTACATACATACTTTTACTTTGGTAAGATTTTGAATGCAGGACTTTTATTATTACAAAGTGTTTTTTTAATCGTGGTATAAGTATTTTTGCTTACGTAAACTATTGTAATACTTCTTCCACCACTGATCAAATGTAAACTTCAATTCAGGTCCCCACATTTCTGGGAAAAAATACCCACAACATGACCTCTGTGTCCTCCTTAAATACTAACTAAATGTAAACGTCTGTGGGGAAATGATGGGAATACTAAGTCTTTGAATGCTGTAAAAATGGAAATGATAAATAAAAAACAACTAATATAAAGTGCAGACTGTGTTTGGTCGACCATCTCGAACACTTACCCAGCCACAGCAGAACCGACGATATCTCTCCCAGCGCCCCACCTGATGCAACCAGTCCGTGTTCAGGTTTAGACCAGCCTATCCCGGCACGGTTCAGCCTGGAATGAATATAGTCCCTGCACAGCGCTTTGCCCTGGGACACCAGCTCCTTGTCGGTGGGCGATCGGTCAAACACTTCAGCCGCAAACACTGAAGAGCGGCGCAACATCTCCATGCCCCTCGGTCGTCCACCGCGGACTGCGCTGCTCACCTCCCCGCCTCTCACAGCTGCCACTTCTTCCCGGTACAAGTCCCCCCAACACGTCCCTCTCCAGTCGGTAGGAAGATTAATGGAGATTATCTCCTGCATAACAAACACGCGGATTAGTTTGTAGACATCTTTTGATGGCCTGGATAGAGCGGTCCGACGCAAACGCAATATCTGAAGGTGCAGGTTATATAAAGCCCAGGCTGGAGAGCGGGAGGCGAGGAAAAGTTTGACACGAGAGCAGAAAAGTTATGTATGAATCCATAAGAATACAGTTGATGCGCCCATAACTCGCTTATAGTGAAGGTAAGGACAATTAAATGACACTTACCCGAGAATTAACAAGCCAATACGCCCCATACTAGAATGTTATCCCGCATTCAAACTTGTCACTGAGCAGAAAAGTGTTTTGATTACTGACTTTTATGAACTGGAGATTTGCTGCCACTCAATGCATAAAAAAGCTCTCCAGTTTATAGTCTGACAGGCTTTCCTTCTAAGGGCACTTATTGTGAAGTCTAAAGGCGGAGATAAACAGAGCAACACAAGCCCCGCCCCTCCACCCCAACACACACACACACACACACACACACACAGACACAGACAGACACAGACACACGTCCAGGACATGACCTAGTACCTCAGCTGTTAATCATAACTGTCTCTATTAAAGGTATGCCTGTATAATTTAATGTTTGTCTACATCATGCAGAATGTGTCAGAGGTACTTGTTGATTAAGTGTAATTGCAGGCTGTGACGTAAAGATGATAGAAAATTGTTAGAAGGTGACATGTTTCCCACAGTGTATATATATATATATATATATATATATACTATAAATTACTCCACAAGAACCATTTATAAGGATAAATAAGGACTTGGCAGGATAGAGAAGCCTACAATGCTTTTGCTTTAACTCTTTAAAGAGGTACTCCAAGGATTCAGCATTGACTTGTGAGAGACAGATTAATAGAAATTGGTCAAAATCAAAGCAGCAGAGGCAATGATATTCTGACTTTAAGGCCCTAGGTTAAACTCCCAAAACACCAAATCCTACATTTCCCATAATGCAACATAATGACTTTTCATTAGACTCTCTCTGGCTGGTAAACGTCCACATCTTTTAAACTCCATGGCTCCAGTTTGCAACACATGCTTTCTGTTATGAATTTTACTCGTGGCAAACTCAAGCTAAAACTACCCTGATGACATCACTATGACATCATCAGGGGGTCATTTTAAGACTTCAAAAAGCTTCTGCCAGAGTCACAGGCTCGTTACCTCCTAATTGAGACGATCGACACCACTCTCCAGCCTGTCCCACAGACTGTATATAAGAACTGGACGTAGTCACCGTCACATCACCCATTGGCTAGTGGACTGGTGTTTTGAAGTGTGGCATTTCAGCTGTGGGCATCTTGTTTTTTCTTAGAGCCAGATGGCACTATATTTGGACGAGAAGGTGGAGCTGGAGAAGAGCGAGGCCAGCTAACGCTAGTGCTAGCCAGCTTTGTTAGCAAGGTGCCTCCTTAATTCACGTTAACTGTGAAACAAATTGTAATTGGGATGCTAATTTTGCCTAGCGAAAAACAGGCTCAAGACAAAATGTTAGCCTGGATTTAAACAAATGATATATAACGTGCTATTCAGTGATCATGAGGCAGACTTTGTCATCTTCGGACAGAGCCAGACTAGTTGTAACTTATCTTTAAGTGTCTGGTAAATTTGGTGGGGTGACTCAGCATTTCTATACAGCCCTGTTAGTGTTGTAATTTTCAACAGGAGGAAAAAAAGGTAAAAGCACACTGTCACATGGTGTCTGCCTACTCATTATATTGTTGTCAAATGAGGAAGGTCAGCTATTATTCGTTCCCTCTGTGACACACTAATCCAGTGAGAGTGCAATGATAAGGGTTTGCTTATGATAAGGATTTGAAACCAACACATTACATTCTCAGTCCTGTCACATGGAATGCAACATGTTTTATGTGCTTATCAAATCGTTATCTGCAAACGGTCTATTAACTAGAACTGTTAGATAAAGGTAGTGGAGTAAATGTATAAAGTACAACACATGTAGCAAATCCACCTCGTTGCAGCCATGTTGTTTTGAAAGCCAAACACTTTGACAGTGAGCAGCTACACACCTTCTCCACTCCCTAACAGAAAGTTGTTTGAGTAGATTTCCTTGGCAGACAAGCAATATTGTCATTCTGGGGAAGCCACTCCACCCTGTGTGCACGCTGTTTGGACATGCCTGAGGAATGCCCTGCTTTGGTTATGACTGCTCAACAGATTCTGCAGATCCTTGTTAAAACTGCTCTTCAAACTTTGACTGACAACTTGATCACGAAAAAAAGGCTCAGTGAGACTCTCTCCTTGTCGTTACCTTTATTTGACAATATCTTTGCAGCACAAAACCCTGGAGCATCATTACATTTTCCCATGTGTCAGCTGAGGTCTTGATACAATATTTTACTGCTTTTGCTCAGTTTCAAGGTTCGAAACTCTTAATTCAAAGAGGCCAAAAACACTAAATCACACGTTTAGTCATCAGGATACAGACACCCAGTGGTGGAGGAACTATTCACATCCTTCACTAAAGTAAAAGCACTAATACTTCACTGTAAAAATATTGTTACAAGGAAAAGACCTGCATTCAAAACGTATGCAACTATATCAGGAAGATGTACTTAAATGATGAAAGTACTCAATTTTGAAAAATGTCCCCTGTGACGGTTAAACACTAAATATTATATCATTACTCATGCAGTTATTTATATGCTTGGATCCCCATTAGCTGCTACCAAGGTAGCAACTTCCTGGGGTCCAGACAAGAAAACATTACATCATAATGTAAAAACAAATATGTAATTAAAATATTAAAGTGTTTTCAGTATGGACCCACCTGCTGACTATTTTCTCTGTTAATCTATTGGTTGCTTGGTTTCTAAAAATAGTGAGAAATGCCTCACAATTACCCAGAGCGCAAAGTTTGTTTTGTCCAACTAACTGTACACACCTGAACATTATTACTAATAAATTACAATTATTAAAAGGAAAAGCAGTTTGAGTTGCAAGAAAAATTCTTTTAATGTCCTGTCAATTAACTAACAGATTAGGCTGCCCCTGTATACTTCATTATGTTTTGTATGCGTAAATCTTTATTTGTAAAGTAATTACCAGAAAAATGTAGTTAAATAAAAAGTACAGTAGTTCCCTCTGAAGTACCTCAGATGTGTACTTCAGTACAGTTCTTGAGTTACACATCAGCACACGTTCTAAGTTTGCATGAGTGTTAAATACGTACAATGAACACCTATGAACCAGGACGTCTTTTAGTTGTGCCAACTCTTTCAGTGAGGCAGCTTTTAGTTTGTATGCTCCGAGCAGTTAGAACAGTTTGCTTGAGGATCTAAGAGCAGCTGAAAGTGTTGATATCTTTAAATGTAAACTTAAAAAACGACCGTCAACTATGTTGGTGCATTGTTATGGTTTAAATACTTAATGATTCCAATTCAAACATGTTGAAATGTGAGGTTAACACTGATAAAGACAATGACATGTTGTAAACTGAAATATAAAAAGGAACTTCCGTTAAATACCTAAAATATAAAGGCCTACCACTAAACATTTGTTAGACATCTGCTGGAACGATGTTTTCTGATGAATCTGCAACACAGTACGTAAAACAAGTGAAAATCATCAACACATCACCACAGAAAGTGATTGAAACGATCTTTATTTGTTAGCTTTTCGATGGAATAACATGAAGACTACATGGGGGGCAATCAGGAGCACAACCCTGATGACATGCTAAACAATAAATAGGAGTACCATACTGTATGTTAACTGTGCAACAGTCAGTCTCTTACACACACAGAATGTCAGATGGTTTGGAGAAGACCTCCATCATCACCTAACCTTACAGCTCCAGTGGCTTACACACACTCACAATCACCCACCCACCCACACACACAAAGAGGGTAAAGATTCCAGTCTTCATACAAAACAATATACCAAATAATACCATGTAGCACACTAAATAACTGACAATAAGAGTCATCGGTGTCTCCCATAAGTCAGCTCCCATTTGTCTAAAACAGTCCGACACGCAGCGAGTCATCACCACAAAGTACAATTACTTCAAAATATGTTCTTCTGGTTTGCTTTTCGAAGGAAAATCTGCAACTTTTTACAGAGTAAACACTATAGTAACCACTGCATAATATTTCCACAAGTTGTTATCCCTATGCAAAAATAAAAACAGGATACATTTGATATTAAAGAGAGAAATGTAGCATCAAACTGGCCATAATGCTGCCAAACCAATCAGGACATTTAAAACATTCCCTTTTAAACATTTGAAACATCCTTTGCATCCTCCCTTTAACAGGAAAATAAAGCCTCAGAAATAAATACTGCTTATTCTAATAATTCATGCAGGTTTATTCTTAAAACACTCAGAAATGTCAAAATCA
>CALSCE010010686.1:22812997-22836510 GCA_943593645.1 Bovichtus variegatus | reverse complement strand
TTAAATCCACCTGTTTTCTCAGATGAGAAAAAAAAAAAAAGTAACTTAGAAAAAGTTGGCAAGGACAGAAAACTATTTAGATCAGATTAGAAATTGGATTTAGAAAAATGTTCTCACTTGCCTCTCAGGACACCCGTACCAACCTGTGGAATATACAACAATGCTCTGGGGATTAGAAACAAGTCGTATTACCTTTCAAAGGTGTACTCGCTTTCTGCCCGGAAAAAGTAAACATGGGACTTAAACTGCAGCTTGAAGACGTACTCCTTGTGTATGCTGTCCGACTCTTCGGGGGTGCTGACTGTGTAGCCCAGCAGGGGGAGGCTAGCCAGCGGGAAGTCGTCCTGCAAACAGAGACGCATTCTGAATACAAACCCACTCACCTCACTTAAATGTTTTAAATGTCTCGCACTCTATCAGAAATAATCAATCTCAGGTTGCGTCTGCTGACCTGGTGAGTCTTATAGAAGAACAAGCAGAAGTTGGTGAAAACGACCCAGAGTTTCTGCCAGCCATTGCTGTTCTTGAACTTCCTCAGGAGGTAACCTGAGAGCTGGTTCTACACGGAAAATATGAAGGTTAGACACAGTGATACATCAATGATTGGAGCTGATGTTTCAGTCAGTGGCTTGTGGCTGTGTGCGAGGGCTTGGTTGTGACATATTGCACTGATTACATAGATTTTTGTTTGTGTATTAATTCCAGCTGTTACAGTGTTGAGGCATGTTCTAACGTCAAAGTGGAGTACGTTCATTTTTTCCCTAATAAAATGAATCATGTTTCCCTGCTCATCTCACTGGACGACTCACTTCTGTCTCAAACCTGAGAGCTGTGGCTGCCTTATGCGTTTTTTGTTAATATTTTCCCTTATTATCATTTTTAAATGTTTAAGATTTTAATGGATGTTTGCGTGTTTTTGCTGCAATCTGTTTTGATTTTGTATCTCCTTATATATGGAGGTTAATATGTGACTTATCAATAAATAAACCAGTGTGAAATCTCAATAAAACACTAGCAATCTTTGTCTTTCATTGAATTTCAACATGTGATTAAATACATAATTAGCTGTTTTTACTCAGTTATGCTTTCTACTGAGTCTTCAGGCAGAAAGTACAACAATGGGACCTCTTGCAGTGATCCATCACGGCTCTAGTACCTGGTTCATGCGCAGGTAATCAGTGAGAGAGAGGTTCTGATTTCGGTACCAGCAAACATGTGTGATGGTGTTTGGTCTTTGGCCCTGACCGAGGAGATAGCGAGGAGGAAGCTCTGGTGAGATACCCGGAGAGCCGTAGACTGAGAGGGTGAAGAGACAAAAAGGAAGAAAGGTGTCGAGAAAGTGTTAGCATGTTAATTTTGAGAGGAAAAAGAGCAGTTAGGAAGTCCTCCAGGTCTGTGGAGTAAGAATCTGTAAGAGAAATTATTTATTGTATGCCCATATTAATATCTACGGAAGCCCTGTGAGGCAAGTGAGAAAAAAATCTGGTGATCCATTTTCTAAGTCTGATCCAAATTGTGTTTATGACTTAAGAATAGGTTAAAAAACGTTTTTGCCAGGATAATCTTTCTAAGTCCCTTATTTATTTTTTTCTTATTATATCTCATCAATTGCATAAGAAATCCAGAACAAAGAGCCCATCAGAACATGCTTGAGTCAAACAGTAGAGACACAGGATATTACCAGGAGAAAAAGAGGGACATTAAAAGGAAACGGTTAGAAAGAGAAGGTGAAACACAGATATTGGCCCCAGAGTGGCGACAGCTGCTTCTCTCAACTCCCGGACGCGGTGGCGATGAATGTCACTTACGCGCGAGTTTAACTACTTATTTATCGTCTGTGTTTTTCGCAAACTTGTTCGAAGTGTGTGGACGTGTGAATGCGTGTGTACGTGTGTCTTAATGTGGCCGGAGGAGGAGTACCTCCACGGCCTGGCTGTGATCGGACATAGACACGCTGGTGTTGCGGTGCCAGCACACATGCATGGTGGTGTTGGCGCGGTGATGTGTCTGCTTGTCCAGTGAAGTATGGGAGGAGTTCATGTCATCCTCCGACTCCTGCTCCAGAGAAACCTCATCAGACGATCCTGAGGGGGAAGGAGGGGTTGGGACAGGAAGTTGTTTGGAGGGAAGGAAGGGATTAACTCTACATTTAAATACCTGCTACATCCCAAGGGAAAAAAGCGTTAAAACATTTTTTTCTTATTCAGCTGAGGAAAGTATAAAATGAAGTCTCTACTCAATCAGTACTGCAGTTACTGTACATCTTCTGTATTACTGAGACAACAGAAACTCTTACGGTTGGAGTGATCGCCAAGTCCAGCATCAAGGAAGATGCTGGACTTCTCTTGGGACTTCTTGGCCATGTCAATAGCCAAGTTCAGATCCTCAATCCACTTCCCCATCTCCACTTTGGAGCTGAAATCACAAACATACAGTCAGACGACAGGACAGCGATGACAAGTTGTGAGCATTTATAGTCTAGATAGGAGAAAAAATTACAGGATGATGTTATTAAGACTCCTTTGAGAAAAACAGTAGTTTTAACTTGCAGAACACGGGAGTCGGTGGTCTACCGCTGCCTCGATCAGTTAGTTAGCATTATTGTGTGACTTTGATATTTTAAAAAGGGTAAGTTTGGATTCACCAGTCACACAATAACAAAAACTAACCGATCGAGGCAGCGGTAGACCAGCGACCCCTGTGTTCTGCAAGTTAAAATGACTTACTATTGAGTTTGGTGGCTTTGACGAGAGCCTAGATAACGGCTTCAGTTCCCATGCCAACCACCATCTACTGTAGGTAATACTCTGTTTGACTAGGTACAAGTACCTCATACCACCCTCCTTCAATCTGAACCATCCCTTAAAGAGTGTCAAGTTTCACAATATATTCAGAACCTATGTGGTTCTCTGTATACTATTAAGAGTAACAGTAGTTTAACTTGTAGTCCAATAACAAACTTTGACTTTTCTTTCCCCTTCTCACCTGGCAGCCACTACAATGGTCCTCTGAGCAGAGTAGATTGTGAAGCAGTGGGGAACTGACCACTCGTTTTCACTTTCCTCAACCTACGAACAAGAGAAACCCAGAAAACATTAGTCAAACATCGGAAGCATTCAACCTTAAAACACATTTCTTTACAATACATGCTTTAAAAAGGGATGGTTTCTAATTGTTTTAAGTTGTATTGTTTTTGTATCAGGTACTTCTCCATAGCCAGTGTGCTGTGGAGGGGGGCAGCAGAAAAACTTATTTTAACCACTTTAAGGCCCACCTGAAAAAAAATGAATAGAGTGTACGCTATATTTAGAATATTTTCTCCGCTTCACCTTGCTGTCAGTCAGCCCTTTCTGACGGGGAACTTAAGCCGATTTCTATGCTCTCTTCAAAGCTACCAGACTTCTTTGACAAAAAAACT
The DNA here is from genome assembly GCA_943593645.1 of Bovichtus variegatus. Lineage (NCBI taxonomy): Eukaryota > Metazoa > Chordata > Actinopteri > Perciformes > Bovichtidae > Bovichtus > Bovichtus variegatus. The sequence continues at coordinate 22,833,092 of CALSCE010010686.1, read as the reverse complement.
TAAATCTTTACCAAGCAGAACATGGAAGTCGCTGGATGAAATGACTGTTTTTGTCAATGGAGTTTGGTGGCATTGAAGAGAGCATAGTAAAGCGGCTTCAGTTCCCGTGCCGACCACCATCTACTGTAGGTAATACACCGACTATGTATAAGTACCTCGTACAACCCCTTCTTCAACAAAATCCAAACTATCCCTTTAAGCTCAGGAATAAAGGGGGAACACAGTCGGAAAGTCTGACTCACAGACAGACCTGCGGAAGGGCCTCTACTGGAGCATCTGTGTGGAGGTAAACCATGACGAGTTCATGTCCTTTTCATTTAGCCTTCCATCAGTACTCTCGTTTAAGTCCATAACACAGTTATCACTTTTGGCAGGAAGGAACATCACAATGTCCTGCTTCAATTTTATCATTCGAGAATTTTGGCTTGATATACAACTACAACTATTTGAAAGCATCTTGAGCAATCTGCCATTTGTGGTGGTTTTCTCTACACAAGCATGGGAGAAGAAGGGTAGGGTTTGGGCATCCAAGCTGGCAGAGCTCAGAATACTTACCGGTGCATCCAGCACTATGAGCTGCAGCCAGGAGTAAAACAGAGACATGCAAAATTAGGAGCCCTAGGCCCTCCCTTCTCAACATACTGAATACCTACACATCTCACCATCGGGTATTCTTCTAATAGTGTACCTAGATCTGTAGTGGGATCTCTACAGGAGCGCTAAAGGTTAACGAGGGGCTAAGGTTAGAAGAAGTGAACTTGTGCACTCACGATCATGCCGTGGAGGGGCAGCTGGCCATGCACTTTGAACTGATTGGTCGCTGTAACACCTTTGCTTGTGTAGAGGAGCATGTCTGAGAACTGCAAAGACAACAGAAATATAACGGTCATCTTTAAGTACATTGAATTGTAAGTATTGAAGCTTTAATTAGAGTGTTGGTAGTTTTGCACTAACCAGGAAAAACATCCTTTGCTGCAGTCCTTTCTTGGTAAGCTTGTACAGACACCCCTCTCGTATGAACTCCTGAAAAACAGAAGGTTGTCAGATACTCAGTTTCCCAGCACCCCCTACCCTCTGCTCCGTGTCACTGCACTCACCCTGCCTGGTGCCGTTAAGTTCTCTATGCCGATCAGGTCTCTCTGCAGCTCCGTCAGCTTCTGGAAATTCTCCAGGCGGATGAGACTGCTCTGGAGCTGAGTGGCTATGTCTGCCACTTCCTTCAGAGCCTCTGCAAGGAAACAACAATGATGTGAATCCAAAATACTTCCATCAGTGTCTTCTGACCATCTCAGCAGAGCCAGGAGAGAAGTTTTTCTGAAACTCACTCAGTCCACTTTGAGAAAATTCACATTTTGATCTTCATTTGTAGATAGTTTTCATTAAAAAGCTAGAAAACACTAAATATTTCTAAGAATAATAATTGAAAGAAAAAGACAAATAATAGCATTACTCCCAACATGTATGGGCAGGCAGGCAAAACCCTTATGCCTTCAACACATTTTTTACTTTTTTTTTTCCACTTTTACCTTTATCAGACTACATAATATTGGCTTAAAAAAAGAAGCTGCGCAGCATTTAAATGTTGATTTAGAATTCGAATGTCAACGTTATGAATGAAGCTTTGACCTAAGTGACAATGAATAGGTTCACTTTCAGGCATAAAACCATGATTACATATGTAAACGTTAGCTGATCAGAAAGGGGCTTTACTGTTCCGCCTGACAGCACCAACAACTCTGTACGCCATGATAATCGTGAAAGACGTCACCCAATCTTACACAGCGACTCTCAAAAACACAAGAATCAGTCAGATAGTCTGATCCCAGCATTATTAAACATTTCACTTTTGTTTGCTATATAAATTTTTTTTAAATGTTTATACAATTTTCCTTATGATTTAAAATACAAAGCACTTCCAGCTAACTTCTGTGTATGAAAATTGCTATGCAAATTAGGCTCATTATTTGGTTATCAGCTAGAACAGGTGTTAATGTAATGTAGGTTTAACAGCGATGCGACGGGTGTGCACAGCCACTTGTTGGTGAGATTGTGCCATATAGTTAATAGTAATAAGTGAGAGGACATGAGCTATGGAAAACTCACCCTTGCAGTCGTCGTGATCGCGGTGGCTGGGAGAATAATGCTTGCACAGTCGCTCCAGGATGAGTTTGTAGTGCATGAGGCGCTGGATGGGCTTGAGCAGGAATGTGTTGAGGGGCAAGTAGCAGACCTTCTGCAGTTCAAACTCTTTGTAGACCGTCTCCAGCTTCTTCAGCCTCTTGGAGGCTTTCTCCAGCTCTGTTAACACCTCGTCGTGTTTCTGCAGGAAGCTGGTGAATTCCTAAGGATGATGATAAAACATGTGCAGCATGAAATACAGGACGTTCTGCTCGTCAGTCAAACATAAAGGAGAGGTGATTCTCACCTTTAGGGCACACATGTTCCTCAGCATCACATCACCAATCCTCTGGTAGTCCCCTTTGACGTGAGCATTGGAACGTCCCTCCCTGAGGATTTGCAGGTTGTGTCTTTATTAGCATCAGAGGCTTCCACACATCTTTATCACATAGAGGGAAAAAGTGAGGGGGCAACCTACCAGAGAGCCAGCCTCTGGTCTAACTCCTTGAGGAAGCCTCGATGGAACTCGTAGATGGGGTCGATGTTGGAGAAGAGGAGGGTCATCAGGCCTTCCGGCATGGCGTTTTCTTTGATCACAGCGCTGCGGAACCACTGGGAGCAGGAGAGGAACAACCCACTATTGATGCCTATACTCTCCTAATACATAGACTGCTGTGTATACATGATAATGTATGAAAATGATAAGTCAGCTTTATGAGTTGGGCATCTTAAGGGTTAACAGCCTGTCGTATGTTTCCTCATCAGGGGACTGTTAAGAGTTTTCAAAACCCAACTAGCCCAACATTTTTAATACAGGCGAAAGCAACCAAAGTGTACCAGAGGAAGGACGATAGAATTTATGCGGGTTACAATGTAAAGCTTCAGATTTTTTAAAGTTTTATTTCTCCAAAAGACTAATTAAGCAAAATCCTGCAGCTATTCAAGACGGCGTGGGTCACACAAAGCAAATCATGACCATGTTTTCTGATTTCTGCCCTTAAGTCCCCTCTGGCTAGAGGTTCATAAAGATTTGCTGAAAGTACTTTAGGTAAAAATTACATTTAAATTGAAGAGATTCAGCTGGCCTGTAGGAGTGCCCCCGCCCCCTAAACTTTGATTATTCTAATCATCAGTCGAGAATTCTCCGAGTTCAGTCTGATTTTGTCAGTCGAATCATCAGCGCAGGGTTAAAAGCATGAGACTCATGTAGGCTGTCATCAGTGTAGTGTGGGGCATCTGCTCTGCAGGCGAGCTGGACTGTACTGTAACTAGGCTGAGGAGTGAAATGTAAACAGTATTTATATACAATATACATTTCTAAAAACGGGCGATTCAGAATGTATTGATTTGGGTACAGAGTTCGTGCTCTGCCTTCAGATAATGTTAACTCAAATACCTCTTTCTGATCTCTAGTAATACCTTCAACTGATGATTGGACTGACATCATTAATATCTGTATGATGGAACAAAATCTTTATGATGGAAAGGTGGATCTTCCCATCATCATTTGTTTTATGGGAAATGTCTTTTGTAAGGAATTGACTTTTCATTAAGGTATAGGGTATAGCTTTTTCAGTAAAACAATTGTTATACTTATCCTTAAACTTTCTATGAACTTAATTATCATCATTTATTTATTAGTATTTGTTTTGTTATCTCTGATGCACATTATATTAAAAAAGTATACAGTTCAGGCTTCTACTTTTTCTGATGTGTAGAAATGTAGAAAAGATAAAAGATAAGGACTAGAGAAGAACGTAGACCTTTTGATGCTGCTGCAGTGTTTATTGATATAAAATATGGGTACTGATGTTTATATTTCTAACTTTGTTTGTATTATTCAGTGGTTTTATTTTCCAACTTCCATTTCATCTCAAGTTTTTGTATCTTATTTTTACAATTACAAGTGTTTTTTTCTCATCTTATTTAACATTAATTATGGCATTCTGTCCCTGTTTGTTCATTCCGTCTAATTCCCTTACTGTAAAGCACTTTGAGCTGCATTTCTTGTACGAAAGGTGCTATACAGATAATAATAATAATAATAATTATTATTATTATTATTACTACACTGTATTGGTAAATCCAAATGAAAACAACTCACCACAGTGATGACCTCGAGGTCTTTCAGGTACGTTCGCTCTGTGGTCAGAATCTCTTTGGCAATGAAGTAGGCCTTGTCGGTGGGATATCGCTGAGGGAGAGGAGGGACACGTTTCAGAACTGAGTGATGGGCAAAATTCTAATTTTACTTTCCCTTCATTAAACTAACAAACCGTTTGAGAATACCATCTCATTATTATTTACAAAGGTTCCCTGGTTTCTACTCTTAAGGTGCTTTGAGGCAGTGTACCTTCTTCCGGCCCTCCTCCTCCTCCTCCAGCCTGGCATTGCTGCCCACCTCGCTCAGGATGGGGCTCTGCAGGGGAGACGAGGCCTGGCCCGGCAGGCTGAGGGTCGACATTTGGAAGGAGGGAGACATGCAGAGGGAGGGACCTTTGGAGGTGAAGGGTGAGAGCTGAGGGCTGTCCACCACCGAGTCTGTGGAAGAGGGAAAACAGAAATGTAAAGAAATTGTATAAAATGAGGTTTTATATTATACAAGTCGGATAAATAAAATAAGATTAAAGTGCAAGGGGTTAGGGGGGTGATAAATAAGAGAATCACAAAGATCTCTTCCTAAACAGGACAAACATGATCTTTGAAATGGGTGGAGTTTAAGTCACATGCTCTCCACAGTGAAACTTAACACAATAGCATAACAGTGCTATAATATGTTGCATACAGTCAAATATCTATGCCTCTCTTTACCTAACCTGTTTTTCCACAATTATCTAATTTCCTCTCAGAAGAGAAAAAAAACACAAAACACATTGCGCACATTTGAACAAAAACAAGTGGAATGGTTCATCACACACATTGGCCACAAATGAAAGGAGAGACACCCAAGGCAACTAATGGTTCCCACATGTCCCCCCCTGCCATTGTGTTCAGAGCCCTCTCTAGCTCGGGCTCCATTTCAGAGAACTGTCTCTTCTTGCTTTTGTTCTGCCCGTGAGCTTCGCTACACAACAAATCAGGAGACAAAACAAGCAGATGAAACACTGGACTCCTTAGTGAGTCACAGGTCACCACAGCTGTTCTTCCACTTCTATTAGCGAGAGAAAAAAACATTAAAAAAAAAAGAAGAAAAAAAAAAAAAGGAGTGGGGGAAGGCCAAGAAGAAAAAAGAAAAAAAAAAGTCACTACTCGACCCGGAAATAATTGCTCACGCAAAGACTTATCAGGAATGTGGCTTGTCTGGAGGGCAAATAGTTGTTTATAGTTTGTTCCCACAGGGAATGACACGAGGGGAAAAGAGAGCGGACGCCGGGCTCCACAGCAGAAGACGAGGGTTTGTTGTGGAAGGACTGTGCTCCCCGTTTGGACAGGCTTTGTGCCAACACGCTCAGCTGGAGTTCGGTTGAGGATTCGATGTACAAGTTCGACCCAACCCCCAACAGCACACGCACATTTGTTGCCTCAAATATAAAAGACAATGTGCATTGCCTTGTTAATCTTTTTCTAATGTTGTTACAATGAAGATCACTCCATACCAACAGGATAATTCACTTCTCCAGAAGGACAAGTGGTTGAGAAAATAAAAAAGGACAGGCTATTGGTTAATGTGAGGACAACACGGCAATTTGGAGCATGTTGCTACTGCATGTGAAACCAGCTTTTTAAAGAATTTTATGTGGGATCACAAGTTGGTGATGCAGAGTTTCATTAAGTTTTTTTAATTATTCAAAAAAATATAATGCTAAAACAGCACACCTATACAAAGTATAATACACTAGCTCCAGTGAATTACTCCCAAAATCTCACATCTTCAACAGTTAGAAGATTTTGGACCGAAGACCGAGGTAAACTTTATCCTTCATGATCTGGGGCGTGCACAGTCTTTCATTTAGCCCACTACGAGCATGTCCAACACCACTGGTGGTTTCTGTTAAAGCAGTTGAAAGAATGACATCACCATTGTGTCCTTGATATGCAGTCTGCATCTGAAAAATAATTTTAAGTCTGACATTCATGGTACCCAAAAGTGATTACTTTATTCTGGAGAGTAAAAACATATACACATTAAAGTACAGGTTGTTTATAAGTCAATATACATGTTCAGGATTAAGTGTGGATTACTTGATGCCTGAGTGCAGTTAGCTTAGCTGGTTATAATCATCAGCCCGTCATTAATTCAATCTTTAGTTGAGATGTGGGAAGAATCACATGGTAGAAAAAAAAAGGCAAAAATAAGAAAAAAGCCATCAAGACAAACCGACTCCACACGGTCTAATAGGTAACTGATGAACATGAAACCTCTCCAAGGTGACACAGAAACAACTATTCACACTGTTTTCATAAGCAAAAATTAAACATGGCTATTTGCCAGCCTTCAAAATGACAATGAGAACTAGTGAGTGTTTAACAATTGCCTCTTAATTGCAAAAGAGGAAATCTTAAATTTAGACAGCCCCTTTCCCCACATAGATGTTGACCGGAAACATCCCGACGCTATTAAAAAAGTACGTACACCTGAGATACGCAAAAGTAAGTGCTTTAAGCCACTGCGGTTTCAATACAAAAAGACTCTTACATGTACAAAAAGAGAACTTTGCAAAAGCCAAGTGAAGTCTGCCTTCTGACAATAAAGTGAGCTCAAATGAAAGTAAAGAAAAAATTGCACTCGGCAAGTGGAGAGGAGGAAATGACATCAGTGAATGGAAAGAAATACTACCGATTATTTTGATATCAACTCAGTATTAGCTTTTCGTGTCCGATGGCACCAAGTAGATTCATATTAAGAAAGACTTGATAGGACAAAAAGAACTATTAAAAAAGCTTTGTGCATGCTGGTGAGTTAGTGACTAACCACATACAAGCAAACTATCGTTCCTATACAGGTATTTAAAAAAATAATTAAAAAAATCCAGCTAATATAAAAGTAAAGAGAAATTCATAGCTAATGTGCAAAAGAGCCCCGTTTCCTTCCAATAAACAAAAAAACACCTTATTGGTAAACTGACAAAAGCAAAACCCCAAAAACATACTAAAAGGCCACATTAAAAAGAGACAAAGCAACATTAAGCTCTAGTCGTAAACTGATGCTTAAATAAAAGCCTTACCATCCAAAGGCTTTCCTACAAGTTACAAACATCAATAATTCCTAGTGTTGAATAGCGCTGCATTCTTAGATTGAATAATTAGGAAGTACTACTGTACTGTTTGCTACAGAAGCACAAAGCCTTACATAAATGTAAGATGATACATTCATTTTGTAGAGAGTGGTGTTAACAGTGTACTTAATGGCTCATTAGTACACTGCTTACATTCTTTAACAGCACGAGGCAAAATGTTAGTTGGCATCTAAAATGAGTATTTTATCCTTCAGACATCATGAACCTACATGACACCGACTACATGCTGTGGACTAGTCTCAAGTGAAGAATGCTGACAACGACTTCAGCCAGCAGGTGTCAGTGAGGCACAGAAGTGCAAAATGGAAAAGTGGCTCCATGGCAGGACTTGCATTTTACATACAGGAGGCCTGAGAGGATCACTGAACCTGGACGACTATCGGTTTGATTTTACCCTGAGATTAGAGACAGATTAATGATTACCATACACTGGAGAACTGTACACTGCACAAGTAGTACCATCTGAGAAATTAGATTTAAATGCCAGATGATTTAGATTTTTCCTTGTAATAAAAATAATATTTGTTAAGTACTATGTAAATTAGAATATCACATTTTTTAAGTTTACCTGTTAGTCAAGTTATAGTAAAAAAATATGGGTAGAAATCATCATAAAAAAAACTCTACATTACTTACAAATTTCCTTTAAATTTGCTATATGCGTTTCATTAAATTGAAACTATTAAGCCATGCGAAGGTGGATGCAGAACATTATTTTTCTGACATCCCGAGTTAAATGACTATGTATTCACCAAATGGGAGGCAAAACTAACAAGACATTCCTATGTCAATGTAGATTAGTGTTTTAAATGATGTGAAACATGTATAAAAAAGATATAAAGCTTCCAGAGTAAAAGCACAAAATGTTTTTCATTTTCTGAAATGCTTGAGGGATTCTTCCATAATCAACATTTGCTTTAAATAGGCTGAGTGTAGATAAGACAACTGACAAAGACAAAGAAAGACTGTCATGCAAGAATCTCATAAAAATGAAGGCCAAAGGTTGATGAGCCGAGTTTTATGAGAAGACACGAGAGATTAAAAAAAGACCCATAAAGTGACCATGGCAGGGCTACACCAGGTCACAAATAGTGCTGCTGCAGAAAACCAACATATGGAACAGAAGATCTTCCCTGCCACTTATCAGTACAGAGAGCTAAAAAATAAAAGCATGCGACAGTTAACGGGTGTACATTGCCGAGATGTGCATCAACGCTGATGGGCGTGCAGGCTGTTGGAAATTAATCCAAGTATAAACATAAAGATAACCGGATACCAGCAGTAAATGTATCATCCTTATAGGTTCACACCCATCTGTCATCTGTTTTACAATTACTACAAGCTTCCTGAATGTCAAAAGTGCTTGACCATTGTAGGTTAAAAAATGATAAGGATAAGCCTGGGGAGGAGGGTAATATTCGATAAAACTCAATTTCAGAGACTGTGGTAAATTTTACAAGAAAAACTCACAAATTTGCGAGAAAAAAAACATGAATATTCTGAGATTATTAAATCATACATTTGTGAGAAAAAAAGACGGGAAAAATTGTCTTTTTTTTGGTCAAGGGTTGGATCAACCTGCTGTTTATCATCATTATTAATTATTAGGTACTGTGACAATGTGATTTACATTTTAATATGAGGGGATCCAGAGGGGTCTGCAAGTGCCATGGCCTGCAGGTTGTGGCACTGAAGGAGAAAACCCTCGATTCCACTGGTCCCCGTCAGCGGATTACTGTAAAACAGGTTCTGCTCGGGGGGAAGGACACTGTCAGAGCCCCAGTCTGAGTCAGAATCCGAGCTGCCGTTCCCAGAGCCCTCAGTGGCTGTGGGTGGGTAGCTGAGCTGCTCGAGCTGCTCTACCAGGTCACTGAACTGCACAGCAGAGCTGCTCTCGGATCGCTCCGAGTACGCCGGGAAGTTGACCATGGAGCTGGCCTCTGACTGGATATCAGAGCCTGGCAGGCGAAGCGAGGAGGCCACTGACATGGACTCGCCGGCAGAGCTGAGCCCCAGGTTGTCCAGGGAGCTGCACTCGGAGCGGTTATTAACCAAAGAGCTGGTTTCAGAATTACCGACAATGCTATCAGGGAAGGAATTGGTATTCCCATTCAGGTCCTCAATACCCACACTAAAGATCCTGTTTTTACTGAGGTCAGACTCCTCCACATAATCAAACTGATCTACTTTATCATCAAGCCCAAAAGAGTAGGCCTCCGCCCCCCCACCATAAAAGGAAATCTCTGTCGGATCATCATCTATGAACTCCTCAGTGACGTGCAGCGGCGAGTTGGACATTGAGAACATGAGATTCTGTTTAGTACGCAAAAGCTCCGCCTCAAAAGCCTCAGGTGTAAGAACCCCCTTCCTCCTCCCTCCGCCCCCTCCCACTGAGCACCCAGTTCCCCTCCTCCCACCATGCTCATTATCCTCATTGCCATTTTTGGAGGGCTGTGATTTTGAAGTGCCACTCTCTAAACACACAAACGAGGGGCTGCAGTGTCCTGCTGCCTGATTGCTAGGGGCACCTTGAAAAGCGAAGTGAGATGGGGAAGCAGCCTTGACAGGTTCTTCCTTCGGAGGGCTGGGGGGTCTGGCAGCTTGCAGAGGGGACTGAAGCTGCTGGTGAGGCGCTGGAGACCGGCTGGGTGTGGCCAAAGGCGTCTGAGGTTGGAGTTCTGTTCGCGGGATGATGCTAGAGATGTGCGCTGGGTAGAAGGACACAGTAGCGGAGGAGGGGGAGCCTGGAGCCCTGAAACTGTCATTGAATGACAAGCTCTGCAAAAATGTAACACAGAAAGGACAAGGAAAAGGAGGGAGAAGAAAACAAAATAGATTAGAGTAGAGTAGAAAATAATTAAGGAGAGGAGAATTGTAATAGTTTATTCAGTATAGTACAATATACTGATAGTTTTAGTTTAATGTTGCACCTTGTAGCACCACTGACCTGTTTTGGCACATCTGTGGTGAAGGAGCGAGCAGACATTTGCATTTTACTGTTCCTCCTGAGCAAGAAACCATTTAATAGCAGAATTAACATTTCTCAGTTAATACTTAGGAAGAATAAGCAACTTGTCTTTCTGTTAAACAATATAAACATACATGTACCGCATATAGAAACACACACCTCTGGTATGGAGTTCTCTTTGCTCCATTTTCCCTGACGTAGTCTACAAGTTGCTTCTGGGTCCTTCCACTGACAGACAGAGTTTTGAATTAAAACACAGCATACTGACACGACAGAATTTTTCATTGTACAAAAACTACGATGACATACGAGGGCCATTGTAGATTAATAGAAAAATGTAATAAATTACTGAGCCGGGAGAGGGGGGTATTTTTCCGAGAAAAAACCCTGAATTAAAGTGGTACATTTACAAGATAGAAAATTGGATATTCTCTGAGGTTAAAGTCACAAAACGGAAATGGAAAAATTGTGCGTCTTTCGTCAAAGAACCACATTGCTTCCCTTTGCAAGGTTGGATCAAGCTCATCACATCACAGACGCCGGCGCTCTCCATGTATTCCAACATTAAAGTCTTACATTTTCTCTGAATATCACACCCCTTCCCCAGCATGTCATTTTCTTTCTTTGTTTAACCTACAGTGGCTCTGATACACTGTCTTAAGAAACCCAGAGGTTGCTATAAACAAGCATTAAAGATGACATATGCCTTTGTTTTTATGTCAGTATGTAATACCTGTATCTGAAGGAAGAGCCTCTGGTGAAGAGGATAGCTTTGGATTTGGGCTGGGGTTGGTCAAACAAACGGAAAAATGAGTGGTATTCCACACAGATCTTCCAGAAGATTTTACATTGGTCACGACTGGCCATCATAAACTCGAGAGTGTCCTGATGGGGGCCCTAAAAACATGCAGAGAAAAACAATGAACTCACACATTAAACTGGTCTCCTTCTGATTGGTTGTGGATTCTGAGACATACAGATAAAATAACAGACATCCAACATTGGCTTTTTCTGAATGAAGACATTAACCTCTTCCTAAATACGTACATGAACCTCTGGGTGGAGCTTGATCAGGAAGCGTTTTCTCTTGAAGCTCAGTTTGCGAATCTTTGACCAATTGAAGGTATTTATTTTTGTGTTGCCCTGGGAGAAAAAGGGAATGTTAAATAGAAAGAAATAACCTTATCGTCTCAGTTCAGTTACTTCATTGTTAGGGACTACGGGTCACGTCCACAAAACATATAGCTATAGCTATACGAGAGCAGCAGTCACCTGAAAAACCTGAAGGCCCATATGAGCAACAGCCAGATTAATTTTGGTGGCTTCCCGGTCAGCCGCTGGGTGGAAGCGGACGCCATACATCTCCAGTTTACGGGCAATCTCCAGGATTTGAAAGTCTGATTCAGCTGGAGTCTGGCCCCTGGAGTGGACAATATGGAAAAAACACATCAACACAACTTGTCCTCTTCATGCAACGGTTTTCTGTTATTCAACTACGTATCAAAATAGACTAACATGGTGGAGTTCCCCAGGGCTCAATCCTTGAGCCTCTTTTATTTAACCTTTACATAGAATTTACTTTGTTTATGAACTGTGCTGCATAATAAACTTTGCCTTTGCGCCTAAATACTACTGAATGAGTCTTTGTGAAAAACACCTTCATGTCTAATATCCCACCACATTTTCAAATTTACAAGCATATACTACCGTGCTTCCTTTAATTACAAGTACATCTATCTATGGGCAGATAATACATGTTCATAAAAATAAGGAATTTTAGTAATGTAGAATTTTAAAGCGTTTTTCTTCAGAATACCTAATTATGCCCTTGCAAACAGCTCATAATTAGTTCAATTATTAACTCTCTATTAAGAGTTTAAGCCCATACTTTCCAGGAGTACGTTTTGATGATAGATACAGGTTGGCTGCATACTACCTCGTATCAACAAAAATACTGAAAGCTTTAGTTTGATTCTGTACACACAAACGCGACCTAACTTTTGGATCATAAAGCATAGTTTGGAGCCTTCCGTCCATTCGGCAATCTCTTTTCTTTTTGATTTACCACTAAAAATTTTAACAAAAGATGGTATCATGACTCCTTTGCAGAGTACTGCGTCCTTAAATCTCTTACAACTTCGAGGATTTGAGACGGCGTTATTTAAAACCATGTGATTACAACCAAACAGCATGTTAGGAAGACATATCCATCCAATCAACACCACATTCTAATTTTGTTCATCCGTTAAGCGGTGAAATCTCCTTAGGGCCCTCCCCTGCCCCACTGGCCTTCTGGCTAATAGACCGGCCAGAGCAGGGGATTAGGCTAGGGAACTCACCACTTGTGCTTCCACACTGGCAACCAAGGGAGGAGATTAGAAAAGGTCTTTAGAGCCGCCTAATACACTGGGTTGAAAAGAGCCCCTATTGGTCATTGGATAGTACTGAGCCAACAAGGAGGCTGGTGGTGGGAAAAAGGCAGCGAAGGGTTTTGTGAGACTCTGTACTCTGAAAAGGAGCAAACCCTCTTATTATGGTGGTTTAGCAAGAACACAGTTGTCTCAGTTCAGTCAACGTATCTTAGTCAACACTAAACATTTGTGTTTAAAGCCACAAAAAAAATTCAGTCATTCATGTGGTACCCTGTGGGATATGATGCTTACAACTGTAATATGACATGTATGGGTTCCACCCTACTCTTAGTTAAGGAATACCTGTAGAGAGTGCTACAAATCTTGAAAAGGGCTCAGGCCTGCCTTCTCAGGGCAGAGAATTATTACACTAACCCACAATACTATGACCCTGCTTGTGACTGTGACAGTCCTTGTCCTGAACAGAGCTGTGTCTACGTCACAGTAACCTTGCTTAAAACTGGTTTAACATGTGGTCAGGAGTAGAAAGTAACAAGTCATATTTACTCTTCTTACTCTCTAGAGGTTGTCATTTGTGTGCTTGTACTTAAAAAAAAGAAAAAGAAAAGTAATTATCATACAGTAATTTTTTATTTTAAAATGTTAAATCTCATCTGTTGGCGAGTACAGGAAAACCAAGAAAAAAAGAGAAAAAACTGTGCACAAGAGAGGTGAGCAGAAGTGCCCAGTCAGCAGCTCGGAACAATCAGCTGGCACTCAGCAGCTATATTTTGTAGTAGGGATAAGAAGTGACTCTGTAGCAATTAATGTTTTCCTAAATTGCATTAACATAAGCGCTGAAGCAGCGTTAACTTTGTTACTGAGGTTAGAGATAAACTGACTTTACTTCCCGACTGACAGTGTTCGAATGTTTGTTCTCATCAAATATTAAGAGTGTCATGGAAGAAAAGATGCAGCCACAACCAGGTAATGGAAAGGTGGATGCAGAAATACAAATATACCATCACACAGCTTTAGCTCAACATGAAACAAAGTGTAGGACAGATCAGACGGGGCAACTTACAGGTGCCTGCGGTGGAGCTCCATAATCCTCTCTTGCACCTTCTCTTGGTAAGGCAAGAGCTTGGTCATCCTCAGGAAGTCCCTGTCTGCTACGTCATCATAGTCTCCGATCTCCGCTGTGGTTAAAGGAAGAGCAAATCATCAGTTTTTCTGTGTACATCATGGTAAAAGGGTTATTAGGCGAGGTGCATTGGCTTTATTTTGAGTGTGTACATTGAATCTGATAGGGTTTTAGATCAATTCACATGCTTTAACAATTTCTTATTATTTTATTCTTACTTTATTTTCATCAATTCCAAATGGCCAGTTGCTGATCTTAATTGTTTTAATTTTTTCATTACCATTTCTTAAAAAGTTTTACCTCACAGGTATTATCTATGAGTCTGTTTTAATTGCATTTACTTATTTCTAATGTTTTATCTTTAAAACTATCCACATAGTGTTTGTGGCCGCAACGTCCATGGTAGCTCACATGTTGTGCTACAGAAATTAAGTTTTGGTTGCTTAACCATCAAGTTCAATGAGATTGGAAAGATGCGACTAATTATTTTGGATATATTACTTTCTTTTACGACTACAATAATTATGTTCATTAAACCAGATGTTATTATTCATAAATCCTTCACATTCAAAAACAAAAAGATACAGTACAACATATGTTGTTGTATGTTATCACTTTATTATTAGGTACACCTAGCTTAACTTAATGCAGTGTAATACAATAGCCCTGCAATAAATCCTACCACCATGGAGGTTAGAATGTTCAGTTTTTGTTGAACCAGTGTTATAGCGGCGTTGATTCAACTGCTTGATCATTTGGAGGCTGCAGTTACTGGCGCCGTTTATATTATACTGACAGGTGTTTCTATTATTTTGTCTACCTCATTTATATCAATGAGTAGACTAAATAAGAGAAAAACCTCTCTGTATAAGGCAATACATTTCAACAGAAGCACAAACGACATCCTCCAAATCAAATAAACAACTCGTTTTTTTTTCTCTCTACTGGAGAAGCAAATTCAGTCGTAAAAATAAAAGCGTAAACATACACTGGACAAGGTGAGAGGCCAGCAGGGCTCCAGTATTTTCTGTGCAGATCAACCTCCCCTCCATCAGATCTCTTTTCATCTGCAGCGAGAATAAGTACCTATAAAAACAAAACACAAAAAGATTTAGGGTCCATCGTTTATGTTTATGTAAATAAATGTCAGGTCGTCACAAAATAATAATCAAATCTTTGAGTTTTATTTCCTGAGTTTGTTGTTGAATCAAAAATAAATGCATGCATTACCACCATTTCTTACTTACTGCAGCAAAGCATTCAAAGAATTTCATAAACACTTTTGGGAGGAAAACATATTGTAATGCCCTGGAAACCATAAGCATGAGCTTTTCTGAAGAGGAAAACAAAAAAGAAATCTGTGTATTTTCTAAAGCCCCTCTACACATGCATGAGATAAAAGTAATATCCAGTAGGAAATTACAGTCACTGACCTCGTGTACTCCTCCTGCAGCTGACCTGGGTCCGGAGGAAAGAGTTTCACCGACAGTCTAAAAAGCGTATTTGATGGTCCTGAAAAAACATGAAACCAGATCATCAGCACACACAAAGTTCTATCTCATACATCTTCATTAGGTGGAATTTGAGCTAATATTTGAGTTCACTTACTTCTGACTTGTCTCATAACGAGTTTTGTGGCTTCCAGCCAAACCTAAAGAGAAATAAATAGTGTCATCTTCACATTATGAGAATGGTGACAGCTCTACCACAAATGACTCCCTGACTACAGTGATTGTACGTTAAGTCTCAATGATAGTAGAGTGATGTGGCAAATGTTGTGGGCAAAAACTGGTTTCAATGCCTCACTGTAGGAGCCTGCTTTCCCTAGTACATCTGGGCCTGATTGAGGGAGGAATGTGCTCAGTCCAGACAGATATATTGAACAATTGGTATCAGCTGATATTTGCCTAAATCTTTCTCCCAGTGTATAGTTACAAAGGCATTGATGTTCAATGTTACAAACAGTTAAGGCTTGTGACAATGTCAGATCAATGCAACTAAACAATCAGCTGTGTTGGAGATGTTGGTCGTAGAGATGTCTGTCTTCTCCAATATGTTGGAACTAGATGGCACTCTGCTTGTGATGCTCAAACGGCAAAAAATACATTTGAAATAAAAGAGGCAAGATAATCCATAGACAGAGGTTACACGTAGAAACTATTTACTTTGTACCGACACCCGCCAACGACTCTCATCCATAAGTAGATGCACGCTTCCTTCTGCGCAGTAATACGGTTGGCGGGTGTAGTTCGGTAGAAAGAAAATAGTTCCGACAACAAGGTCTGTGGATTATCTTGAGTAACTGGGTCATGATTTCTGTAAAGAGACATTGCTGTAGAGTGTTTCAGCGCTTTGTGCACCACAAGCAGAGTGACATCTAGTTCCATTATTCTGGAGAGAAGGCATAAATCTCTACAGCTGATATCTCAAACACTCGGCAACTCACACCAAAACAATCTGGATTGATAAACAGCACTACAGGCAAGAGGTAAAAATATATATTTTTGATTTAGAGGCAAGAATTTTCCCTTTAGAACTGCAACAATGCAGTTACTCTACTCTACCTATACAGTCATTTAACTTTTTTGGTTAGAGGCATTTAGTTCCTTATATTGCTGCCAGTCTGGGCTTTAAACATAGTGCTCAACTCTTGGCATGTGAAAGCTCCTTTGAAAACAATACCGCAGAGCTACAAATGTATTGTATATACGCAGGCTGGCTTTGCAATGCTCTTGCAGTTGAATATATGAGCTAAAAGGCCAGTGGGTCAACACCAGCCTTTTCTCTTTGAAGAAGATATACGCACAGTGTTCATTACTTCTTCTCTGTTGCTTTAGAAAAAAGAAAACAATAATAAAAAACCTGTGGTCTTGAATTCCACTAATGTTTCTGGAAGAATAAAACAGCGGAAAGTCTGACATTTGTGTAAGCGCATTTGTGCCAGATGAGATAAAAATATTCCTAGATTATATACTGCTCAACTCTAGTAAAAAACAATACATAGAGTTTGCATTGCTGTAGAAAGATAAAGAAGAGCAAATGAGAAATGACTAAGAAGTTCATCTTTTGCTCTGGGCAAGTCATGTTGTCAACAAGCTCTGACCTTTGACCTTTAAAAAACGCTGGACGCCTTTGCATTTCAGTTCCTGGATATTCAATGTGTCGTTTTCAAACAGGAAACAAAAGATACAGTTGCTGGTGTACGTACCCAGTTCATCTGCATGTTCTGAAACTCGAGGCCAAAGTAATCACTCTCTATGAGGTTGCCTCTCAGGAAAACCTCAGAGAGGAGGGCCTGTCCAATAGCTTTTGCCTGAAAGAAAAAACAGGGAAAAAGGAATCATTATTTTCATCACTCTACCAACACAAAGATTTTAAAAGCCCACACATAAATCTTAGTAATTCAATGGACAGAGAAATTGCAATTTGTTGGCCTGTAAAGTTTGAACAATATAGGGGATTAACCTGAGAAAAAAAAAGAAAAAAAAAAGAAAAAAAAAAGGTGAAGAAGGACATAGAAAAAATGCTCCATCTGTGGGGCAGAAAATATTTGGCATCTGTAAATGATCCACTTCATGCGTGTTTTATGGCTGCCTATGTTCTATCTGTCATTTCATGTAGTTTGCCTGGATTGGGTGAGTAAGTAAACTGCAAAAATGTGTCCAACTGTACATTTAAAAAGAAAAAAGAAAAAAAAGAAAGTGATCTGGCCCTGAACAGAGTGCAGGAAGTCTGCTGAAGTTCACCTTCTCAATGCTCTGGGGTTTGTTTTCACTAAACGAAGAACTAATTACTATGTACTAAGAACAAACTGCACTTGAGGTTTTTAATCCTAGCCTGCGACTTTTTGAGAAAATTATAGCTTGAAACATCTGGTTGTAATGTAAAATAGTATTTTTAAAAGCCTTATAAAAAGAACTGCTTTGCATTGGCTTAAGTAAAACATTACAACTCAAAGAGCAGCAGGAGAGTTACTGTAGCTAGTCTTTTCATTACATTGATACAATCATATGTTCTGCATTCACAAAAATCTATAAATTGCAGGCGAAACCTACCAACAACATTCCATAAATTTAGGAATCTGTTGTAAAATGGCCCTTTTCACGTGTCTGATTACAGCTGATCCCAACCACAGATCAAAACCTGGTGTGTTAAAATACTTTGTCTGGGTTGCTTTTGAGTGCAGGCCAAACATACAATCCAGGCACCATCAGTAAGTATTCAAAATGTACCAGCGGCCAAATGTAAGGAACATTTGAGGGATTATGTCTCAGTTTGACTCGTTCAGTAGGGTTTGTTGCCAATTCAACAAAGAGTCAAAATAATCATATACTGAGCTCTAAGCAGATGGAATCAATGTCTGAAGTGCTGCGTAAACAACGTTATTAGAGTAAAACCACATCTTCCCTGTGGATTAAGACATTTCCATCCAATAATCCCTATTTTCCCTTTAATGTTTTGCAATGTTCACCCTTTTTCGGTTGCAATTTAGGGTAAAACCAGGATAAATTCAGGCTTACCAGCATTTAAACAGCAGATTTAAAGCATAAAAAGTATGTTAAACAAACAGGTATAATGAGCCTAATCACTGCTCGGACACAGGATTTAAAATATATGCACCCTTCTCCATCTTAAAATGTTTGTTTTTTTATTATTTAAACAAGCTGTGAAAAGGAGGGTTGAATTGACAAGACAATCAGAAACCAAAAGGCAGATTGAACAGGTTTTTTCTCTCAGTGTAGTTGCCCCTCCTTTGTGTTACTCATTAACCTCTGCAGGAATGTCAAACTGCATTTACAGCACTCTCGAGGGAGAGTAAAATCCTCCTCTAATACATTCAGCTTTATCTTCCACAGGCCGAGAGGGAGGGATGACAGAGATTGCTGTCAGATGGCTGGGAAAAAAAGGACAAGGTACACTATTGTAAATCATCCGCACATCGTCCTGCATGAATATACAAAAAGTATGCAGTGTAGTGGCTGCAGACACTGAATCTACTTAATGTCATATCCAGAATAGTTTATAAATGGTCATTCATCACAATGCAGACCTGTGCAGATAATTTCCCTTCAAATAACTTCCTCTTACTGCTGACCACGTTGGCTTATCTGTGTGTGCAATCAGTTATTATACCACCCTTTAAATATGCTTGGAATTTCTGCATTCAAGAGCCGTAACAAAAAGTGAGAAGAGGGAGAAATAATGCCTTGTGACAAAAGCAATGAACCAACCCTGAATTAAGAGCAACAAAATGACAAGAGCACACGTAAACATCAGAGAAATGTCAACAAAAAAATTATAATGAGTGAGTGTGAGTGAGCACCTGGCCTGACAGAAGCATATCCAGAGAGGTCGAGGGATACTTAAAAATAATAAACACTGTCACATGATGTAACTAAATATTATCTGGCATATTTGTTAGTTTTTTTTTTTATGTCCAGATTGACAGAAACTTAACAGACAACAATTTTATTGTTTATTTTCATTGTAAATTCAAATATGTGGGTTTGGAATGGTTGATCAGCAAACACAAGAAACTTGATGTTACTTTGGGCTCTGGGAAATTGGAATAAGTGATTTTACAATCCTCACATTATATAGACGAAATGATTAATACATTTGAATAAGTTTTAAAAGATCAATACGTCAAAGAAAGCAGATCTACAGATCAAGAAAATAATTGGTAGCATCAGCCCCACATGTTGCATTTGAAAAAGTAAGTTCCAGCAAAGTAAAATGTGAATATATAAGTTTAGTTTTATCACATCACAATTAACATTACCAATGATAAATTCTCAATTTCTTAATGGTGCCATTATCTTCTGAAAGTCATTCAAACACCAATGTTCTCCAATGTTGTTAAAGCACTATTAGAAATGTGGTCAACATTTCCCAACCCTGTCGACAACCATTTATTTATCTAAATCCATTCTGCTGTGCAAACAAAACGTGTGACACAAACCAGTGGGCGGCTTCCTACAAGTCCATCTGGCATTTTCAATTCAAGCCCATCTGTGATGTGACAGTGAGATCACATGCAGTTTGTTCACACCAAACTTGCCGTAAGGAAGGACCACAGTTTTGTCTCTGAGCTCTAATATTAAAAAAGGCAGGTCAGTGGGTCACCCAATCAAGCTCAGAAAGCAGCAGGGATTATCACTAACAGATGTTTCTCTGGGAGACAAATCTTCCCCTGTGTGTGACGGGAGGGAGGGAGGGAGGGAAGGAGGGTGTGTGTGTGTGTGTGTGTGTGTGTGTGTGTGTGTGTGTGTGTGTG
>CALSCE010010686.1:22778922-22812987 GCA_943593645.1 Bovichtus variegatus | reverse complement strand
TGTGTGTGTGTGTGTGTGTGTGTGTGTGTGTGTGTGTGTGTGTGTGTACTGCACTTCTCATGCACAGAGAACGAACCACAAAAACACAGGTAGCCAAACTATCCAGCCTTAATTCAAATCAAGGGCTTGGGTGTACCTCGCATGACAGGTTAAGCATGGTTCAGCAAACAGCCGTTGATACTCCCCAGTCACCAGTGAATGGCAGTGAGCTCTAACAGAACCTCCTACTGACAGCAGGGGTGTGTTGGGGCTTGTATTTGGCACAGTGGGACGCACATTGTTAAGGCCTTGCCACCAGGAGATTTCCTGGTGACATACATTTTAAAGCTCTGCACGTCAGTGGCCACTTTTCACAAGTCTGTGAAGAGACATTTCAAAAGATCAACAGTTCCTTTGATGCCTTCTCTAAATTGTTGGCAACTTTAAATCATCAGTGCCGTCTTCTTTTCACAAACCTGGCTTCAGGACACACCTGTGTGACGTTTGCCAGAGCATTTGTTGGCAGATAAACATTACACAGTGGTAATGAGGATCAGCGGTTTTAGTGTGCCACTGCCTTCTGCTCACGTCACCTGTGTAACCCAGATACTTTACAAACTAATCTCCATAACACAGAAAGAAGTGATAGGTGGGACCTCCTTGAGTGGTAGCCAATACTCCCGGGGGAGAACAACAGGAGAGATCAGCAACACAACACATTTTTATTTTCATTATCGATTCATCTGCAGATTGTTTTCTAGATTAATTGTTTGGTTTGTATAAAAATGTAGTTTAAAATGTCCATCCCATTTCTAAATTACAAAGTGATGTCTTTAAATGTCCTGTTATGAGAGTCCAAAACACAAAGACATTCACTTTAATATGATATAAAAGCAGGAAATCTCCATATTTGAGAAAAAATTGGCATTCATTTTGGCATTAAAGATTACTTTAACGATTAACATCAGAATAGTTGGTGATTCTTTTTCCGTCGATCAACTAAAGTGTGCAGCTCTAGTGCAAAACACATGAAACAAGTCACAGCTATTAGATTGTTTAGATGATTCAGTACACGGTGGGATAGTGTGAGTGCTTAGTACAGATGTGCTCAGCTGTAGTAGTTGTAATGAAGAACAAGAGTACTCCTTTTTTTTTTAGCACGCACATGAAAGAGATGCTCCCTCCTTTACACATATAATTCTACTTTATTATCTCCAACTCTTGTAGTCTGATATTACTTTATTTAAAACTATGCTCAAAACAATATTTACACATCTCACCAAAGTCCATCTTTGTATGAACAGTTAAAAGACAAAAACAGCACTAACACATTACTACGAGTTTCATCAACTGACAAAATCAAACAAACATACTACAACAGGCCACTGGTTGAAATTCCAAACTTTCTGCAGGGCTTCACTTTGTGTGTTTCCCCTCCCCCACCACCCGACTCAAACTTTGTACCGGCCATGACTGCTCACTCTGAACTGCTCTTTTAACACCAGTGGCTACCCCTCCATCCACCCCCCCCAACCCACTTGGTTGTCAACCTTGCTATTTATGTGCTTGTTTGCTAACACTAAAAGCAAAGCCTGCCCAGATTCCCTCCCACCAATGCCCCCGACTGTACTGCATTTTCACACAGCTAGGTTCTACATCCCACCCTCAGCCTTTTTTTGCGAGTTTTGAGCTGGAAGTTAAGGCCAGCAAAGGGGCTGGCTGTGCTGGATAAAAGAAGCCTGTGTTTCCCTGCCCTGCCGGCACTGCCTCCCTGTCCAGAAACCACAAGGCTGAGCTTTCTCCTGTGCTGGCTGTGGGAGGGGCCTCTGTGGACAAGAGCCATGCAAAGAGCAAATGTCTGCTTATGATGACCATGCAAGGTACCTGTGGGAAAACGAAGGCCACATATCAAAGAGCTCTGATCTGATTAGTCTGTTGTAGCTCCCCACTAAAGACATTATATGGCCATAAATGCACGTATTGAAATCACTCCATATGTCCATGCGGTTCTCCATTATCATGAGATGATATCTGTAAGGCATTATAGGTTCAAAAGTATAAAGCATGACAAAGCCAGAACCAATTGTGCTCTATTTGTGTGTAAGAGAGCAACACAGGGTTCAAGCAGCTTTTTATGAATACAATTCAAGAGATCTAAACCAGCTGTTCATATTTACTTTGCTTGCATGTTTTCATCATGATTATCTAATACTTAGTTCCAGTCCACTCTGCCTCTGTTGTGAGACCCCAGGAGACAAACAGTGATTGTGTAGATTAAAGAGTATTCTCGAATTCACGCATATTCCTCACCTATAATTCATAACAGTTCAAATTAAGCATTTTCCAAACTTTCAAGACTTTGTGTGAACCCTGGCAACACATTTTTCATGCAAGTGTATCTGTGCACAGTATATAGCAAGAGCGGCAGGTAATGGCAGACGATATCAACTTTATGTATAAGGCAGGTGAGCAATCTAATCACAACGCCACAGTGACTGGAGGCAGTTGTTTGAAGGCCACAACCATCTCAAACATTCAACACTGCAATTTGAATCTATTTTTGCATACAGTATGCATAAGGAAAAATGACAACGTAGGAAAGGTTATGCGGCTTCATTCTTTTCTCTTTAAAACGGTATCATTTACATAAAATTAATGATGACATAGCACACCGGGTGATATTTTTCAAGTCATGTAGCGGATGTATAGCTCTGCAGCCACTTGGTGCATAGACATAAATACTATTCTTCCACCAGCCCCCGACTGCTCATTATGAATAAACAGCAATATTAAGCAATGTTGGGCAGTGGTGGTGAACAACAGAGCCTCTCATAGGCCATCTTGTTCTGGCAAACTGCAGTCTGCATGACAACAGGATTGCCACCATTCCCCTTTTTGAAGCCATGTATTTCTGTCTGCCACCTCCTATCAACACCATGTCCAGAGCTCCCTTGGACCTCTTCAGGTCATGTTCAGTTGTGTCTCAATACGGAATATCTTCCCAAAAAAAACAACTTCTTGAAATGCTCCTTTCCCTCTCGACTGAGCAGTACAGGGACCCACTTCCATAGAAATTAAACAGGTCTGTCACATTCTATTAGGTTAGGACTGTGAGACAACATATGGTGCATAAGATTATGAAATGTCTGTCTCAGCAGTGCCCCCAAACTACATCTGCTAGAACCGTTACTGTTATGGCTACAAAAGGATTTAGGACAGAGTAGTTACACCAGTTAAATACACCAAACTATTCTAATAGAATAAGCCCATAAGTCTAATTATAGCCTATTACACTGCAAATTAAAACAACTCCATCAATCATTCATTAACTTGGGTGTTTATTCATTGTGGAGACTCCACTTTGATATATCCCCCCACACAGAAAAGACAGGAAACTTGCTCTGATATAGTGGCTTCCTTATTGCTTCCTATTTGCCTTCTGAATGACTCTAGTAGTAACTTGGCAAGTAAACACGTGAAAGCACTTTCACAGTGTGGATCCAAAAGTTTGCTCAAACCAACCGCCAATCTTTAAAGAGATTAACTTCTCTGTAGAGTAATTACAATGAAAAGGAAACAACAGCCAACGTTCTCGGCTACAGATTAACTTTTGTTAAATTGTAGCTCATGACCACAAAATGTCAGTGTAATTTGCCTTGCACTGTATGCTTCTGTATTGCTTTGAAATTGATATTAAATGTATGTTTAAAAATGCATTTAGTTGCTGTGGTAGCAGAGCAAGAAACCCCACATTTTTTAAACACTGTCCTGCCTGCCAATTTCATCACCCTTTAAGTTAAAAAGAAAATCCAAATAACACCAGACTTAAAGCAATTATTGCGATGCTATTCCAGCAACCCCAGCACTGAGGAATACACAGGTTGATAATTCAAAATAAACTGTTTCCATTGAACACAGACTGGAAAATAACTCAATTTAATTAAGTGTAAACATTTTCAAGCTTTAGTCCTGGATGGCCATATTATTTACCTTCTTGTTGGCTAAAGCTTAGGAATACAAAGTACTCAACTACTACTACTACTACTAATAATAATACTACTACTTGGGCCATGAGCAGAAATTACAGCCAATAAACTACAAAAATGTGCCCTGGTGAGTTACACTAAGTTACTTGTATAAGAAGCATTAAGGAGGAAGGGATTTCAGCACCAAAGCCATGTGGCAGCTGTCACCAGCCAAAGCCACATGCACCCAGGGTAGCACAGCAGGACTATAAGGTCAGATCAGAAGTAGCCTGCTGTGTAACAAACTGCAGACTTATCACTGTGTAAATAAATGAGTGTGTAAGAAACCCAATAAGACTGAGCAACAGTTCAGGAGAAATTTACCTCAATATCAAAGAACTCCTGGGAGTCGTCCAGACCCTGCACACGGATTTGTAGTCCTTGCCCATGGCTTTTGCTCCCACTGAGCATGTTGCCACTGAGGCTCTGGCCCGGCTCCAAAGTGCTGATTCCAGCATTGAACTGGGCTCCCAGCCTTATGCCTGGGGTCTGCAGGGCCCGGTATGAACCCTCTATATCCCCCATTACTGCTCAGAGCAGCTCCCCCACCTCTCTCACTCCTGCAAACACAGAAGAGGACAGACATCATCATCATCATCATCGAGGTTGGGAAAAGTAATGTCTGAGTGTTGTAGGTTGACTTCAGGTGATGACCGGTTCAACAGTTTTTGCATGTTTCATTCCGAAAGTAGTCTGGCAGGCTGCAGCTGTTTGCAGACATGTGAGGCTCATTCATAATACGTGTAACACACACACACACACACACACACACGCGCGCGCACTCACACAAGTTGACATATCTGAGAGCGATAGTTAACATTCACGCGAGCTTTCTGTGTAGCCTGCAACAAGAGTGTAGGTTGAAAAGACGACCTAAAACTAAAAAAAGAAAAGACGGCGGACCGAGTTGTAGTTTATTGGCGTTGCTTGTGGGCCCAAGCGGGTCAGCGAGACTTGAATGTTGCAGCTACCGACGTCTTCAAGCGAGAAAAAAAATGACGCTCACGAACTACACATAAGAGAAGTTTAAAGTAAAGTTTCTTTTTGAGAATCGGAGCACAGTGGAAACTACCGACGAGAAGCAACACGGAGTATTGATAACCGTAAACGAGTTTTTCCCTCCGGAGAAGTCGTCATACTAGAGTATCTAAATGTGATAATATGCACATAACGTAGCATTAGACTTACCGCTTCGCCCGTGTCGAAACTATTTGCTAAAAGTTTGTTACACCGAAAAGGACACTACTCCAGTCCATGGTCGTCGTCGTCCACCGGAGTGCGTACTCAGACTAGTTTGTCATTGGCTGAAGCTTTCCCATTCGTCCTGCCATTGGTCCAAATATGGCGGAGGCTTGTAGGCTGAGGAGCGAAGATTTACCCTTCTTTACTTTAAATAGCCTGGATGGATGGAGAATAAATCTGTCCGCCTGAAAAATTATATGTTGTGGGGTTTTAAGAAGACCTCGTGGAAAGTTATAAAAAGTGAATGGTCTCGCGGCTACGTGTGTTTAATCAGCAGGCCGATGGTTGTCAACACCCAGAGGAAACATACATGATCCTGTCTGATAAGTTTTATCTGATGTGACTCACACAGCGAAACAGCCTTTATTTAAGTTTGGGCTAAAGTTTGACCCGTAGATAAAACATTAAATATATGTGAGGTTTTCTCTGTACCCTGCCAAATACTAGCCTACAAATTTGGTCACAAATTTCTCTGAACACATAAGGTAACTGAGCGTGTGTGTATGTGTGTGGACGCGCGTGCGTCACGAGCCTATCCCTCTCCCGAGTATACAACGCTAAACGCTTCAGAGCTTGATTAAATCTGTTATGATGCATTTGTTGTATAGTTTTCATTTTGCTCCGTTATTTAGTAGGAGAGTCAAACTGAATTAATATCACAAGGAAAGAAAAAACTTCTGACATTGTAATTGAGCTCCCCCTACTGTTTTCTCTAAAAAAACGAAATCTCATTTCAAATGAGATAGATCCCATACAACAACCTCATATATGGCCATAGATAAACATATATAATGTTTATGCATACATATTTCAAAAATATATATGTGCAAAAATGCTGCAGAATATTTGTTTTGTACATCATAATAGTTTTAAAGGCATACATGTATTTCTTATATAGGTTTGTTTTAATATACTGTATATTGACATATATAATAATAATAATAACAATAATAATAATAATGATACACTTTATTTATATAGCACTTTTCAAAACAAAGTTATAGAGTGCTTGAAAAGACAAAATAAAAATATCAAACAATAATAAAAAACAATTTAAAAACTAAAAGGTAAAGCACATTGAGCAAAACATACTGGAAAAAGCAAAAATAAAACAATATACAATTCTTGAAATTATCAATAAAATAAAACTTAAGAGAATGCGTTTGTATATAACAAGGTTTTAAGAAGTGATTCAACAGATAAGGTGAATTCCGGCTGCAAACCCTGTATAAGCATAATTATAAAAAATATGTTTTTAAGAGGGATTTAAAAAAGGATAAGGGGCTTGCCACTCTAATCTCCTCAGGGAGGCTGTTCCAGAGAGTGGGGGCCTTTACAAAAAAGGTCCAGTCACCCTTTGTCCTCAGCCTAGATTGCAGAATGGTTATCAGATTATTGTATGGGATGGTCTCAAAAAAGCATCCCAACGTGTAAATAACATTACTATTATAAAGGTTTTTGGTACTCAGAAAAGGGGGATCTTTTTTGTTATCCTTACTTTGTATAAGATTTTATCAGATTAATCATCATAGGTGTTCATGTGGCTCATACTGTAAACTAAAGTGTTTGTTTCTGGATTACAGGTTACATAATGATATATTCCGATTACATGTTGAAATTTTATACTGCAAAAATGCAATACAAGGCGACATAACAGAAAGTGGTAGAAGACCATCAATGTAACCTGTAAAAAGGGGACGCTGTTGTCTATTAATTCCTCATATTCCGTAGATTGTCCTTCATATAAATTGATTCATTGTCTTCAACTGCTAATTCATTTTCAGGGCCAAGGAGTGGAGTCTATCCCAGCATGCAGTGGGATGAAAGCAGGGCATCAGCCTGGTCATTGGTCCTTCACAGGGGTGATTGTCTGCTCAATTTCTACAAAGAAAGCGCTCATCCTTTTTTTGCTCGTTGATAGATGATCATATGATGAATTTCTTAAAACTTACTTATGTATCATGGACCGTTTGTCTTGTAGTTACATATGTGTAATGGTGTCATTATGTCTGCTTGTTGTTGCTTCTATTTTTTGTTTTTCTCTTTTCATTTAGTTGATTTTTTCAGGAGAAAGATAAGGATGCTATTTAGTCATGAAATCTGGACTGATAGACTTTTCATGCTGTCTTTTGATCTGCGTACATTATCTTCAAAGCGTCCCGGACCTCCTCACAGTGCCCACATGTGATGAAATTAGTCGGTAAGATGTGGGTTTTTGTCATGATATCAACATCTTACTCACTGTTTTACCCTTAAACATATATGTGTTTACTATGGCAAGTGACAAATAACACATTTATAAACTGTGTTGTTGACCTTTTAATTGTATTGGGAAATTATTTATTCATCAGCCAAAGTTTTTAGGTTCACAACCGTTCTTCCCTCTTTTTTCTTTAAAGTAAGGACATTTCATGCATAACTCTCTTGCTCTTACAAACAATTAAAGAATCAATACCGACAGCTCAAACTGGTCCAAGCTGAAACTTATAGTGTAAAACACGGACTGTGGATGTTGTCATGGAATCCAGTCATTTAAGGGGAGACACCTCAGCTTACGGTAATAGGGTAAGAAATTTAACGCATAGATATCACCATGAAACTTCCCCAGTTGATAAGTTACATTAGGACAATTATTTTTTGTATTAAAAGTTTTCTGATATGTTATGTCTAAATGTAAAATGATGCATCGTGTAAAGAAATCTACAGACACAAGTTAGTAAAAAAAAAAAAAACACCTAAATGTGTATTTTGGATGTTTTCTTTACACTAGTCTGAAAAAAATCATGTTGTAGACGCAAAAAGTTTAAAACTCTCAAAATTGACCAGTGCATGAAAAAAAACAACGATGTTTTTGCCTGGGATGTCACGCCTTAAGTGTAAGTATATATTTGTATATGTTAGAATAATTAATAAGATATGTATGTCATGCATCTGATTTCCAC
The DNA here is from genome assembly GCA_943593645.1 of Bovichtus variegatus. Lineage (NCBI taxonomy): Eukaryota > Metazoa > Chordata > Actinopteri > Perciformes > Bovichtidae > Bovichtus > Bovichtus variegatus. The sequence goes on along the minus strand of CALSCE010010686.1, from coordinate 22,804,799 downwards.
ATTCTTTCGTTTTGATGCAACTAACACACACCTGAGTTGGTAACTTAGCTTGAATCAGCAAAACCTGATTCAGCCATAAATTTGAGGAACAAAAAAACCTGCATGATATCATATCATATGATCAAATTAAGATTATTAAAATGATTTGATTATTAGATTTGTTGGCGACAGAAATACTATTGGTCCATTGATCCCTATTAAGTCTATAAAAACCTCTTGCATGCGTTCAGCTTCTAAATGGCTTATGTGCTTCTTTCGAAATCATATGTTTACATTATTTATGTTTGTTTAACAATAACTCGATTTCACTACTGCTGAATTTCCTTTTCTCACAGCCTTTTTGTGGTGGCATCTCTCCAATTGTTGGGCATGTGCCAGAGTATTTGCACATGGCACAACATCTGCCCTTATATAGCGTTTGGGGGCATTACCTATGCTAATAATAAACAATTGGCCATGCGCCTCCAATTTATGATCAGTTGGGATTCATCATGCAGCACACCTGGGTAAGAGCAGATTTGCACGGTTGGGAACATTTGGTGCATCTTATTTTTTCTCGTAACAGAAAATTAAGACAATATGTAAGAAAAATATAAGAGAATGTTGCTGCACGAGGGCCATTGTATTTAAGACAATGAAAGATGATTGAACTGAAATGAACAACTCTTTGTCTCAGCTTAGATTTTGCTCTCCTCCCCTGGTCTTCTGTATGACAGCAGACCACCGAGCACTCAACATCTCACTGCGTAGAAGGTGGAGTGAATCCCAAAAGGCTCTCTGTACTTAGAGTAGAGTTTTGGTTATTGACACACACACTTAACATCTGGTCAGTAACTGCACACCAACACTCCCCTGTGTCTTCCAATGAGACAATAGAAACAACCAAGCTCCCGCTAGGGTACCAGCTCACTTTGCTAATGCTCATCTTTGATGAGCCAACGATGTCTCACAACCTTTTCTCTTTTCAAGAGCTCTACAGCAGGTGGGACAAATGTGGGGCATACCACCAGCCACCACATTTGAGCTCGAGCAGAGACTTGACAGGAGTAGAAACTTGAGTGATTTAATGTTGGCTTTAAAAACACCAGAGAGTAGTTTTGGTCCACTAAAGACACATCCTGGTCAGTGTAAGAGAATGTTTTCAAAGTAACCTTCTTCCACAGTAGGGGCTGGTCATCAATGAAATCAGTGAGAGCGCACAGCAGCACAGCCGTCTCTTCCACTGAGCGGTGGATTATCTCTAGGTCCAGTTTTACCAGTACTGAGGGGTGACTGCTAACACACAGACAGGGATACACTGTAACGTCTGTTGTTGTGAGGTTAGATACACAAAGAGCTGATGTGTTTTTCACCACTTAGAATCTTACTTTAACATTGTCCATCACTGATGTCGAATCGTCCTCACAAAAACCTTTGTCTATTGGCAGCAGTACCTCAGTACGTAGGGACTTAGTTTGCCCACTGCTCCTAATACTAGGAAGGGTTAGGGTTAGGGTTAGGGGGGGTTAGGGTTAGGGTTAGGGTTTGGTCCAAGGTCGCTGTAGACTCACAAAACACGTTTTTTTTACTCAAGAAAGAAAATCGTCCTGTTGTGTTTCTTGTAACAACCAGCATGATGGTTGTGCTGATATATTTTTTTTATCATATAAATGTATCACAAATATGTCTGTTTATTATGGTCTGTTGCTGCCCATATTGATAAAACAACTGTGGCTTTAGAATTGTGCACATGGCTCACATTAAGGAGCTCATTTCATTAAAAGAAGGGGAATTGCACAGGACAAATTAAAGAATGAAAGGTCAAAATTGAAGCAACACATGCAGAGATATCCTTTTATTGTTTAATTTAATGCTTAACACTCATGCTCTTACAACAATTCATTTTCAACTTATTTAGAATATTTATTTGTCTCTCGTTGCTTTGTTTTATTTTATTTTTATCCTTTATTTTTTTATATATATATATACATTTTAGTTACTATCAGCTCTCCTGTACATGTGCTGTGCACCTGTTTGTGCCTGACAAAATATGTATGATATTTGTACTTTGCTAAATAATAATAATAATTGTTTAAAAAAATAAAGATATCCGTGTTCGTTTGTTTGTTTAAGAGTTGATGCGACAGCAACACATGTGCAATGTAATGCATGCCATAACAATAGTTTTGTAATTTTTTGCATTTTTTGCTGTGTCAGAGAGGGGTTAATATGGTACGCTTTGGGGCTGTAGACTGCGGCGCTACTCTATCCATCCATTATATTATAAAAACCACTGAGCAAAGATAAGTTGCTAACCTCTCTAAAACTTTTTCACCTAAGAGTGATCATGATAAGCTCGACTAGAGTATTTTTCAGGCTGTTATTGTAGATTTGGCTCCCCCTCTGTGTATTTCCTCTCCAGTTTCACTGAACTGATGGAGGCATCAGTGACCTTTGATGAATATAGAAAATTGTTGCTTTCCAGTATGTTACCATGAGACTATGATATTATGAGACAATGGGCCCCATGGGCACAGACATGCAAAAGGCCCCACCACCTGTCCAACATAGGAGCAAGACACACATAGTTTTATAATTGTTTAGCCTCTTTTTGTTCTAGTTTTTGCCTCTTTTTGTAGTTATTTTTGTCTGTGATTGTTTTGCCCCTTTTTTTAATTAATTTTGCATCTTTGTAGTCATTTTGAGTCTCTTTGTGGTTGTGTTGTTTTGCCCAATTTTATAGTCATTGTGAGTCTCTTTGTGGTCATTTTGTGTCTCTTTGTGGTTGTTTTGCCCCTTTGTATAGTCATGAGTCTCTTTGCAGCTGTTTTGTGTCTCTTTGTAGACTTTTCGTGTCCCTTTTTAATCTTTTTAATTTTCTTTGTGGTCATTTTGAGTCTCTTCATGGTTTCTCTTTGAGTGACATTTTGCAGATGAAGGCTGTATTAGAATTTTTTATTAATAATAATTATTGGGATTTGCACAAGCATAAAGAATGTGGTGTATGAACGTCTCCACTTATAGTTAAGAAGTGATGTGCAGTTAAAGCCTCGTGGTATGTTTCACATATTACTGTATACCAATCAGTTCCCTACAGTGAGCTTTACAGCTTTTTAATTGGCTCCATATTTGTCTCCCGATCAAAGAGATTTCCTTTTGCTTGAGGACAACAAATTCAGAGTTTGTGAATTGGCAATGATTAACACAGTTTCAGAATGGACTGACTTTAATCCCTCATAGCCTGTTTTGAGCTCAGTTACAGGGTGTATTCATTTTTATTCGTGTTACTAGCAGTCCGCTGGCAGTAAGCTGTGGATTCTGCAACCTTGTGCAGTATATCCATAAACAACTAGTTGAGGAAGGACTAGGACCTGAGAATGTAGCCTCTCTGAACTTGTATTAGGGGAAGTATTTCTGGACATGTTTTTGTCCTCGAAGAAAATATTTTGGCATGTGCATATTGCTCTCTCACATTCACAGCAAACAACATTGTGAGCCTGGAATCATAACCTTAAAGTGGAGGAGGATTGGTATTGGGCTTATCATTTATCTGATCTCACTAAGGTTTGAAAAGTCACTGAGAAATCAACTCATATTGACAGAATTTGCCACCTCAACTGGTCTTTTTTGTGTATGAATACTCTCCTCTATTTTAACCAGAGGTGGCATGTAAAAAGGCCTACATTTACTCAAGTAGAATTTTGAGCTACTTTTACTTTACTTATGTATTTTTCATTTTATGGTTCTTTATACTTCTACTCCACTACAATGCAGAGGTAAATATTGTACTTTTTCTCCATTACAAAAAAATATGATCAATTAATAAGAATTGCTATAGATAAAACAATCCAACAGTTTATACAGTTGTTAGAATTTACTCTATCTTGACAACATTCAGATTAAAAAAAAACTAATATATAACACACATAACACTTTCAATGGAGGCAATTAGCATAATAAATAGGCTACTTTAAATGTTGCTACTTCAAGCACAATTTGCTGCTAATACTATAACTAAGTACGATTTTGAATGCAAGACTTTCACTTGGACTTTTACTTCAGTGAAATATTTGAATACCACCAGTGATTTTAACACATCCTTGATTTAGGCCAAAGTTGCATTGATGGAATACAACATTTACCACATTTCATCTTATATCTTATACGTAATGTAATCAGTATTAAGAAGTTTTACAAGAGTGTGTCAGTCTCGGAAAAGAAAATAAGTTATTTGTAATCGGACTCTTTGACGTGACGTTGGAGGATATGATTGGTGGGCGGCACTGGTATATATCCGTCAGGCTTCAATCCCACCTTCTCGCCAGTGGAATTTCATCTCAGCTTCTGCACCTTCAGGGCAGACGAGAACATAAAAATAAGTAAGTACTTCACCGTTTTCTACTGAATATGACCGCAGTGCCATTACATATGACCTCTACATGTCTCCTACATGGCCGAGTGGTTCTTGCGCTTGTCCTGTGTGTTGGTAAACCTTGAACGTTACAGTATGTTCTGGCCTGACTCCGTGTCATTTCTCCCCTGCTCAGCTGTATGCCTACGTGGACTTAGCGAGCTAGTAGAGCAAACTGTAAGCTAACGTGAGCTCGCTAGCTAATGCTACTGTTCAACTTGTACTTTTTACGACTGTATTAATGCTTGCTAATTCATATAAAAATAACACGAGCCCAGTGTATGAGTGTAACCGAGTGATTTGAGGGTTTTATTTTCAAGCCAGTGTTGGCGTAATGTCATTATAGCTGGCTAAGGTACAGCTTGAAGTTCTGTGTAGGGCTCTCAGTGAGCCAAGCTACATGTTAGCCGAGGAGCTACGTGTCACAGTCGCGCACACACCACAGTCAAAGTTTTTAGCAAGTTTGCTAACTAGCGTTAGCTTGGGGTTTGGGGCAAGTAATACATGCTACAGTGATTTTGCTACAGAAAATCCCACTTCTACTAAAAGGCACACGTTTTTGCTAAACATCCGATGTTATCGTACTGTCCCTTTGTCTCTTATTTCAGCACATATTTTATGGTTGATCCACGTTAGCCGACATGACGGTAGCTAGCATTAACTGTGATGTGTCGTTGGCAACTGTCAGCTAGTTAACTTGATATCGTGTTAGCTAGCACTCACACTAACCAGCTACTTAAATCCTTAATCTGGGATTTGTGTATAACGTTATAGAGGCTTCAAGGTTGTCATGCTGCAGCTAACGTTAATGCAAATTTAACTAGCTAGACGAGTACGTCAGCGTTAACCTGAGCAGCTCATTAACATGAATGACCTGGTAGGTTCGATAATGTGACGTTAAATTTGGTACGTTGGTGTACCGCTTTGTGTGATTGGGCTTTTTATGAGTTTAGAGCTCGTGAGTAATTATTAGTCACCAGTTTAAACGCAAAAATGCACCCATGACATGGTAGTTTAAGCAAAACAACCTTGCATTACTGTGTTGTAATTCACACGTGTCATTTAAAGCCATGGAGTTAACAGTTGCTCTCTATTAACTGACTGCTAGTGTAGAAAGGATCATTAAGGGGGCATTTGCATTATTTGTTGTATTAATGTTAAAAGGAATGGGCCATATGATGTCTGTGCTAACACTACTATACCAAATAAGTAAGGCTAGTTAGTTACATTTTATTTGTGCCTACTTTATAAATGTGTATGCACAATAAGGGCCCATAACCCCTTACTTAACATGGCAGCCTGTGCACACCTTAGTGGTCACTTAAACCCATGTCTATTAACATTCTGGAGTGAGAGGAAATTAGTGACACCAGTGGCAAACTAGTAAACAAAAAATGTAATGGCTCTCGCAAAATAACCCCTATGTCAATTCTTACAACTTTTAATAATCACACCCTTCATTGTGTGGTTTTGCCAGCTCTGTCATAAAACAAGCAGTCATGGCCTATTTACCTGGTTCTCCCACAGCAGCTTCATCAATTGCCAGGTCTGGCCTGTCTTGACAGGGCAGTGTCCAATTATAGAAGCCAGATGCTTGTCAAGGAGAGGGAGCTCCAATGGCACCTATACTTTACTAGTTCAGTAATGCACTTCTTGGCATCAACTTTATCTGAGTACTTCTCAATATCTGGTTGGTTTCAGTTGTCTGAGGTGGCAGTATGGCCGTATTGTTTCTATTGATCTCACTTGAAGCACTACTATCAATATATACAAGTTAGGCCCCAGCAACAGCTGCTTCTATTTAACAAATTCATAATTTACATATATTTATTCTATATGTATTTCAAATTGATCCTACAGACATTTTTGAGAGTACAGTTTTCTGATATGTGTACAGATGACACTGTAGTACTGGGTTTGTGCAAAGGTTTTGAAGTGAACCCCCTGAAATTTTCATTTCTTTCTTTCTTTGAAGCCAAGATTCCATCCTGGTAATTTCAGTACAGCTGATCCTTTTTTCTGTGGTTTTCAGGCAAAAGCTGGCAGGCTGACGGGAAAGTGCATCTTTACAGGACGGATTATCTGGTAACTGACCATTTAGCTGGTAAGTTTTTACAACTATTAGTATTGAAAGCACCGACACTAAAACCATATTTTTTTTATCAATTGGCAGCATACGGTTTTGTTTACCCTAAATGCGATTCTGCCCACAGCAACCACAGCTTGAAAGTCTGCACTTTAATAATGAAGTATAATTATGATTGTGGAGCAGAAAGCGTCAGCACTTTGGATGAGCAAGTTTGCAAAGATTCTTTAGGTTTGTTTATTGACATTTAGAGTACACAGTCATGCCTTGTACTTCACTTGTTAGCGTTTGAATTTTGGCAAACCATGTGCGTTAGATCTACAAGGCAAGCTGAGAAACACAGCCATGACATGAAAAAGACTACGTTTATTTTGTAATTAAGTAAAATCCCTATTTTAAACTTGAAGTAAGTCAGATGTTTTGGAGATTTGTTGAAACATCATTTTCATTGTACTTGACCTCCCTTCCACTTTGCGAGGGTATTTATCAGAGTCAAAGTGACAATGTTTTATGTTGTGGTATGTTATGGTCTATTCTGGAGGAAAATCTTGAAACTTGAGTCATTATTACACTGAAAAACCATCGTTCACTATTTAAGTATGTTGCAAACTTAAAAAATATATATAAGTATAATCTTAAACGGACACATTTTATTTAAATGTTTAAGTAACCTGATAAGTAATTTGAATATGTAACTGAGTCTGTTCAGCTTGACATGGCTTTGTTTTTCCTCATCTTAGATGAGTTTGGCGTCTTATGCAACTTCACTAGCCTCAAAAAAATGCGAGGACGTCCTACCTCCAAAGTTAAATTACTGTTGCTACAAAGTTGTTCACGTGTCACAATAATGAAATCCTTTTTAAATATTTCATTTAATGTTTAGATGAAGGATCGCACACTTAAAATTGGCAACCGGGCCTCCAAACAGTAATGAGTGCTGGGCAGAGAGCATTAGGTTTATGAAGCCTGACAAGGAAGAGGCCAGTGAAAGGGTGGTCTAACATGTGTAGGGGGTAAAAGTGCCTGCTGAACTGACTACTACCATGTTGAAGCTCAAACTGAATTTCTTTCAATTGCCTGGTCTATGGAAAAAAACATATTATCAACAAGTTATCTTTGACATCTGGGAGTCTCTTCCAAGCTTTCAGATGAATTTCAGGCATGTTTGGGGGCAAAATCCATCTGAAACAATTCACATTCCTATGCTCTTATTGGTCAGAATTTAAGTTTCTCTGCAAGCCAGAGAAACGGAACAGTGACTCCTGATGTATTGAGTTTCATCATTGAAAGTGAAGTGGAATCAAGCTTTAGTGTGAGCACTCGTTTGTTTATATCCCACTTTTTTAGAGCAAAAATAGTTATTGTTAACACTTCCAGCTTTGTATAAGACAAATCAAAATATCTGTAGGGTCTTTTTCTAAATGAATGTCATAGATGCGATTGCTGTTGTGCTTTCTATTTGGCAAGAGTTATTAGTGTTCAAAGACCAGAGACGGGTCTTCTGAGTTTTCTGTTGGTGGATTTTTGCTTTAATCCATGGACATAGAGGGGTCAGTGGGGAAAGATCCTCTTAACCCTGGAGCCTGCTCACTAGGTTACACTTCTCAGAATAGCACTGGACAAAGACAGTGGAACAGAAGACAAACTGGTTTCTGCTGGAAAGACAGAATGTATTGACGCTGTGGCCCTGCCCACACCAGTGTTTTTCTTTGTGGTGCTAACACATAATCTCTATTTCGCCACTCAGTCTCAGCATACATTAACACAGTGCTGACATAATAATGTGACAAGAAGTGTAATTTTTTTTATTTTTTATTCTGTGAGCGAAATGGCTTCTTTTGATAAAGGTAGATTAGATAATGGAGAAAATCCCAAAGTCCACCTATGATAAGGCTCTATAACGTGTTTAACCTGTGCATGTGACACCTTAGAGCATCATTTCCACCATTCAAACAGGGGCCTTGTTTATAGTTTTAGCTATCATGACAAATGAGTGTATGCAAAACTCAATTTCATAATTGAATAAGCAGCCTATCCTATCCCTACTGATGTTTGAAAACCTATACACAGGACAAACGATAACTAGTGAAATACAAAGTGATCACAACTTGTTGGTGTAGCCCATATTTGCAATAACAGGGCAAATAAGGGTGATGATGAAGTGTTAATAGATTATTATTTGTGAAGTGACTGTATCTGTTAGACTGACGCAACACATTCATAACCCTGTGAAATGTCTATTTAACATTTATACAGCAAGTAGGGCTGCCACTAACGACTCATTTCTATCGACCATTTTACAGATCTGGCGATTAATCTAAACAATACATTTTTCTCCAAAATATCAAATTGACCATTTAATTTAAATACATTTTATTTGGAATGAATGTGTCGCTGTAAAATGCAGCACAAAACAACATTTAAACAAAGGTTAATATATTAAAGTGCGAAACTGTAGGTTTAACTGGGAACTCCAACAAAAAAAGAGGGCTTATTATTTAGGTCAGTATTGCAACTAAAAAAAATCCAAGTTTCTATTAAAGCGCTGCATATTTAAAAGTGAAACGTGAGAGAGGAGGAAAACAAATGCATCATAATTATTTAACATATAATAATAATAATAATAATAATAATAATAATAATAATAATAAAGGCGTAGTAATATATAGAAATGTGCTTAAAATAATCAAAGTACATGTCCCAGGAAGCCCAACACTCGCATACACACACTGTCAATCAACGTAGAATCAGCCCAGACTCAGACTAACGTTTTCTCAAAGGAAAACTTTGCTGATTTTCAACCGACTGACTGCAGCACGGGCAGTACATGCTGATGCAGTACATGATCCCCCACCAGGCCCCAGCGCCCGGAACTCTCCCGATTGCAGTGCAAGGACTATGGGGAGAGCGGCCGGCGCATGTACTGCTGCAGAAAAAAAAACAGAAAACGGACACACTTTTTTTTTTTTTTGTTCTAAAATTTTGATCTCCGTGCATTTTCAGAGTAGACGTAATCTAGGGAAAAAAACATCAGACTGTACTTTGGCAAAATGACATTACACATTTAATAACTAAGTAAGCATCAGCGCTACATCTCCGAAACATGCAAACTATTGGGTATTGTTTAACATGAGTTCAATACTCAAACTCTGCTAATCTACCCCATCACTCAAAGTAAGAAGCTTATTGATAAAACAGGTTTTTAAATATTATGTACTTCCTGTTTCCAAACCTTTGACAATAACGCAAACTTTTTTTACAGTGGCATACTCGGACTCTGTGTAAACGTGGGATTTTGACCATGAGCTCAGTCGCTGTACTTACGCAGGAAAGCTTCAATGAGCACCGCAGTGGGCTCTTGCCAGAGCAGAGTGGTGGTGAGTATTTTGGATTTTTAAGGTTGCGCTTGATTTGTATAATGAAAACACAGAGCCATAAATGGAATCATCTGGGGTTTTTTTTTCTCTGTCCAGCTGCTGGGGCAGGACCAGGTGCTGTAGAGGAAGAGGATGCACTTCCTACCTACAAGGATGCTTTCCCACCTCTGCCTGAGAAGGCGGCCTCACCTGAGGGGACCCAGGAAACTGCCAATGCCTGGACATCAAAGATCCGTCCTCTCAAGTCTTCTGTTATCACTCAGGTATAAGATTTTCAAAGTTACTAACTTGTGTACTAAAAGCTTTGCTGAAAGAGAGAAATACTTTTGTCAGTTCAGGGATGACTACAGGTACAAAATCCAAAGTTTCAAACTATGTATTTGTTTTTAGTGCCCACGGGTCTCATTTGTTTTTGAAAGTTCTATCAAAGCTGTCCTGATATAACAACTGTTCATCACATAAAACTGACTTTTTTTGTTTGTTTTTTCCACTACTAGGTTTTCCATGTGCCGCTAGAGGAGCGCAAGTACAAGGACCTCAACCAGTTTGGGGAAGGAGACCAAGCGAAGGTCTGTGTTGACATCATGCATAAGACCGGAGCCCACCTGGAACTCTCCTTGGCTAAAGATCAGGGTCTCTCCATCATGGTTTCTGGGAAGCTGGATGCCGTGATGAAGGCCCGTAAGGAGATTGTGTCCCGACTGCAGACTCAGGTCAGGAGATCCGTCTTTTTGTTGATTGATAACTGTATATGATATTAATATTTGGAAGACAATAGTGCCAACTGTACATTTTGACCCCAACAGGCCTCAGCTACTGTTGCCATCCCCAAGGAGCACCATCGCTTTGTCATCGGCAAAAATGGGGAGAAGCTTCAGGAGCTTGAGCTCAAGACTGCCACCAAAATCCAGATCCCACGACCTGACGACCCCAGTAACCAGATTAAGATCTCTGGTACCAAGGAGGGCCTGGAGAAGGCCAAGCATGAGATCCTGTTGATCTCTGCTGAGCAGGTAAAGCGTCTACTGAGACAGTCGGCTTACTCCATTGACATGCGTGCCACAAATCGCAGCTTTAGGACATATTTTCATTGTTTTCCCATTGCGCCTCCTCCTACTTTTAGGACAAGCGTGCTGTGGAGAGGGTGAACATTGACAAGGTGTACCACCCATTCATCACCGGCGCCTACAATAAGCAAGTAGGAGAGATGATGCAGGAAACCGGCGCCCGTGTTAATGTCCCCCCTCCAAGTGTGAACAAGACGGAGATTGTCATCACTGGGGAGAAGGAGCAGGTGGCCCTTGCTGTGACTATGATCAAGAAGGTTTATGAAGAAAAGGTAAGCTAAAATCAAAATGATTACAAGTAAAGTTGGTGTTAATACCAAGGTTTTATTTGTTTTTTGAATTTTCAATTAGATTTTAGTTTTAGTAGTGTGTTTGCTAGTTTTAGTTTCAGTTTTCAGAACGCTTTAGTTTTATGGTAGTTTTTTTAGATGTGTTTTTTTTTTTTTAATAGGGCCAGGTATAATGTCTCAAAAGTATGTTGCTACATATACATGCAATAAAAAAAATAAAAAAATCATTCATCCTGACTCCAGCTGTTTCACATTAGACCTGTGCTGAATAGCTTGGTTAAATGGCATTTGATATATTAACTAAAATATTTAAATCATGTGCAACAATTGCTGTATAGCTCCATCTCCTGGATTGTCAAGTCCGACCAAGAAAATTCATGCAGTCTCCTTCTTTTGGTAGTTATGTATTATAGCTAAAAAAAAAAAAAAAATATGGAATGGATTTACTTACATTTTTATTCCTTTTTTATAACCAGCTTATTATTTTTTTCATTTTTATTTAGTTTCAGTTTACGACTCTTTTTACTGCCTTTTTTTGTTTCAGATCTTATTGGTAAGAGGAAGCTTTAAATTAGTTAAGATTAAATGTTGCATAAGTCCCTGATCAACTCACCTTTTGTATTGCAGAAGAAGAACACCACCACTATTGCAGTGGAGGTGAAGAAGTCTCAGCATAAGTATGTGATTGGCCCCAAGGGAAACACCCTGCAGGAGATCCTGGAGAAAACTGGTGTCTCGGTCGAGATCCCACCTTCTGACAGCAGCTCAGAAACTGTCATCCTTCGTGGGGAGCCGGACCGCCTGGGTCAGGCCCTCACTGAAGTTTATGCCAAGGTGTGAAACATTATCTAGTGATGAACTTTGACATGGTAATCGTTAAAGCGATGGGGACTAACAAAGAATGCGTTTCTTTTCTTTTCGCAGGCAAACAGCTACAATGTTTCCTCGGTCACAGCTCCTTCTTGGCTTCATCGTTTCATTATTGGCAAGAAGGGGCAGAACTTGGCCAAGATTACCCAACAAATGCCCAAGGTCTGTTGAATTTTTAATTTCTTACCTGTAGCATTTTGAATCCTCCTTTTTTTTTTTTTTTTTTAATACTTATTTTTTCTTGTATTTTGCTTTTCAGGTGCACATTGAGTTCACCGAGGGAGAAGATAAGATCACCCTGGAGGGTCCCACCAAAGACGTGCAGATGGTGCAGGGCCAGATTGAAATCATTGTTACAGATTTGGTGAGTATTTAATTTCCTGTACAACTATGTATTGGGCATAGACCCAAAGCCAGACTGCCAACCAAAAGGGTTCTTCTAATGGCAAAGTAGGTTGTGTAAAAGGAGGACCTAAAAGTGCTATTTTATGGAGAGTAAAGCTTTTTAACAACATTTCAAAGCTACACTTTTAATATTCCAGTGATTTTCATGCTTTTGTCTACTTTCATCTAAAAGGTAAGCCGTATGGACTACACAGAGATCAGCGTCGATACCAAATTCCACAGACACCTGATTGGAAAAGGAGGCGTTAACAGTAAGTACAGTGTTATTGTCAAAAGGATTTTGTATTTATTGTAACAGTGCCACAAAAACAGGATTTGCATTTTCAAACTATGTTTTATTTTTATTTATAGTCAACCGCATCAAAGAGCTGCACAAGGTGACTGTCCGCATCCCCCCTGACAATGAGAAAAGCAACCTGATCCGTATTGAGGGGGATCCCCAGGGTGTACAGGAAGCCAAGAAGGAGCTGCTTGAGCTCGCGTCACGCATGGTGTGTACAAACTTGGGTTCACAGACAAGTTGCTACAACTTGGATCCTGATGTCCAGGGTTTGTCTGGAAAGTTTGGACAATGCTTAATTAATGTTGATACACTTAGGAATATGCTTGAATTTGAATATACTCCTTGAATACTTGAAAACACCAGATTAAGTTTATAAAAATAAATAAACATTTTCATCTACACAATTTTACTCTTAAAAAGCTGTACGAACCCTGGATGTGCCGTGACTAAATCTACTGTCTCTCACAGGAGAATGAGCGTACAAAGGACCTGATCATTGAACAGCGTTTTCATCGAGCCATCATTGGCCAAAAAGGCGAGAAGATAAAAGAAGTGCGCGACAAATTCCCTGAGGTGAGTTGGCAACTGTCTGTTGTTTTGTCTGTACTGAACCCATTAAAAGTACCTTTTTGATAACTCAATAATTATATTTCTTCCAGGTTATCATCAATTTCCCCGACCCAGCACAGAAAAGTGACATCGTTCAACTTAGAGGCCCACGAAACGAGGTGGAAAAATGCGCAAAGTTCATGCAGAAGATAGTGGCTGAGATGGTAACTATTTACTTTTGTGTTATTTGGTTAAGTATTTTTAAAAGCTTTCTAAATTTGACATCATTACTTCTTTAGTGCAGTTGAGTGTTAACTTTCAGCAATTCCTTTTGTCAGGTTGAGAACAGCTTTTCTCTCTCAGTCCCCATCTTCAAGCAGTTCCACAGAAACATAATTGGAAAAGGAGGATCAAATATCAAGAAGGTACTGTATAGATTTAAAAGGTAATTAAGGGAGTTGAATGAGGTCTTCAGGGTGTCCATGTTTGAGTGACGATATGTCTTCTTTTGCTTTTTAGATTCGGGAGGAAACTAACACAAAGATTGACCTGCCTGCTGAGAACAGCAACTCAGAGATGATCGTCATCACAGGCAAGAAGGCAAACTGTGAGGTTGCACGAAATCGCATCCTGGCCATTCAGAAGGAACTGGTAAGCACATGCATGCACATACTGTATATTAGGACTGGGCAAAATGGCTTGTATATAATATCTCAAGATTTTTAGGCTATGCCACGCTGCAATGCATATCTTGATTTGTTTTTTTCATATTTTCTCTAAAATTACAACCGATTTTAACACTTTGCGTATGATCATACGCAAAGTCCACTCAATCTAGTAAACTAATCTGAATTTAGCTCGTTATATGACATTTTAGAGGGCTTTCATTTTGAAATTCCTCAGCAGACTATTCCAATATTGTCATTTTGAAGAGGAATTGGTCTTTGTAAACAGGAAGTTTCTCAATGACACTTCTGCTATCCTTTTTGTAGGCAGAAATGTGGTCTTTAGAAACATATTTTTTGTTATTAAATTTAACTTGCTATACACACCATTGAAATTAAATTATTCTCTGAAATACATTTCGCAGGCAGTTTTTATTTTTATTTATTTTATTTATATAAATATTAATTTTATTTTTTATTTATTATTGACTGACTGACTTATTAAATGGATGTAAAACTGCATATCACTGTCACCGGAAGGTGTCTTTAAAGGCAGTTCATACACTCTTAATGTGTCGGCAGCTTTAAAAAAAAAAAAAAAAAAAAAAAAAAAAGTGACTGTTTTCAATTTTGGCATTTACTAGATCCCATGTAAAACAAGTCGCAGTCCATCAATTATATTTGATATATCGCCTACCTATAATGTATATATTTAGTCCCTCCAAAGCTTTGGCATATGGGTCTAAATCTAGTACATTTGCCTAATTAATGTCTCATTGTGTTCAGGCTAACATCACTGAGGTCGAGGTGTCCATTCCCTCCAAGCTGCACAACTCCTTGATTGGGTCAAAAGGCCGTTTTGTGCGCTCCATCATGGAGGAGTGTGGAGGTGTGCACATCCACTTTCCCACCGAGGGCTCAGGGATTGACAAGGTCACCATCCGAGGCCCTGTAGAGGAGGTGGACAAAGCAAAGCAGCAACTGCTTGCCTTGGCAGAGGAGAAGGTTTGTATAAATGTTTCTAATGATAAAAGGCTGAACTTCTGTTGACCTCGCAAAAGTGGCAGCCATCAGACAGGGTCACCGATGGTGGGGTGAAAGGCACTTCTTCTGTGACTTCATGTTTGTACGTTACCACATGATGAGAACTTCAGCGTCCTTTCAGCTATCAGACTGAAATCGGCAAGCTTGTGCAAAGTTTTCAGAAATGAGGGAGAAAAACTGCAGCAGGCTAAACAAATTTCAGCCTTCAAGATTAAATCATGTTAAGCACATTAAAACTTGGGGGGGTTTTGAGTTCCAGTTGAGCATGAAGGGATTTTCCATCTGTTAATAAAGCATCTTTTGTGCTGACCTTTTTATAATTGAGGTTGACTTTTTTTTTATAGATTTCTTGTTGTAGAAATCATTTTGTAAATATTTTCCTTCAGCAAATAAAGAGTCACACTGCCGAGCTGCGTGCGAAGCCGGAATACCACAAGTTCCTCATTGGGAAAGGTGGTGGAAACATCCGCAAGGTCCGTGACAGCACAGGGGCCAGGATCATTTTCCCCACCGCAGAGGACAAAGATCAGGAGCTCATCACTGTGGTCGGCACTGAAGAAGCCGTGCGGGATGCCCAGAAGGAGCTGGAGGAGCTAATCAAGAGTTTGGTAAGGCTCTGAATGAGCTTTAGGGAGGATATGGCTTTTTTTTTAAATTTCTTTTTTTTTTTTTTTTTTTTACGATGCCTGAAGTTTGACTATATTTACTCTTTGGTTACAGGACAACGTCGTTGAGGATACTATGACCGTCGATCCAAAGCACCATCGCTACTTTGTGGCTCGCCGTGGCCAAGTTCTTAGGGACCTTGCTGATGAGTATGGTGGTGTGATGGTGAGCTTCCCTCGCACGGGCACTCAGAGCGATAAGGTCACCCTCAAAGGAGCCAAAGAATGTGTGGAAGCAGCCAAAAAGCGCATGCTGGAGATTGTTGAGGACTTGGTTAGTAGATAGTTTTGTTTTTGGTCTTTTTAAAAAAAAAAAAAAAAAATTATTATTGTGTCCCCCCCTCCTCTGTTTTTAAAATGTAACTGATTTCCCCTTTTTCTACAATTTTCTCTCTTCCAGGATGCTCAAGTGACCATTGAGTGTGTGATTACTCAGAAGTTCCACCGTTCCATCATGGGTCCCAAGGGCTCTCGGATCCAGCAGATCACTAGAGATCACAATGTACAGATAAAGTTCCCAGAGCGTGAGGACCCACAAGGTAAACGCATCATCAGCGTGAACACTTATGAGTGAGAGTCCTTTTAAATGAAAAATGTTCTCATCAAACTTTGTCTGATTTTCACTTTTTTAGCAGCAGCACCTCCTGCAGAAGCCCCCATTCAGGAGAATGGCGAGGCCAACGGAGAAGTGAAGGAGCCCGTCGATCCAAACGCACCCAGAAAGTGCGACGTGATCGTGCTATCTGGTCGCAAAGAGCGCTGCGAGGCCGCCGTGGAAGCACTGAAGGTTAGGGTTCATAGCGGAGCTCAGTTTTATTTTAAATTCTGAATTGTGGCTTTGTTCCCTAACTGTCTCCTTTCCTTAGGCCTTGGTTCCTGTTTCTATTGAGGTGGAAGTGCCTTTTGAGCTTCATCGTTACATCATTGGACAGAAAGGAAGTGGAATTCGCAAGATGATGGATGAATTTGAGGTGCGTGTTACAGACTTTGTGTTGGCACAGGGATGCATAATATTTATTTTTTTTTTTTGCTTCCAATTCAGAGTTTATGAAAATACATTTTTGGGAAGTTGTTATGGACTACAAACCATGCTGTAAACCGTATATAAATCATGTACAAAAACATGAACAGTCCATTGCAATATTGGACAAGCAAAGAAACTTGCTTTGGTTTGACTTATTGTTTTCTTAATTATTTTAATTTGTTTTTATAATTTATAGCCTATTTGAGTT
The DNA here is from genome assembly GCA_943593645.1 of Bovichtus variegatus. NCBI lineage: Eukaryota > Metazoa > Chordata > Actinopteri > Perciformes > Bovichtidae > Bovichtus > Bovichtus variegatus. Next base: position 22,787,876 of record CALSCE010010686.1, on the reverse strand, counting down.
GTAAAAGTTGAAAACAACAAAAATAAAATAAACTAAAAAAGTAACCTGACCTTCTGTCTCCAGGTTAATATTCAAGTGCCTGCGCCTGAGCAGCAGTCTGATAAAATCTCTATCACCGGCTTGGCCAATCACCTCGACCGCGCCACAGAGGGCCTCTTGGAGCGCGTCAAAGAGCTGCAGTCCGAGCAGGAGGATCGGGTTAGTATTGTGTGGAGAGCTTGGATGTACCCAGTGTGAAGTTTCTGCTAAACTGTTTCTGGTGGAAGTGTCTCTGCAGTGTAGATGATTCACATTCCAAGTTATTTTTGAGATTACCTTTTTTAAAGGGCACCTGCATGATAACACTGAATGAAGAAAGCACTTGATAATTAACCACCAATCCCAGCAGAAGTAGAAATGAGTGACGTGTCAAACTAACGTGGAGTATTGTTTACGTCAACCTCTCTGCAGACACTCAGGAGCTTCAAGCTGACCATCACTGTGGACCCCAAGTATCACCCCAAAATCATCGGCCGCAAGGGTGCCATTATAACGACCATCCGCACAGAGCACGATGTTAACATCCAATTCCCAGAGAAGAACGATGAAAACCAGGTATAGCTTTTCTGCGGAACTTGAATGTTCTTTTACATACAAATCAAACATGATGGAGGTAAAAGGTGAACCCCATGTGCTCCGTCAGCGTCAAGTGGTGCTAAATTACCTGTTCATATCTTTGCTACATAAGAATAATAGTTGCCAATAACTAAAGTAGTTACTATCATTTGAAAATGTGATGGCAGAATAAATATATTCACATTTTCACATTCGTGTTGCATTTGCTGCTGTTTCTCCACAGGATCAGATTACTATTACAGGGTATGAGCACAAAGCCATAGCAGCACGAGATGCCATCCAGGCTTTAGTGGATGAGCTGGAGGAGATGATCTTCGAGGAAATCACCTTGGACAGCAGGGTCCATGCCCGCATTATCGGAGCCCGTGGCAAGGGCATCCGCAAGATCATGGATGAGTTTAAGGTGAGGCTGCTGAGAGGACGGGACATTTTGTCATCCGTGAAATAAAACCACATTAAGAAGCACAGTGCAAGTACACTGCTATCAAGTAATGTCTGTGTTTTTCAAGCCTTCACTGTGATCACCACTGAGACACTACTAATAACTTTCTGGCAAAATCTAACTTGAAGCTTCTTAAAGGAATACTTCACCCCCAAAATGATCATTTGAATATCAATTACTCGCCTTGTTACCTTGAATTCGTATAGAAAACGTTTTCTCGCATGCCTAAACTATTAATCCAAAAAAAAAAAAGAAGAGAATTGTGAATGAATTTAATTAAATTAAACATCTGTTTACAAACTTTAACACAACTCATTCAGAAGGATCCAAGTCTGGTTTATCCAGTTTTATTCTCACTACTTCCCAAACTCATGCATTTCTCCTATAGCTTACTATTTAAAACGCTTCCACATAAACATTACTCGCACAGAACAGTTGAGTGCCTGCGCAAGCATGAGACTGTTTATGCGGAAGTGTTTTTTAAATGGTAAGGTTTAAGCGAAACTGCATTTCTCCACTTGGCAACATGGATCTTTTATTAGTTTGTAAAATGCAAGGAATTAACCTTGAAGAATGGCGTTGGGACTGCCATTCTTCAGTACCAACAATTCAAGTTCACTAATAGACCTGCATGCAGGTGTACCAGGGTTCACGTAACCGGTCCAAACTCGATGCAACCAGCAGTATGAGACTATCACTCAATCAGGTTTACACAGACGGATTAACATGCATCAGTTTGTATCCTTGGGCGATCTAAGATAAACGTAAGTAAGTCCTCCAAATTACCTGGCGACATCCTAATATAACCGAGAAACACTATAAACTTCAGACGGAGCTGTCTGGGCTATCGTCTCATCGCTCTGCCTGCTTGGAGACAAGGTGACCTTCTAATTAAAGGGACAGTTCACCAAAATTACAATCTATTTTTCCACTTCCCCTTTGTTCTCTATTCAGATAGTTTCAGGCTTGTTTGTCTTTGTGATTTCTTATCCAACCAACCCTCAGTCTTCTTATTAACACTTCAATCATTTATATTCATATTAATAGGTATATTAATAATTGATGTAATCATTTCATTTTTGCTGGCGTAAACAACCAGTTTTCTGAAGTTAATTCATCAAAGCAAAAAATATTCACATTTGATCTAATCATATGAACCCTAGACCCATGGCGACCCAGCTCTGTGGGACGATGGTGCCCTGAGTGGGCAACGTGGATATACTTTTTAGTGTTCCAGGCTGCCTCATGGGTTCAATTTGAGATTTTCCTACATGAACTCCTGGCAAAGAATCGGATCCGGGGATTCCTTTTCACACATGTAGCATACAACAGGAGATTGTCAGAAGCATTTTCACCTACTGGAAATACTCAGTTTGGTTTAGGCGAGGGGTAGCACCTGGGTAGAGCGCGCAGAAGACAGGATATGAGACAACACAAACACCACGGTCATGTAGTGGATTCGTAATTTGGTCATAAACAACAGAGACTGTTTTGGCAGTTTAGGTTTGAGTGCATTGTGAAAGGGGGCTTCAGTCCAAAACTTGAGTCACGGCATATTGGTTTTAGTTTTTTATTTTTATTAAAGTTTTTTTTTTTTTTTTTTTTTTTTTTTTTTTGTGGATTTCACAAAAAAATAAATGTATCCAGTCTTTGACGTGGCTTGGTGTCCATCTTTTTCAGGTTGATCTCAGGTTTCCCCAGAGTGGAGCTGCAGACCCAAACCTTGTGACAGTCACAGGTCGCCCTGAGCTTGTGGATGAAGCCATCGACCACCTTCTTAACCTGGAGGAGGAATACGTAAGCTTTTTTGCGTGCATGACAACTGTTAATTGCTTTTACAGTTGGCGGAATAAGAAATGCCTGTAATGCTCACACTTTCCTAATTGACACTGATACATTTTGTGTTGCCACTTTTGCTAGTTGGCAGATGTTGTGGAGAATGAGGCAAAGATGGCTTACATGAGGCCTCCTGGGGGTAGCGCTGCTGCCATGGATGAACAACGTGGCCCATCCAAAGGCTTCGTGGTGCGCGAGGCTCCTTGGACCACTGACAATGAGAAGGTGAGCATTTCCCACAAGCCTGACGCTGTTTGAAATTAGAATTGGCTACATCTTCCTCTCTTAAGGTGAAACACCAAAGGCAAAAACAGTTTTTGCGCTATTTTTGCTTCAATAACATGTTGTCTTTTAGACTAGTGGAAAGAAAACATCCAAAATACACATTCAGGTATTTAGCATTACATGATGCCTCATTTGCATATTCAAAAATATAATTTCAGAAAACTTGTAATACGAAAAATCATTGTTTTGATGTAAATAATCTTATGCTATACTCTGAGCCAGAAATCTGCACTTCAGTTGCACTTAAATACACCAGACTTTCCAGTCTGTTCCGTAAATGCACATGCAAATTAGTACATATGTAATAAGATATCTCCTCATTTACACATTTAAATATTCAATTTCAGAAAACTTATATTAAGACAATTCTTTTTGTACAAGTAGTCAACTGGGGAAGTTTAATAGTGATATATTAGTTAAATGAATTACTCTATTAACCTATAGTGTCTCCCCATAAACCCTGTTTTTTTTTTTTGTTTTTTTCTCCTACTTTTAGGCCCCTGATATGAGCAGCTCTGAGGATTTCCCCAGCTTTGGAGCCCCAGTGGCAACCAAGTCCTCTCCCTGGGGACCCAAGCGCTTCTAAGCCATGCTGCTACCGATGGGCCTGAACTAAACCGGACACAATCTTCCCCTTCATCGTCCCCCTCTTGACCTGGACTGACCGCTGACCCTAAAAGTCTTCAGTTCTGAGAATGTCATCCTTCTCTTGTGTACTTATCCTGGTCTGCCCCCGCAGATTCATCAGTCTAAAAGTGCTTTCAGATACTGTTATTGACTTGTGAGCTTTGTATCTGCATTAAATAATGCTGTCTTACGCTTAAAAAAGGAAAAAAAAGAAGAAAAAAAAAGTGACAGATGTTGCGGTTGTGTCTACACAGTCTGACATTTTAAGTGTTGATTAGACCTGACATTTCATTGTGGTTTGAAATGTTATACCAAATTCTACGGTGGCCAGACATCTATTTTTTTTTTTTTTTTTTTTTTTTTTTTTTTTGGAGCTGCCCTTATCTTAGTTGCCTTCGCAGGGTGGGGTTAAGGGATTGAATTACTGCTGGGGACATGTCCAGACATGATGCCTGACCAACTGAGGGGCCAGCTGTTTCAGTAACTCACCCCCCGCCTGCTTTACTCATGTAGCTGAGTGAAAATTGTCAGTCGTTTGCCCTCAAGCACACTGTAGTGGTTGTCCTCTGTCACATCTTTCCATTTGCTTGTTAACTGTGCTTCTGTGAATATGGTCAAGTAGTGGCACGTACCTTGTAGCCTTATGAATTGGTTAACCTTACTAAGGGGGGAAGGGGGGGAGGTGGTTTCTGCCACTGCAGAATGGCACCTATTCAAACTGCCAGATGCTTGGAGATCATGCCAGAACTAAACTTCTTACAACACTAGGCCTAGAGCTCCAACGTATCAAACCTCACACTAACTGTTGAATGAACTTTTTTTGACATTCAAAAGTAAATCACTATACAAAAATATAATGACTGTTTGTGTGCAAAACAGCAGACCATCTCGTGCCAACTATCTGTCTTAGTGATGTCCTGTGTTACTCATCCTCTGTATTGGGTCAGTGTCCAGTCCCTTTGTCTTCCAGTTGCTATGCAGATTGTTCTGTTAAATAGCAATGGCCCTTTTTATCAGCCTTACAACTAGAAAGATACAAACCAGGTACTGATGATGTGTAGGTGCATTTTTAATGGACAACTGGAAGGTATGTTTTATTGTTCCTTTTGAAAGCTCTCGGAACATTTGCCCCCCAGTTATTGTAATTAGTTTAATTTTGCCTGAGGAGTGCAGATTTAGCTTGCTAGCTGCTAATTCAACATCTTGCATCAGCCTACCTTGGTTTATATCCTCCTAGCATTGAATGAAAGATTATGCAAATACCATTGAAGTGAACGGTTACGGATGACACTGGAAAAGAAATTGTCCAAAAAGTCAATAAAAATTGAAAATCTCTGTTGTGCATCCTTCTGATTCTGATTCTTTCTCACCTTTTGGCATGAGGGTAATGCTAGATGGCAGGTCATTATAATAACTATTATTATTATTATCTACTCATGATGAGGTATTTGGGTTGACTTGTTTAGGGGGTATCCCAATCTCTGTAGCTGTCCCAAATCTGATGAATTTTAAACATAAAATTTAAACACACATATAAATTTGGCCATATACCATATTTTGTGTATAAGCTTGTAATTGGATAGCGAGAAGTGAAAAAATGTGGAAAAGTACAGTGGCCTTTGTAAATCTCTCTCTCTCGCTCGCTCTCTCTCTAACCTGTTGGTTAAATATGCCATTATTCAAAAAAACAAAAACACTAGAGGACAAAATATAATGCTCAAATGTAGGCCTTTACCATTTGAGATATTATATTCAAATACAGATAATTTACCTACCTGCCATACATATCTACAGCAGATATCATGGGAATGTTGTCATTGGTTTTGGTGTATCCTGTAAAGAACTTACCCTGGTAGTGGCACTCAACGAAAAGTTTGGATTTCTCCAAAGTCTTAAGGATTTATCCTCTGACACCATGGATGTCTGTATCAACACACGTTATTCCAAATGCAGGCCCAAAGTCCCTCACTTTCCACTGACATGCTATTCAATTAAATTCTAAAAACTTTATTCATCCCCAAGAACCAATTCCTGTTCCTGATGCGGCCATAGTAAAAGAAACAGACAAACGGGACGTACAAAGACAATATATGATTGTGATATATTGAACAGATGATGCACTAATGCGTGGACCTGCGCCCCCCGGCGGTGGGTTGTAACGGCTGGTGAAAGCGTGTGTGTGTGTGTGTGTGTGGACACGCGGGTTAAACAGTGTAACATCCTCTAGAAAGGTAGCTAAGTAACAACTATCAGCGCTGACTGTCGTGCCAATGCGCAGCTGTTAATGGACAGGTCTCTGAAAAAGAAACTGAAGCCTGTCACTTCAAAAAGAAAGTCATCATTTAATTGAAACAACCCTGGTTCAGTAAGCTAGCTAACATTGTTTTTTCCAGTGTTTCTAATGTTATCAACTAAGTTATTGCGCTTTTAAAAGTTAGCTAGCTTGCTTGCTAGCAGCCATTGAGTGAATATATGAGTTATTTCCAACACAATGACCAACACAGCAACATTGTATGGATATGTTGCCCTGCTATCATGAAAGAAAAGAGAATTGTCTTCAACATCAAATAAGGTGAGTCAGATACACCTCCTGTCTGTCTGTCTGTGTGTCTGTATGTCTGTCTGCTTGTCTGTCTGTTTGTCTGTGTGTCTGTCTGTCTGCTTGTATGTCTGTCTGTCTGTCTGTATGTCTGCGTGTCTGTCTGTCTGTCTGTCTGCTTGTATGTCTGTCTGTGTGTCTGTCTGTCTGTATGTATGTCTGCTTGTCTGTCTGTCTGTATGTCTGTCTGTGTGTCTGTCTGTCTGTATGTCTGCGTGTCTGTCTGTCTGTATGTCTGCTTGTCTGTCTGTATGTCTGCTTGTCTGTCTGTCTGTATGTCTGCTTGTCTGTGTGTCTGTATGTCTGTCTGTGTGTATGTATGTCTGCTTGTCTGTCTGTCTGTATGTCTGCTTGTCTGTGTGTCTGTATGTCTGCTTGTCTGTGTGTCTGTATGTCTGTCTGTGTGTCTGTATGTCTGCTTGTCTGTCTGTCTGTGTGTCTGCCTGCTTGTCTGTCTGTCTGTCTGCTTGTCTGTCTGTGTGTCTGTATGTCTGCTTGTCTGTCTGCCTGTGTGTCTGCCTGCTTGTCTGTCTGTATGTATGTATGTCTGCTTGTCTGTGTGTTTGTCTGTCTGTGTGTCTGTCTGTCTGTCTCTCTGTCTGTCTGTGTGTCTGTATGTCTGTCTGTGTGTATGTATGTCTGCTTGTCTGTGTGTTTGTCTGTCTGTGTGTCTGTATGTCTGTCTGTGTGTCTGTATGTCTGCTTGTCTGTCTGTCTGTGTGTCTGCCTGCTTGTCTGTCTGTCTGTATGTCTGTCTGTGTGTATGTATGTCTGCTTGTCTGTGTGTTTGTCTGTCTGTGTGTCTGTCTGTCTGTCTCTCTGTCTGTCTGCTTGCTGGTTTCTTTCCTGATGTTAATGTCCTGCCATGGCTGAGAGAGAGATATTGTTAAAGAGGTCACAATCATTTATTTTCCATTTGAATTATTTGACATTTCCCAGCTTGGCATGTATGCCTACTGGTCACCAGTTCACCACATACAAACACTCATAATATGAAATATAATATAATAATTCATAACTGCTATCAAGCAATTTGAAAGATTGACTCAAGGTATTGTATTTGTTGATAGTATTGGTTAAAAAAAAAGAGAATAGAACGATAACAAACCAGAATAAATCAATGCAACCAAATGTATAGCAGAGGAGCAATACTCCTTAAAGGTTCAATGTGTAAGATATGCCAGGATTGAAACTTAACACTAAAACAATGAAGTAACATTATCAACAGACTGTGAAGAGTTAACAGTGTGGACGTTGTGTCAAAGACGTCTGTGTGTTGTGTTTCAGAGGTATCTACTGAAGTTAGCAACAGTATGTGTGTATATATATATATATATATATATATATATATATATTTATGTGTATATATATGTATGTAAAAATTGTGAATTGGGTTCCTAAGTGCTGTCTAAGCTGGCCATGAGGAGACTTAGCCTCGCTTCTTCTACCAATATCCAGACGTCTATCCTGCTTCATCCGATACTATTGCTGATTGAATACCCCTAAATCAGTTAATAATATTGTCTGGCAACGGCAGCTCTCCTCTATGATCTGTGCTCTTGGTCGACACTAGGTAAGTCTAGGACTTTTAGGCCTAGGAAGTCATAAATCTCAATGTCCACAATTTGTACTTTAAATCTAGAAGATTCATTTTTATTTTAGAAATTTGCATGGACAAGGCATACAGCTTCAATTGATTATACAATACAAAATATTCTTATATAAAAGTATTAAAAATGCTCTTACTGAAACTACCCTTTATTATGTATTGGTTAAGGAGAGAGAGGACAGACTGCTGCCTGGCGGTCGTCCCGTCCTGCCGGACGATGGTCCTTTAGAGACCCAAGACTTTGTCCATAGTCTATGAGTTCCATCAGTTCCAATCTTCCATTGGCAGAGTGAGCATAGAAAACTCAGAAGTTTGAATTACTTATCCAAGTATGTTGGTTGGCTGCTGGCAAATCCTTCTATGTGCTCCTTTTGTGTACATCATGTAACTTGGATATTCTTCTGAGTCCTCTTTGCTGATGGTAGCAAGCTCACGTCTCTGATGTCCATAGAAGTCAAGAAGGAAGAACCCGTTTCTCTTAGTTCAGGGCTTTTTAACCACACTCTGTGTGCTGCTCTGCAGCCCCTCCTTTCTCCTCTCCCTCTCTTCTCCAACACACACACGCATACTTACACACACACTTTTCTCGTTGACCTTGAGTCTCTGTCTTCCTCTGCATGTGACTGTTAGTCTCAACAAGTACATTCTCCCTTCCTTGGTTATAACTTCCTTCTAAACATGTGGATTTATACTAGTTTATATAAGTGAATCATGTCATTGCTATTGCAACTGTAATTGTTGATTGTTAACATGTTAATCATATCCATATCCATCATACTAAATCATGAAACGGCATTGATTTATAAATGGTTATCTCTTGATTGCAAAACTGGTTGTATAAACGTTTCATAAATCACACATTATGCTGCACATAGCTTGTTTATGTCTCTCAGTAGTGATCAGGGCAGAGAGGCTGATTCTCAACCTATATATATATATAT
>CALSCE010010686.1:22738023-22778522 GCA_943593645.1 Bovichtus variegatus | reverse complement strand
TATATATATATATATATATAAACACATGTATATATACGCACATATATATACACACACATATATATACATACATACATATATATATACATATGTATATATATATATATACACATGTATATATACGCATGTATATGTACACATGGATATATACATATGTATATACATATATATACACACACATATATATATATATATATACACACATACACATGTATATATATATATATATATAAACACATGTATATATACGCACATATATATACATATATACACACACACATATATACATACATACATATATATATACATATGTATGTATATATATATATATATATATATATATATATATATATATATACATATGTATATATATACACACATATATATATATATATATCTGTGTGTATATATATATACATATGTATTCTGAATACCTTCTGAACCTCACCACAGTTAAGTGTTTAGATTACGATTTAATTTAAGTGGCACCTTTAAGACAACAGACCAGTCCAGCCCCCTGTGGTTTAAGAGAACCACTGATAACTAACTAACTCGCTAACATAATGTACATGTTGTGTCCAACCAGAAAAAAAAAGTCTTATATTTCCCCCTCTCTGATCACAACAAGCTACAAATGCAATTGCTCCTCCAAATACTTACCTGCCTTTCATACCCCTTAAAACCTAAAGGGCAATTTGTAATTGATGTTCATTTTTTTTCTCTTGGTAAGCTCTTTCAATATCATACATTTTAGAAATCTCCTCCCTTTCTGTGGCTTACATGTGTGCCTGTTTGTGAAATACTTGAACAGACTGAAAAGAGTGGAGATGAATTTATTTCCCTCTCATCTCCTCTCCTCTTGAAAGCCGATAGAGGTGCACTCTTGACGCTCCTGTGTATTTGAAAGGAGCAACGTAAAGCTCTCACAAGAGCTTTAAGGCATAATCATGACACAATTAAGATAATTTCCCAACCACTGCTGGTGGCTAGAAAAGCAATTTTTACGCCATGTAATCGAGTCTGGCTGTCAGATTAAGATAGCAGGTGATTTGAGGGAAATTGTCTTGGCTAACTCTTTGGAGTGGGATCCAGGTGGCCTCAGGTATCTCTTTGCCCATTGAGGTTGCCCGTAAGGTAATATAGTCTTGATTTTGAAAATGAAAGAAACATTTGAGTGGTGGATTTGTGTCTCTGGGCATTTGTCGTCTTATTACCTGCCTCTGCTGCCATCTACTTCTGCATCTTGTGACTCAAAGGAGCCAAGTGGCCCGTTATCTGTGTCTCACTTTCTTTCTCTGTCTCCTTTTTTTTCTGTCTTTCACTTGCCATCCAATGACAAACTCAGAATTCAACACATACTTTGTGAGATTATTATGTGTGGATGTGAAAATCTGTGCAGGATGTAAGCTTCTCGCAGCTGATAAATTCACAAAGATTTCAGTAATAAAAAAAAAAAAGAAATACCCTCCTAAATGAAAGACTTGATGTTAGTTCAAGGCAAGACAAGTTTATTTTTTATAGCACCTTCCAACAACAAAGCTTGTCCTTACATGAATACACTTTCCTTGTCTTTCCTTGACCCTACTTGGTTTACAGAGGACATAAATAGGATTTGAAAAGAATAACATAAAATAGAAGATTAAGATAAACAAAAATTGAATAAAACAGGAGAATAAAAAACTTCAGTTGCAGGTATTACAGTGAGAGATACGAATGTTTTTAAAGCCTTGGTTTAAAAGAATGGCGAGTTTATCAGATCTCTATAGATATATTTTCTATGTTTATTTTATTTGTCTTGTTGGAAAATGTTTTTGCATTACGTACTGTATAGATAAAACATAAAATGGCCAATTTTGCCCATGTTCTTTTTATTTCCTAGTACTACAAAGTTCATACAATAAATATACATTGTACAATAACAGTAGAAAACAATTAATATTGTGATCAGGGTATACAGTGGCTTTGGAAAGTATTCAGACCCCTTCACCTTTTGCACACTTTATTTTCTTATATTCTTAACTTAAAATAGATGAAATGTTCTTTTTGGCCACCAATTTATACACCATAACCTATAATGACAAAGAAAAACAAGCGTTTGTAAATTGTTCTGCAAATTAATTACAAAAAAGAAGAAGTCTTTAGACTCTTGGTTATGGCACTTCAAATTAAGCTCAGGTGTGTGCTTTTTCATAATTCTTGAGATATGTAACTTGACTTCACTCCACCCGTGGCAAATTCAATTCATTGGACATTATTTAGAAAGGCACACGCTTTTGTATATAAGGTCCCATGATTCACGGTGTTTGTCCAGACCAAAAACCAAGCCAACCAACTCCAAGGGACTCACTGTAAACCTCTACATTCAAAACCTTTTTTCACAGCAGACATTTTTACTTTATGTAAAAATTACAAGTGTTACTAAGAACATTAAGGATGATTGTATTCTATTCAGTGTCCCAGTAAGCCATGAGATTGTGGCTGTGATCCAGCATGAACAGTACCAGGAGCCTGAAACTGAAGCAGCTGAATATAATTCAGCTACCAATAATTAAATTACACACCTGTGCTTTTTCTACTGTGACATGTCAAAGGCCTGTTTTGTTGAGTCATCAATCTGGCCAAAAGAATAAAACCAGACACTGGGAACCACCAGGACTGGGTTGCACCAGCTGTTCATAAATCTCATACTGAGTTTGTGTGTAAAGTGACGTCCTTTCTAAATTCTTAGTAGCTATTCGCTCGTTTTAAACTAGTGATTTACTAACTCAGTTTGCACCATCAAAACTTAAGAAATGTCTTAGCTGGTAAAGGCTCAGGTCATGTGTAAATCGCTTGCTATCAAACGCCTGTAGCACCTTCAATCAAAAAACAATCAAATATGTAGACAAGACTCCCTGTAGCATCGCAAGCATTTCTAAATGTAACAATTTCAGTTGGGGCAAATGATAAAACTTAATTGGCAATCCTTTGTAAATGTGAGTATGACTTTGTCAGTACTAAACCTGAAGATGGTGTAATGTCTTTTGGTTCGGTTTGTTTGTATGTCAGCAGGATTATGGAAAAACAACTCGACAGATTTTTGTTACACTTGGTGGAAGGGTGTTTGGAGCGGATCCGAATCACGGGGCGGAAACACAAACATGTTAACATTGAGAGATGGAGCATGGCCTTGGCGGAGGTCTGCGCGCAGTGCTCTTCTAGTTTAGATGTAAAAACACGTAGAAATGTGTGTGTTTCAGAGTTAGTCGTATTCATTTAGAGTAAGTGCATAACGTATAATAACGGTGAACGTATTTTCCCATTTAGTCTGACTTTATAAAGCAGCATTTTGATCAGGTGTCAGGTTAGATATGTCAACCATATTTCATTACTTCTTTTACTCTAAAGTCTAAACAGGTCGTATGTTAGCAAGAAAACCTCCAGTTCTAATTGTGTAGTAGTTACACCTTGCAATTATTGGGTGTACATATTTTGTAACAATTATTATATAATCTCTGTGGTGCAACTTGCTTTTAACTTAATGATGTGGATTTGTTTATTTAGTAAACACTTGCAGTACAACAAGGCTAAGTAGGAATTTAGCAAGAGCTAGTGCAACCCGGGCCAGGCCTCTTCCAAGAGCTGGCAAACATTTTTGCTTTGTCATTATGGGTTCTTGTGTATTGAATTAAATACCAAAAAGTTATTCTATTTGGAGTTGGAGTAGAATCTTTAACACAGGGAAATCTCAATCTGAAAAAGGTCCCTATGTATTTATTTTTGGCACTAACAATTACTGTCATTATTATAACAGTATATGTTGTATAGCATTAAATAGCAAGAGTCTATGTTACAGAGAGGGAAGGGCCGAGTGAGCGTGTTACATTTTCTCCCTCCACTAGATGGCATTGATAGACTTGAATTTGATGTTCTCTCAGCCAGGACCGGCCTTCACAAGCAACATCAGCTTGCTCACGGTATACAAATGCTTCCGTGTGTGTGTGCTTTTCATTTGGCCAGTTGTTAAATGCTGAAAGGAAAAGCTAGATTATTTGATGTATTCACTGAACCTTACTTTTTTTTTTTTTTAAACCCAGCTGAGATCAAGTAACATTATGACACTTATTTTGTGCAAAATCTTTATTCCAGTTTCCTTGGTAAATCTGTGTTGAATTTGAATGATTGTTTTCCTTGTAGCTTCAACAAAAATATACATGAATACATTTTCAGCACCAGAGGTACTTCAGTTTAGAAATGTGTATGTGCAACTTATGATTTTAAAAGACCATTTACTATTGAACAGAGAATGTCCCATTGAGATACATAGACGGCTCTACAACGCTTTCTGTTGATGGGATATATTTTACATTCTATATTTTCATTTCAACAGATTTATCAAATAGATGAATTGCATTACAGTGTCATGCAGTAGTAATGAGGGTGATTGCTTACATCCCGTGTGTTTGAATTATTTCATGAGGAGTTGAATATTATGGGTCTAGCATTCATCTTAAACTTTCTGCAGTTTTGACACAGAAAAAAAAGAAAAGTGTCTTCTGGCTAGAATCTCTAATTTTCATATTTTCTTTGCTAAAAAAAGACTCCATTTGTACGTCTGTCGATGTCAATTTGGATTTTAAGGCCCTGGCGATAAATGGCACAGGCAGACTGTGGAATCCCCCTGCGATGGAGACTGGCAGGGTTCAATCAAATGATGAGAGGCAACACATTCACATGCAAGTGAATACAATGTCGTCGTCCCCCCCCCGGAAAAGGCATGGCTATATGAAATTTTGTTGAATTTAAAAAAAGAAAAACATCCAATTTGCCTTCTGATTTGTCCTGCATTGGGTTTGGCTCGGTCAAGTTGAAAATCAGCAACCACATTTCAGTGCATTCTTGAATCGGGTGACACGACATGAGGACCATATCCTAACGTTTTTGTGAGAGAATGGGTATTCCACACCCCTCCCAAGTATTTAGGACTGTGTCAGCACTTCTGCTGTTAAAAAAAGGAGAGATTTTTCTTTAATGTTAGGACTCCATGATAGTGACCAGTAGGGGTCACATGTGGCCATGGAATTTACTGCTCACTCTATCCATCATCCAAATGTTAACAGGAAGGTCGCCCACCATCCAAATTCTAAATCTGCTATGATTCTTCATAGACATTTGCAAACCATCTACCTAATATTGTCATTCTCTCTCTCCATATTGTAATTTAAAGGAATACTTCAATACTACATACTAAATACTACAAAATGACTATTTTCATATCAATCACACCCCGTGTTTACTTGAATTCTTGAAGAAAACTTTGTTTTTCTCACATGCCTTCACGGTGAACGAAGAATGAAAAAAAATTAGAAAAGTCTTGAGGGGGCCGCGTTTAACAAAAGCAAAACTATATCAAAAAATCCGTTTGCAAACTGACACAACTCGTGCAGTACAATCCAACTCTCATGTATCCACTTGTATGCTCATTACTACCCATACACATGCATTTTCACTAAAATGTAACTATTTAAAACGCTTTCGCATAAACAGTCTCACGCTTGCGTCCGTGGGAGTCCAAAGTGTTTTAAATAGTAAGGTTTTATCAAAAATGAATGACTGGCATGACCGATGCTCCTACACACATGTTTTAAGACACAAACACTCTTGTTTTGAATAATAATTTGTCTCATATATATATATATATATATTCTCCACAAAAAAGGTTCTATTAACTACCTCTGGATTCTTAAAACCATCCTTCCAAAATCTATGAATATACAAATATGTGTCATTTAACCGCTAGAAGGTTCATTCTCAGTGTAAACTGGAGGCTTCAAGTTTCCACTTCACACTTGTGTAAGTTGCATTTTGGGCCATGATTGGGTGCCAAACTACTCGTGAATCACAAAGTCAGGCTTGTAGGTACACGTCTTCAACGCTGATTTCAAATGAACTTTCCCCTTTCAGAAGATGAATTTGAAAACAGCAATCTCGTGTTGAACTCTGTACATGCGGTACATCAAGTGAAGTAGCAAAGCACTTTAACAAGAGAGGGGATTCAATATTAGTTGATGCTGTTAAAGGTTTGTTTACATAAGTCATTTTTTGTATGATCTTTTAATAAACCTAAAAAAAATCCTCCTTTTTTTATCTAATCCCTCAATGAAACATGTGAATATACCTGTGATTCATGCGGTTCAAAAATGACTGATTGGGCCTTGAACTCCAAGCAATGCTTGCGTAAATAATTTGGAGCATTTTCATAGAAATAAATGCCCATTTTTCAACTCTCCTCACGGGACCTGAAGTGTTTTACCGCTGCTTGTTTGAACAGAACAGGATCTTGTTAGTGAGCCGGTGCAACCGAGGCCACCATAGGTTGACAAATACCCACTGATACACTGATTTAAACAATATTTATTATTAAACTCAATGCATTGGTATTGTTTAGTGTCACCACTGTGTGTAAATCAAGTTTGTTGATGCGTTTTTTTCCTCTCTTTACCGTACAGCTGTCACCAGGTGGGTTTGAAGTTCTGTTTTACTACTAAAGCAAAGTGTGGAGAGAGAAAAAAAACCCCTCCAGGTGAGTTCCTACCTAAAGAGGTGTTAAACAACACAAATAGCCTCATGTTCCTGCACGCTCTGACCCGCAGCGGCTGCTATCTCTCATTGCTCAGCCTTGTTTTTAAGGCAACCTTACCACAACAAACTGATGTACAGACAAGATGGCACAACACTTTGATGTTTGTTGTTGAAGCTCTCGCTCATAATTCAAAAGTCTTTTTGTCTCATATTAACATTAAAGGCAATGTAATTACCAATTTAATTAACTATATTTTGATTTTATAAGATTTTCTGTTTCATTCTTTTTCTACAAGTTATAGGTTTAACAATATTTCCCTATTAAATTATAAATGACTTTTTTTTTTCAAAGTTTAGTTTCCATTCATTTCTGTATTGTATGAACATATGTATTAGACTCTTGAAACTTGTTTGAGTTGTGTAATTTATCACAATTTCTGTCAGTACTACAGTATTGTTGTGTGGGAATACAGTCTGTATTATTGCACAACAATTATGTAAGTTAATAGAGATGCACCGATTGCAATTTTCTTGGCCAACACCGATTTCCGAGTTTTGAAAAGTGTGACCTGCAGATTTAGATTTTCTTTCTTTCTAAGAACTAGAAATTGACACCTTTATACTTATAACTTTTCCTAAATAAACACGTGCAAATTCGCAAAAGCTGCGACCACATACACACATGCATTTCACACACACACAACCGCACTAACACTTGACCTTCAGGCCAAATTTCAGCCTCCGAAAAATTGTGGCGGCCAAAGTGTTGGGAAAATTATAGAAAATTTGAAAAGAAAAATCTATTATCCTATGGTCAAATGTATCTTTATCTTTTTGTTTATTGTACTTTTTGTCTCTTTTTTTGACAAATGAATTAGACCCAAAATCCGAGTGTAGGGAGGTGGAGAGAGAGTCTCCAACCAGATGAACTGATAAACAAAAAATCCACATGGCTTAACATCTACCAACACAATATTATCATGTGTGTATTATTAACATGATATCAATATTTCATTTTTTAAATATCACTGTTACCGCCAACACGGCAGAAGAGCTGGTCACTGGGATTACGCTGAGCAGCATGCATGGGAATGAATTACAATATAATTTCATATATTTCACGCTTTAGTCATGATGGTTTGAATAAATCGCTAAATTTGTCGCTAGTCGCTTTTTGGAAATAAAGTTGGTAAGAGGGTCAGAAGTCTCAAACTAGAGAAAATGTCGCCAAGGTAGCAACACTGTGTGTGTGGCTGTGACTGTAGTCGGTTACTGTCTGCCGCTGTGCTCGCAACGTAAACCATCATGTGACACTTGAGGGAATTTGATGGTCAAAAATTGAATAAGACTGATCTGTGCATCTCTATAACTTAATGTTTGTAACAAAAAATCATGCACACCGACTTTGATCGATTACATAAACTCTAGCAAGTTTCTGTAACATGTAAACAAAACGCACCAACATGGGGAAGGAAGAAGGTGACTGCAAGCTGGCAACAACAAATGTAAACAATGCTTCATTTACATTGTCTTCTCAAATGTTTTATGCAGGAAAGAAATGCATTCGACACGCTCGCCAGGCCTCAAGGATACTGGCAACGGCTTTCGGTGAGTAACACTGAATTTAAACACAACTTTGTTTGTTTACGAGAAAAACAACTTCACAGGACACCTTTAATCTTGTGGTACAGTATATAATACTGCATCAGATCACCTCAGCACTCCGATTTGTATCATAGCCATTAACAGCGTTGCAACTCATGGCATTCTGGGATAATGTGTGCGCTCCCACCTCCCCTGTCCTGCAGAAGGTTCATGGTAGATGGTGATGAAAAATGACTGCAGGAAAGGGGATTTGGTGAGGCGCTTTCGTACAATGACATTGTCTGAACTACAGCCTCCACGCCGTGCCGCGCCTCAGCGACAGCCCTTTAGTATTTCCTGTCAAACAGAGCATTGTTGCTTTTAGTTCACCTTAAGTGTCTAGACAGTGGTTTTCCTGCTCCGTTGGTTCTCTTGGATTGAGGCCAAATCTTCACTCTTGGAGGTGATAAGAGTCTTATCTTGCTGTTAGAGGGGCTAGAGACTGGAGCAGAGCTCAAGTGAGTGTCACTCAGGTGGGAGTGTGGGCACCTTTTTAAGAGCAGCAGGGATAGTCAGCTGGCTTACAGGACTGACAATGAAACTCACAAACATCCGACCTGCATATTCACTTTGACTCATTCTTTTAAGATTTATTTGAAATCCGAAGCCAAAACTTTTACAACCTCTCCTGTGTGGCTGGAAAGGATGGAAAAACATTTTTGAGTAAAATTTTCTCTCAGCTCCACAGAGAGTGAAGGTATTATATAGTTATTGTTCGTCATTGTTTTGGGTTATTCTGTATTAGAAACCATTTTACAACACACAAGGGCATGTGAAGGTGGCAAGTATACAAAAATATGAGAAAACTTATAAACCACACCAAATAGCTTGTGAAGAAGGCCAAACAACTGTTTCCAAAGGGAGCTTTTTACTTTCCTGCACCACAATGATAAAATATGAGATTGAGGTCATCCATTGACGTACAATGAACAGCCTACATTCTTCCTGACAAAGGGCAAGAGGGTAATACAACAACTATTCAAAACGCTTCCCTTTATGCTTGTCTTTGCTGGAAAATGTTTGTTGTGAAAAGTCCAAGGTCCCTCAAGTAAAAATCAATCCGTGGATTGTGCGCTGGTCCTTGTTTGAAGTCCATTGTGGCTATATTCCCCAACCAGGTAACACAAGAATGCTGCTTTTATTCTCAGCATAGTTGATCCACAATATTGGCAAATGTTACTTAATTCCTCTCTATGCAAGGTAACTCTCCAGCTTGAAGTAATTCAGACTCTTTTCTTTTCGCTTTGAATGGTGGGCTTGTGTTGCAAAATGAAAAGGAGTCAATAGATGTGGATGATTTATTCAAGGAGAAAGCTTTAAGACTTTGGAATGAGAAGCATGACTGTATTCTTTTGCGAAGGACACGTTATTTTCTACAACACAAGGAAAAATCTATGGCTGCTCAATTCATTCTGCGATAACAAAAGAAGTTGAATTGATAAAAAGGAAAGAGGGGAGGAAACAAAGTTTGTCTGAATTCACAGTTTATAGGCCCCATGTTTGACTGGGTACCGCGGCGATGCAAATTTGAATGCAGATGGCTAAGTGGTCCCTTTTAGACCAATTAAGACATAACGTTGCATGTACATTTTGACTCAGACTCACTTTAAAGGATGTTATATGACAGTGAATGTTTTATTTAAACATTATTTCTTTGACTCTCACTCAGTTGTCCCTCCCTTACAGTCAATATGGCGGCGAAGATAACAAAAATGGGGATTTATTCATCTCGTATCGTGCTTAACTTTGGTGGATTATAGAAAATCAATTATTAATCTACAGATGCTCCGTTTCAAAATGAGACCAAACTTTTCTGCGGATGTCAGTTTTTGAGCCACGACAAAGGCCAGAATGTGGCCTGCAACAGACTTTGTCAGGCTTGTTTTCAGCCGATTTACCGTCTGCTTAGGAGGAGTGAAGAGTCAGCAGTCAATGAAGCGGTCATTAAAATAGGTTTTGTTAAATTGTGGGAATCCCCGCAACCACGAGAGGTCCTTGAGCATACAGTCATAAATGTGCACAAAAAATACTAGGCTGATGGGTCCAGTGGTATGAGAGATTAGCTGCAGACAGACAGACGCACTCACACGAGCAAACGCATGATCTCCCCACAGATTTTACGCCTGGCGGAGATAATAAATTGCATTCTGCAGTAATGACGCATATTTATCTCTATTTTTCATCATTAATTTCTCTATTAAACAAGGAAGTGCTAAGAATATAATCAAAAGTAGCTTGAGATGAGAGTTCATCTAAATTGCACTCCACATTGTATCTGTGAATTCAGTTTTTCTGCTTATTTCTTCCTGAATGCTCTCCTGTTTTTATTTTGGCCAAATATGTTGTATAATCATACTGTTTTGATGCTTCAGTCGCTCTGACATTTGATGGTGCAGGCTGTCAGGCCTTGTCTTGGATTAAGGGCAGCATCAGGCAGACATATGTCCTTTCTGCTTTTGTATTGGTTGGGTTTTTTTATCTGGGCGAAATATAATTTTTATCTCACTTCATTCAGAATGACAGTTCCTCAAAATCGCTCCACACCAAGGGATATTCATTACTTTTTGTAGACCTGCCTGGGTAGCCCGTCAACTTTTCATCTCCCTTCATCTCTCATCTATTTCACTCTCTCAGAAAGCCTGTTTTTTTTTCCTGGCAATTTTCCTGCTTTACTTTGCTATGACCTTCCTGCTTAAATTGCTTGGCTTGTGTTATTCACAGTTTGAGATTTACAGAGAATAATATCGCACCATAGGATTTCCCACACTCTTAGGTGCCCAATAACTTGTGACAGAATTTCTGTGACCTGGTTGTCTGTATTTTCTCAGCTTAGGTCGAGGTGATGGGGGCTGTAGTTCTCATCTAGCTTCGCTGAACAAAATGCTCAACCTGTCATGTGTAGCCGAAACGGCACACACAGTTCACAGGTGTCGACTCATTCGTGAAATGAAAAACAGAACTAATAAAGCATATTTTTCAGCTTTTGGAAGTAAATCAGGGGTGGCAACAAAACTGAATGAGCAGGCCACATGCGTGTTTGTGTTTGGCTCCAAATATTGCAGGGGAACAGAGGGGTCAGGATGACTAGTCTGGATGGAGCCGCTGCACTTGCAAAGGTGGTGTATAATCACAGCCAAAATGGGCGATGTAAAAGCCTCTTTACACTTTTTACTTCATTAAAGACAGTGAGCGCTTATCTCTTGTATTGCCACCACAACACAAAATGTATTTAAGGGGATGTGCACAAGCACACCTTATTCAAGTTTCTTCCCCTCTATCTTGCAAAGAGGCTTTCACATTGTCACTCTCTCATTTGTGGCACATAATAGTGTCTGGAACTCTCTGTGGTCCATTGTCAACTACAGGACTAGTTGTCCATTTGGAACATCTAAAATACTGGGAGGGCTTTAATCTTTCTTCATTATTTTCCAATTTTGGATAAATGTGCTCATAATACCTCCCTCCTCTTATAAATGAAACTCTTTGACTCTCTCCACATCCCTCATTTTTTCCTCGCCACACTTTTCACTCGCTTTCATCTTTTTACACAGGACAAATAAGTAGTCCAAGTGTACGCTCCAAACGTGGAGATGGAAGGATAATTGAGTCGATAAACATTAGGGTCAGGGTGAGATCATTGTTCAGGCTTCCTCAGGAGGTGCTTAGTTCAATATCATATTATATTACCATATTTCTGTTATTTGCTTTAACAGTGCGAATTGACCCAGGAAGGGCTACTTCGCAAAACTGTGATTGTGTGGTTATATAGATAGTTAACAGGACATTTAGGGTCACGCTGTGACTGCCTGTCTGGCTGCTATAGCGTTTTCTATATAGAGCTGCATCTTTTATAATGCAACTTGCCAACCACTGTGCAATTTATTTTGATATCTGAGATGAAAAAATGTAAGAAGTATGACCGCTCTAATTCTGCACCAGACTACATTTACGATGTGGAAATGTTGAATAATTTGTGACATGCTCGGTAGAAATAGGCCACATGAAATATCAACGCGCCTTGATCTGACCCCGGAGAGTGTTGTGACTGTGACAGATGTGATTGGTTTGCGAATATGCACATCCGCCCGAATCGGTTGGCGCTCTTGCTGCTGGTCACTAGCACTTAGCAGCTGGCTAGAACGGCAAAGATATGAAGCCCTGAGTGACACTGCTTACACATCCATTGTACCTAGGTTTCACATAGTTATAGGTCAGGGTTTATCAGCGAACAGGAAATTCTTACATTGATGGAACCTCTGATGATGTATTTATACATGCTTCAATATATACACGAATAAATAGTTGCATGATGAGTTATTTCTATCCAAATGAAAAAAAAAAAAAAAAAAAAAAAAAAAGGTAGAAAAGCAAATTTTTCTCCCAAATTAAAAAAAAAAAAAAAAAAAAAAAAGACGGCTACAAGCTAATGCTGTTCCACTTTTTGGAAATGGACTGCGAACCAACCAGCAGGCGCCCATCCGATGGCTATGGCAGCCATGTAGATGAAATAACTATGTTGAAATGGTTATCATGCTAAGTTTCACTGTGACATGCACAAATGTAACATTATCATATCATTTAAAAGCTAATTTTCTAACAACACCTAACATGCTTTCACTCAATATGCTGAAAATATCTATTAGAAAACTGGAACTCAAAACTGCTCTCTTTAAAGTGAGACCATGTAACTTTTAATAAGGAGATAAACAACACATTCCTTCTCTTACAAACACAAAGTTGAATTTATTGGCAATAATTGAACCCTCCCTCAATTGAATACACTCAAGGGTTTTACTTCTACAGCAACATCAGTTAGTTAATGTTAGCAGACCTTCGTTAGTTATATTGCTGTGTAACTGATATTAATGACTCAATTTGCTAACTTTATGACTGTTCTCTAATTGCCGTACTGTTACACTACGTTTTACCTTCAACCATTATTGTCACAGTTCTGTTCATCCAAAGTTAAACTCACTCTCTTTTAAAAGCAGCAACATTTCACGTTTTACCAGAGCTTATTATGTTAGTGTTTAGTGACATTTTCATTCAGTGCCAACCAGGTCAGAAAACAGGACAGGACATTCTTCTACATTTTAAACCTCTAAGCATTACCTGTGTATTACTAGCTACTTTGTCTTTCACTAATGTTGCTTTTGTCAGCTATTTAGTCATGGTCGTAGTCCTTTGGCAAATCTCTTGATAGTTTTTTATCACCATGTAGTCAAGTTTTAGCTGACTAAATGTCTGGGCATTTTAATCTTACCTTAATAAAAAAATATATATATATTTAATATAGTTTCAGTCAATGACAACTGTTGACATTTTAGTGTTTTTGTCATCATATTATATTAAACATTTTATTCATTCTAGTCTAGTCAAACTACCGCCTTGTTTCTCCCTCCAAGGCCTGTGGTTGTCATCGTTCACTTTAACTGCAGTTAGTAAGTCACCCCGGGTCCTCCTGACTGAGCTCATTGTGTGCTGCCGCTGTAGTCCTGAAAGAAATAGTACAACATTTTGTCTCCTCTGTTTTGTGAGCAAACATAAAGAGAGATTTAGGTAAAGTTTTTATTTTTGGTCAACAATATTGTATGTTGATATAGTCACAGTTAGTGTTTAATGGTGGCGCCTCGTCATCGTCTCGTCTTAGTCATGAAAAAAAAGCTTGTTCGCGAAAATAGTCATAGAAAAATGTCAGTTTTCGTGATCTGAATCAACACAGTCTTTCGCACAGTAAAGAGGAAAGAGTGAGCACAGATCCGGACCTCTTGAATTTCTTTATTGCTTCAGGAACTCCTCTGCTTGTTAGCTGAATGGCTGCTGAGTCACCTGGATGGCACAGGAAACAGTTTCTGTCTCTCTATGTTATAATATGCATAGTTACTGAGTCAACAGCTGTTTGTTGACTGACATTATTGACATCCAACAGTAGGCTGCGCCGCTGTGTTTACACACCATCCAACAAATTGCAATTGATGTTGCTGCTGCTGTTTGATTTTCTGCTTGTTCCCATTTTCACTCCTTCAGTTCAGCCTTCACCTGCTTTGGTTTTAGTGGCACTTCAAACATCTTGCTGCTCATTGAAGTCTGTAATGCTAAGGGCTATGTACAGTATGTAATGCAACATGTATTTTTTTTTTTTTATATCACAGATCTAACAATGAAAAAACATTTCATAACCAGTATACCTCAAAGTGATCTGAAACAGCCAGTAACACAGTACAGGTAAAATCACAGCTCGTGTGTGTTGTTTGCGAATGTGTTCTGAGCCTTTTTTTTACTTCTGCTGCAGCTCAGCAGAGCATTTAAAGGAATTTGGAGATGTACAATTGAATCTATTAACATGTTTTTAATAGCTAATACTGATTGTTAATGTGAAAGGATTTATTCTGGATTTATATTTGTCTCTATTGGTCTTAAACATTCTACATTTATATTTAAAATGTTATATTTGCCTATACATGCATGTGTGTAATTTGGGGTAACTAACTAAATCTCTTCTATACACCATATATGAATTCAAAACATTTCACTAAATGTTGTGCTGCAAAGTAACAGATGTTTGTTGGCTCAGTCTACACTTGTTTTTGGACTATAATTTTTATGAGGATATTATTTAGTGCCTTTCCTGCAGTGTTTCTGTAGTCTGTTAGTTTTCTGTGTATACTGTGAATGCAGAAAACAAGCTTTGTATTTGGCCTTTTATTCCACTAATAATCAGAAAAATAGCTAAATTTTCATTTTTTTTATTTGCCATTTGAACATCTAAAGTGTTCTTTTTCTGAGCATACTTCATACCATTTCAAAAGCAATTTCATTTATTTGACCATGATAGTTACTTTGCAGTATTTTCATACAAGACATATCTGTTTCTAAAATATGATACAATATTCAGCACATGAAATCTCTTCATCCTGTCATTTAAGTCTGAAATGAAATCCTCAAATTATTTTTTTATTTTTATTATAAGAAGTAAAACAACTCTGCCAGTGCTGTGAGAATCATATAACCCATTTTCAATGCAATTTTTAAGTTTTATAAATTTAGTGCACAAATGATCCTTTCTGGGGTCAAGCTACAGACACTTATTTCAAACATTTAAAATTCATACTGCACATTCTTTTGACTTTACGATTTCAAGCTCTCAGTTATCTATAGAAATGTCTGTATGAGATGGGAGGAACTGTCCAGCAGTTTATAAACTTTAAAATCAGCCCTAAAACAGTAGCTGGTTGAAGTGGGGCAGCAAAGCTTCTTACACATTAATGCATTGATAATCATAATACCATAATATAATCTCTCTATATACATTGTTTATACACGTTTAAGAAAACACAATCAAAAGATCTATTTGTCTGCAGAATCGGTGCTTTTACTTTACTTACAAAGTATGTTTGATTATACTTCTGTACTTTTACTTGAGTAAACCTTTTAATGCAGGACTTTTACTTTGAAGTATTTGTATGCTGTGGTATATCTCCTTTTACTTCAGTAAAGGTTCTGAACACTTCTTCCACCACAAACTCAATACTTTGTTTTATAGCAACCATCAGTTGGATACTGATAACATTGAAATTGGTGCATGTAACACACTCGCATTTTTGTTATTTATTTAATTGAAGAAAATTCTCTTTTAGTCCAATGCAAAAGAAAAGAGACAGTATTTCATGCATGATCTTCATCAACATCTAGTGGTGACCGGTAAGAATTCCAGCAGCACTGATTGAACTCTTGACCTCCTACTGTACACACAGCTTTGATGTGATCTGTCATGCGTCCTGATCCTTATGCGCTAAACAATGAAGTCCCATTTCACAGCAGAGTTGAGTAAGATACCGAGTCAGAGCTATAAGAAACATCAGGTGTAGTGATAATAAGCATATCAAAGTGTGTATATATAATGTAATATTTGTATCACTAATCAGCTGCAAGCAAAACATGTTGGGGGAGAGGCATTAAAGGTATTTTATTTCCTCTATTGGCTGGAACGAGAGTTTGGAAAACCACAAATCTCTTGCTTTATGCAAAGCAGTCATCCAGTCATTGGTATTGATCAATAATCCTACCAATCCATCACAGATATATTCTGAGCTCTGGGGCAGTAAATCTGACTCATTGCCTCTTAAAGCCCCACAAAGGGAAAGTGTCCTTTTGACTCTTGAAAAATGTTCATAGTGTATGTTAGGACTTCATAGTAGATATTTTACTTAAGTAAAAGTAGTAATACCACAGTGTAAAAATACTCTGTTACAAGGAAAGATCCTGCATTCAAAATGCTACGTAAGTAAAAGTACTGAAGTATTCGCATCAAAATATATTTAAAGTACCAGAAGTGAAAGTACCTATTATGCAGAACGGCCCATTTCAGAATAATGTTTATTCTATTATCGGAATATAATGATTAATGCATTAATGTGTTCATCACTTTAATGTTGCAGCTGGTAAAGGTAGAGCTAATTTCTATTACTTAATATACTGCAGGGTAGCTTAACCTAATAATAATAATATAATATAACTTATTAGTTAATTTATATTTTGTGTTATTAATATATCTGGAAAGTAACTGAAATTATCAAATGATATAGTGGAGTAAAAAGTACAATATTTGCCAAAATGCAGTGTAGTAGAAGTAGGGCTTGGCGATATAGAGAAAATCAAATATCACAATATTATATTTACCAAATATAGATTTTGCGACGATATTATAGGCTTGACTTTTTGTGCTTTCACAAAATATTTATACAATGAGATTTTTTTTTTTATAAATAATCATCAATAATATTTATATAATGACTAAGTGGATAAAGGCAAATAACGGAAGAGCTAGAAGAGTCTGGTAAAGTCAGAAAACTCCATCACTTTACTGTAACGCAGCCTTTAAAACCAGAAAAAGACAAAACTTTATTACGTCATTATGCTATCCAAAATCTAAGACAATATCTAGTCTCATATCACGATACAGATATAATATTGATATATTGCCCAGGCCTAAGTATAAGTATAAACTCGCGTAAAATGGAAATACTCAAGCAAAGTACAACTACCTCAGAATTGTACTTAAGTACTTGAGTGAATGTACTTAGTTACATTGCACCAATGAGAAGTCTAAACATCCTGATATTATTTATATATATATATATATATATATATATATATTTAAAAAAAAACAAGATAGTTGAGGATTTTTCAGTCGCTGCCTTTGTCCACCTCCTGCCCTTCATGCTTGACTACTCACCAGCTTCATGGTGCAGACCTCGTTGAAGACCACCTAAACTATAGAAAGAAATACTGTTATGTATTACATTTTTCCTGCCCTAATTTCCACATTTTTTTTCCATTCCTCGGATTTGCGCAGACAAGTCCTGCAATCATAAACCCAAAGCAAGTCAAACATCACAATGAAATATAGAGCGTTAAACCCTGGTCCCCCTAATTAGATGTGTCAGTGTTCATAGGATCTGTGCCCTGATGTACCTCAAAGGATCATTTCCTTCTGTTCTCTAAGCTTGGGGTCACAAGGAAGAATTAATATACAGATCAGTGTTAATTTGTAATATGTTGCATCTCTGAACAAAGCAGGAGAAAGAGTGCACAGACTCATATTTTCACTGGTGCACGAGGTGGTGTCTGTCAAGAACATTTGTACCTAAAAATGTCTGCATGACACAGAAGCGTATAAAGCCGCCATGAGACATGAGAGACAAGGTAGAAATGATCAATATAATATGAAGATGAATAAAATAGAACGAAAGCTGATGTGAGGCAAGCAGAAGGAACGGGGAGGGAAAAAAAAAGAAGCAGTTTCGAATTAAGCATTCATTGGAGGAAAAAAAAAGGAAGAAAAATCTGAATTCCTGGGTCCTAATCTTTCGCTCCAAGCACTGCACTGCTAAGCTCTGGTTTGGGATGACAGGTCCCCCACCTGGACAAGCTTGGACAATGTCTTTGCTATGTCTCATTTCTGTGGGAACAGTGCTGCACAGACGGCTAATCACGTCCGGAACCAAAGGCACCTGCCCTATCTGCCTCTACATTTGGTCGGGAATCTTTAAAGAGGCTAAACCTCACTTTCATGCTTGTCTTTTATTCACGGTAAGTGCTTATCGAAACCGAGCCGTTGCCACTGCCCCATCTTCCCTCCCACAAGCTCTGAGAATGCTTGACGTAAGTACAGCCAATCTGGGTAAATACGAATCTCTCCTTACTGTCACTGCTGGCATATTATGCCCCTGAGGGAACATTCTTTTCATAATATCATAAGCTGCTTAGCGGTGTGCTTCTATTTAAGGCATACATATTAATAGCTATAAGGAAATCATATTTGAACTGTTCCCTGCAATCAATGTCTTTGGGTTTGCTGTTATACTTTGTATAAGAAGGTGCTAATAACTTGAAGGCACTTACACTGGGCAATCTAATCCCTTTGTATGATAAAGACTCGTCTTGGCAGGAGAGTGTGCCAGATCATAGGACAAGGTGCTGCAGAGGTTTTAGTCCCTCAAATCACAACCCCGCTCTTTCTCTGCTTCGTCTTTTCACTGGGAAATACGAGCAATGTGAGACCCCGCAGCCAAAGTTATTGCACTAATACAGAAAGTTGTGTGATGCACTTGACAACAGCTGGTTTAACCCTTTACAGTCCCATTTAGCTCGTGTTTGTGCACGGAATTTTTGGGTAATGCTACCTCGTTGTGGCCTCGAAAATGAATTTGAGTGGGAGCGTTTTGGGATGTACGTTTTTAAGATCAGTGTGGGTTTGAAATATGTATGCATATTTAATTTCATTCATTTTCAATTAATCTGCTGATACATTTCTCGATTAATTGTTTGGTGTATGAAATGTCAGAAATCTGAATTTCAGAGTCTAAGGTGACGTCTTCAAATGTCTTTTTTTCTCCTACCAACAGTCCTAGACACAAATATATTGAGTTTACAGTGATATAATACGGAGAAATGCAGAATAGTCTCAGACTGGAGACGCTGGAACAAAACAGTTAATGGAGTTTTGGATTATCAAAATAGTTGCAGAATAATAAAGAAAATGTATTTGAGTAATATATCTCAAACTGACAAGTGTTCACTTGTAATTGTAAAAAGACAACCATAGGAAATTGTTTAAGAATAAATATCTCTAATATCTGAAGTACTTAAATAGTGAACACATACAAAATATCTCATGTTCCAAATAATACTAGCTTTTGTACTGAATTTCTTTTTTTTTTTAATACACATGACAAAAGTATTCTGATTAGACTCTCGGTCACAATGAGTACAAAGTGAGGATGAAGACTGACTTATCAGCAATTAAGTCCTCACAGCAATAACTGAGAGGTTATCACACTGTCATTGAAGGGAGTGGATTGTAACATTTTTCCTTTTTAAAAAATATTTGAGTTCAGTTTTTCTTGCTTGCAATAGAGCTTCATAGGCTGCAGGAATGAAAAGACTGGAGGTGGAATCTGAAAACTTACAGAGGTCTCAAATATAAATCATATTGTTGCTGTTTTTCTCTGTGGAACTTCTGATATTTGTCTTTTCTCTGAAGAAGAAGAATTAATAAAAAGACATCTAAGTATCTTTGAAAAATCACAATTTATTTCAAAAAAATCTTTTAACTCAAATGCTGTTACTGTGACTCTAAATGTCATGTTAGAATAACTGGTACTTATCCCGTATCATTGTAATGCAATAGCACTAACATTGACTATATAGACATTTTAAAGCGTGGCGGAGGAAGGTGGAAGTTTGCTGCTCTATTCAAAGCCAAAACACAAAATAGTTCCAGTGAAGGCTCATGACTGGAGTATGAAACAAAGAGGTGCACACCCAGGCCAAAAACAAAATCTAGATTTGACACACATTCACCCACAGCAAGAAAAACCCTGCAGCTGGAGATTTCTGAGGTCAAAATGTTGCTTGATGTGACGCCTGACACCATTTCTGTTGATGCCGTTTAAAAATCACAATCTTAGAATGCAACATTAAGCATGCAGAAGCAAAGAGCATGGGAACATGTTTGACTCCTGCTGATGAGGACTCTGGCAGTGCGTCCTCGGTCCAGCAGGGGGTGCTGGCCCACAGGCCTTCGAGTCGGCGAGCAGGAGGAAGAATTTGGCGGTGGTTGCTGGGGCACAGCTCTCTGAGCCCAGATGAGTGCTTCAATTGTGGGGATATTTTCCTCTAAGCCTGTGGTTGACAGCAACACAGTGCACTTATTTAAAGCAATTTCAAACATGTCTTGTCTGACAAGTTTTAAATCCTACTTAACACCCCGTAACAGCCACGAGTTTACTGTCAGAATTAAAGAAGAGAATTCTCAAAGGGAGAGAAATTATCACTTTCATTTTGTTCACTGCCGTTGTTTATAAAGGACATGGCAGGGATGTTTACCTAGGGATGAATATATTATTACCATTTTGCTACACAGTGTTTTTCATGCTGGAGAAAAGGCTGTTTAAAAGTTTACCTTATATTTTTTTAATTGCTGCCATTACAGCTAAAGGAATAAAGGCGAGCCTGAGCCTCAGTGGCGTTCAGACTAAAAGCTCACAGAACATTTTTTATGCTTTATATTAAACAGCTTGTGTAATAAGTAAAGACACATATGATACTTTTTTTCTCTCCTTTCTCTCCTCCTCCATGAGATGTGTTTTTCTTCCTTTTTAAAAGCAGCATATGCAACACACAAGCAGACACATTCTTTTAAAAGGCATTTCTATTTGATCTAATTTTGCACATTGCTTTGTGCTGTATCTGCTCCGGGTTGCACCTTTTGTGTTTATTCCAGTTGCTACCCAACAAAGCATTTTATTTACATTAAGACATAGGGGAACAAATCTAGGCCTGCCTCAGCACCGGCTCATGTCGTGCCTGCAGAGATGGGCTTTCCTGCTTAGATTCCACATTCTTTATCAGTCCCCAAAAGCAAAAAAAAAAAACAAATCACCAAATGTAACAATCTTCCTCCTGTCCTCCTTGTGATTGCATGTTAGGCACTGAGGTGATAAGCACACTGGTACGTGTTGTTGCTGTGTGAAAGACACCCTTTATCGGCTCATACCTCTGACTTGTGCTTAGTCTAGTCAGCCGGAGAAATATGACGGAAATCTGATAGGGGAATGGTCCCATCTCAACATCAGCGCAAGTGCACGCCGAGCAAGCCAATGTTTATGCTTCCCGGGCCTTGTGTTCTCAAGGGAAAAATGTCAATAGAGTGTCACTGGGAGCATCTTGCCAATGAGAGGGTGTCTTCTGACCCTAACGGAGAAAAAAAAAATCAGTCTGTAGCTTCATAAAATCTTTACTCAGACATTATTTGAAGATTAAAACTAAGGAAATAGAAAAACTCCTCAAGTAATTGTCTGTACATGTTTAAATATTTGGCTGTTTTATTTTGTAAACCATGCATGCAAAGGGCAGGATGTTATCATTTGTGGCTAGTTAACACGCATGTCTGCACGTGTAGATATAAAGGATTTTTCCTTCTCACCAGTTGTGTTACACGGTGGGATGACAGCAGGGCGGAGAGCTCAGGACGGAGTGTCTCTAATTACCGCTGCGAGGGAGGTCAACCTCTCGCCTTCGCCGCTTTCTCACAGAAACCACTTTGTGAAGTGTGTCATGAGAAGCTTGATTCTGCAGATCTAAACTTCACAGTCAAACTACTCCTTTTTTTTTTTTTCCTCTTAACAATATTGTGTGTGAAGGTTTGTACAATTTTATAATTTAGAACAAATATTGTAGAGAGCTGCAACGTCGATCGAATAATTGATCGACAGAACAATAATCGGCTACTATTTTGATAATCGATTAATCAATCATCAATCGAGTCATTTTTCATGCAAAAATGTCATAAGATGCTGTTTTAAATATGGAGAAGTCCTGCTTTTTCCTCAGTTTTCTATATTAAACTGAATGTCTTTGGGTTTTGGACTGACAAAACAAAACATTTAAAGATGTCACTTTGGTCTTGGACATTTTCCACTAATTTCTGACATTTCATAGACCAAATGATTAATCGATCGATATCTAGAAAGTAATGAGCAGATTAACCGATATTGAAAATAATCGTCGGTTGCAGCGTTATGCAAGTGTGTCTGATTGTCACGTGAGACTGCACAGTTTAAAAACTCTGGGATTGCTTTACATAGATGCAATTTATAAAAGATCACTGCTGGATTTTTTTTTCGACTTATTGTCTTGTCTTTCTCCGATAACTTCTCAAAAGTCTGTCTTATTTATCTCGTCACCTTACCAGCCGGTGGTCTTCCCACCTGACTATCTATCGTCTGTTTGATTTCCCTGGCTCTTTCGAGGTTTGTCAAAAAACGACTGGGGGGTCTCGAACAAAGACATTTGTTTCCAGCTATATTGCCACCATCAATGGCAACATCTTGCTTGTTAGCTGTGCAGAGCGAATGGGAATGTGGATAGGGGTATTTGGAGGTGGAAGAAAGGAGATGCTATCCCTGCTAAATGAGGGAAGATTCACACAGTATAATGAAGGCTGGACCCATGGCTTCACGGCTGATGTGTATCTAAAAAGGCCTGGTAAATACTGTTTCGGAACAGAAGGCTTTATCTGCAGATATACATATCCCCTGCAACCACTGGCCCCCACATGAGGGCCAGAGTTATCTCTTGGATCACTTTTATTCTTGTTTTTTTTTTTTATCTGAAAGGGTGGAAAAATGTGAGACTCCATCAGTTTAACTCTTTGAGAGTTTGTGTTAAATCCTTGTAGCTGGAGTAAGATTCAACAAACTGGAAATCTAAAGGATCTTTTTGCAAATTCTAGTAACAAGTCAAAACAGAAACATAGGCGAGAACCGTCTCTTAACATTTCAGTTCTTTTACTTATGTTCCACGATGTCTTTGTTGTCTATTCACATTATAAAATAGGAAGCCGTTGTTGATGCAAAATGATTGCGAGGCTGCATTAGAAACCACACACAAGGGCATTAAAACATTATTTCATGTTAAAGCTGACATAGTTTGGTTAAGTGAAGTTCCAGGCATTTTATTTGACATATAGTTTACTGTAAAGGGTTTGTAAAATCTCGCAGCTCTCCCCAAATGAAACATTGGTGATATAATGGCTGTATATGCTGACCTGCAAAATGGCGCAGGAGCTACTTTGTCATATATTTAAGATATAAGGTTCCAAAATCTGACATAGTCAGTGTTATTGCTGACTTGTGAAAACAATTTATGGCATCAGCTAAACCAGTTACATCCCAGTTTTCCTCAACTTCCCTAATTTAACAGATAATAAATACAGTATTTCAAATTCAGCGGAATGACTCACATTTAAATTTAAGTTACCAGTGGTTGTAGGACAAGTTTGCAGTGAAAATGTTTAATTTTTTCAGTGTTGCCCCTGTGATGTCTCTTTAAAAGAACTTTATGAACTGTAGAGTTATACAGATTTTTTAATTGCTTACAGTTAGCTGGTCTGGAAGCATAGACGTCTGCTTTAAAATGTTGAAACACTGTGACACACTTCCCCCTGCAGCTTGGAAGCACAGATCCCCAGTCATGCAGAGGACACTGGCACCCAGCACCTTTTTGAGAATACACACCAAATTTATTTTCAAACTGAATTTTCCGTAGCTCTCATATCCTCCCTATGCAGTTCAATGTCAGGTGAAAGCAGCGGCTGGCGACTCCATGTATACTGTAGGAAAAACTTGGCACCAGCCTCTTCCAATCTGGCCTTTTTTTGATAATTTTGTGATGAAGTTTTGTAATTTTTCACCAAGATTAATTGTGTTTATCCTTGAGGTTTAACAAATGTGTTGAAAGCATGTCCTTTAGAGTTGGGTTGATTTCCGTTTTTGTTGGTTGGTATAGGTGTACGAGCTTAAACTGGTTTGATTTTATGCACATTTGTCTTTATGACACGTTCTTTCAAATGAAAAATGTGCCTTCATCAGCCACCTGTTCCGACAGCATTATGGCGCTAAATCCAATTTGTATTGCACTAGTTTAAGCAATACGACAACGTGATTAACATTGTTATGTTTGTTTATAGATGAACTAACGGACCTCACAATTTACTGCCAAGTCGAGTTGGTTGACCACATTAGGGCGAACACATTTCAGCATTGGTGATTCGAAACTTTATGTGTTTTTTGGTTTCTGCCAGTGTAATGCTTCAAAATATCTTCATATGCAGCTATACTGTATGCAATTTGTGTTCAGTGGCAATGATTGGCGCCAATGCACTGTAAAACTGTAGTAATGTAGCACTGCTACATTACTACAGTTTTACAGTTCAGTGGAAAGTAAAGGAGGGAATGTTGGGGAGGGGGGGGGTGCCATAGGCAGACTGGTTTCCTGTCCTGTATCACATTTAACCTGGACCACAAACTCTAGTTTTATCTAGTCTTGCTAGTTTATAGTTTTGGTAATTGCTCAGTTTTTGTTTTGCCTTGAACACAAAGAAATTAACGTGCGTTTGAAACTCCATTGAAAAATTACAACAATATAACTCAGCGTTCCAATTACTCTGGATAATCCAAGAACTTTCTTTTTATTAGAAGTGTTGAAGAAGTATTCCCTATGAAAACTGTTGAGAACAAGTATGTTTTTTTTGTAATTTGGATGAACTGACCCTTTTAACCGAGAGCTTTTAGTTACTATCCTTAATACAACCCATACTTTACCCTCTTTGTTCTACCAAATGTTGGCCGTTAAGTTTTTACAAATACTGTACGCAAGAGAAGATCGGATAATGTTGGCAGTGAGGTTTAGCAGAATCATTCGATAACTTTCTGAATATGTTTTCCCCCAAAACATATTTGGTATATATCCAAGAAATATTAATGTATGAAGGCCTCCAACTTTGTGTACAGCTTTCCAGAGTCTTTGCAATATTTTTGTACCTCCGCCTATAAAGTTGTATTTATATGTTGTACAAAGGGCAGATAAAATTGAGGATTTTCGGATGTTTTGCTGCCTTGTGGCGAACATCCCGTGGCCAACTGCAGGTCCAGGACCTGATGGTCTGGAATCCCAGCTGTAGGCAACGAGATGCAAGGAGATGTGGAAATTGACAGACATAAATAATGAGTAAGCCTGGGCAATCCCTTTTAGGCCCCGTGGAAATCACAGTATTGGTTGCAAGGAGCCAGGACCTTGCCATTCAGTGCCAAGGCCTTGGCTTAGATGGTGCAGGTTGTGTGTCCTCTACGGAACAGATTGTTTCCTTTTCTCCTGTCACTGCAATTGAGCTATTCCGAAAGAGGAAAAGAGAGTAGGAAAAAGGTCAACTGGATGTGAAGCTCCTATTATCAGCAATCTTCCCCTGGCTTCCATAAGCAGCTTGTTTCTAAGCTGCAGCCTAGCCAAGCATGAAAAGAATATAATTTCAGCCAATCTCCTGGTAGCATAGGTGCACAGAAAGCCATTGTAAGGCCAGCAAAACAGTCACAATAGAGTCACTGGCCTTCCTGATAAAGATCTGCATAGGTAATGCTGGGGCAGCAATGGAGGCAATTTTTTGCTTCCTCATACTTAAGTCAACTCCCTGACTCTGACCACTGTCCCCTGTCAAAGAAAGAGATGGATAGCAGTTTTTGTTGTATATAATTAGGAGCGGTACAGCACAGTGAACTGCCAGCCTCTTCACACTTTATCTGCCAGCTTAACCCTGAGCTTTGTTTGCCTCCTAAACTCCCCCGACTTTATTCTCTATAAATATGTTGACAGGAGAGATAAATGTTTTGTTCTAGTGTAGTTAGGAGCTTTCCAATGTTCAAACATTTCAGTAGAGCTTCCATTCTGTAAAGGCTGACCCACTGCTGGAATACCACCCATTGAACTAAAATGTAACTAAAACTGAAAAGATGTACTGCTGGCTTTTTTTTTTTTGCTGTGTTTCAAAGGTAACCTGTTGCTATTAATTAGGTTCAAAGAGACCTAATTTTAACTTTTGCTGTGTATCACAGTAGATTGGATAGATTGGATAGACTGGTCTGCTTTCCCGCGCACAGTGACAAATAACAGAAAAGACACAGGATAGAAGGCTCACAGCAGCCAACAAAGACACACTGCCACTACAGTAATAAACTAACAAAGACTAAATACTTTTACACACCAGGGGTGGTTTTTTTGTGCGATTAATTATGTTGTCAATATATTTTTTTGAACTGTTATTTTTGTCATGAGTGCTTTCACGCAGACCGTGAATATTGCGCAGAGAAAAAGGAACATAATTATTTTCGTAATGAGCTCGATTTTTACTAAAGTTGAATAAAGGCATTAACCAATCACGTTGTGCATAAAAAGTTGTGCCAGCGAGCAGACATTTCTTATTTAGGAACACAGAGCGTCATTTGCCAGTATTAAATCCTTAAAGCTCTGTTTTGGTCTCCACCAAGGGAAATATCTGACCCTTCGCAGCTACATACTCCATATGTTCACTAGTTAGTTGCTAACTTTGTCTTCCTACTGAGTACAGTGGGTTTATCAGTTTATCATTTACAAAAGACTTTAAACAATCATAATGTCCAGCAAATTTATCATTTATCTTTTGTATTATGGACAAGGAAAATGACAGGTTTTCATTAAACTCATACAATATTGGGACACCTCAAAGATAAAATAGTCCTAGTTTAATCACTTTTCCAAATCATGTGCATGTTGTCAATGGTAGTTGGGCTTGGAGTAGGTTGTCCTGAAGTGCATCATTTATGTTCACAATTCCCTGAAATAGATATATACCTATAAACTCCTCTTAGTAGTTAGAAATAAGTTTTCAAAGGAGAAGCAGAAATTAGAAAAATAGATGTTAATAATAATCATATTGCCATTGTCACATCCTCTTGTGCTTTTTGAAGAATTTCAAACATAAAGCCTATGAAATATAAATTATAGACACGTTTTTTCACGAATATTTGGACAAACTTGAAACGACAGTAAAAAGCTAAACTTTTCTTCTAGTAACAACAATTTAGAGTTTACGATCTACTTCTACTCTTCCAGTAACGGCAGCAGTGGTTTACCATAACATTTTAAAATTTCTTGCTCGTCCTCCAGTATAGGCCAAGATGACAAGGAGGAGTCATATTGCAATATATGGTGTATTAATGCACCGTTGCGGTCAATCAAGGCCACATTAGATTGCCACATTTCTTAACAGAGTTTGGCGTGACATTGTCCTCAGACAAGAGAATGGCAGGTATCTGTTCTACTGTGAGATAAGCAGTGCTTATTGTTTTACTGGATGAATTGAGTGCTGCAGATTCCCCTCCATGCAGTACGTATGATCATACCTGGTGAAAGCGGGATAAAGAACCTCTGTGCAAATTGATGACGATTAATTCTATCTCAACTCTCTAACAGCGTATTTTCTCAGATTAGCTGTGTAAAGAGTGTTGTAATTAAAATGTATCTGACGTACCTTGGCCCAGTCGCACTCCAACAATAGAGGAGATACTAGCAGAAAGCTGATGTGCAATCACTGCATTCTTTTCAATGTCAAGGAGTAGCTGAGGAACAAGCTATAGACCCGCTACATTTCAGATAACCAGAAAAACAAGGAGGAAAACAAAGCTGGCTGCGTGTTTACTGAAGTTACTTGCGGTCTTGTCAGGGTGTGACCAAATTCGGGTGGTGGAAGTTTGGGTCACATTAGGAAAAAACAGGACCCGCATACAATACATTTTTAGGTGGATGCATACAATTTATATTATTTGTCACTATGGAACTCTAAAAAAAAAAAATCCACATCTTAGTCCATTATGGAATCCTTGATTCTCCTTTTAACAACAGTACGAGCAGCTGTGAGATCGAACCCAGGGCTGAGACTCCACCTGCGCCTCCTGTGTGCTGTAGCTCTTTGCCCACTTGGCACCTCCACCTGACGAAGTAATTCATTGATCATGCTTGCATGCCATGTGAACACAAAAGATGAGGCCATGCTAACTTCATCTTCTGAGTGTAGCCGTCGTAGACTAACACAATGTGCCTTAAACAATGTACTGTATCTCATAATTGAGTCCAGCACTTTCATCCTTTTTAATTACACAGGCAGGCACAAGTTCTGACGCCTCACTTGGGACTTTCTGTCTTTACTGTTTTCTTCATGCAGCTGCGAGGCTTCACTTAGCCAATACAATAGGGTACTGTCATTCCTGCTATGTTGAATGGGTGAAAATTCATCCTTATTTCACACTTTTAAATCACACACTACACAGAAGCTGTCATACTTTA
Source organism: Bovichtus variegatus (assembly GCA_943593645.1). NCBI lineage: Eukaryota > Metazoa > Chordata > Actinopteri > Perciformes > Bovichtidae > Bovichtus > Bovichtus variegatus. Next base: position 22,750,100 of record CALSCE010010686.1, on the reverse strand, counting down.
TATATCATGCTATAGCAATTGCATTGCCACAGTTTAGCGAGCGTTTATTGCTGAAAAAGGTTCCATTTTAAGACTACGCCATTTTCCACTGCTTTTTATCACATCACAATATATATATATTTTTTGTTTCCTACCGGTTTTTGTTGAGACTCAATATTAACAGTCACATCTACAAAAAAAGAGCAACAAAGCTGTTTTTGTGTAAAGATTTGATTTTGATTTTTAATAATAACACGTTTTTGTGTCAACTGCTTCCCTTTGTAGCTCGTCTCATGAGCTGTTTACATTGGTTTCTAAAGTGAATGTATTGAATGGTTAACCTTTTGAGTGACGAGGTGTATTTAACCATACTTTGGCACGTTATGAAAACATAAGTGTTGTGACAAAGTTAGACTACAACATGGATAGACAGCGTAGAAGTAGATTATGCTGCTGGAGTGGTTTGAAAAGTTTCTTGGTACCCAACATGAATTCAAGATTTTTAACTGGGGTGCAAGTCATTACAATATACATATGCCCTGTGAAAATGTTACTTACCTCACTGAGAATCAACATCAACGTTCACTGCACTTCATTTTAGTTATCCAGAACAACAATTCAGCTTTATTTCAAACTGTGAGCCGCTTCTCAGCAGCTTCCAACAAAGCTCACACTGAGCTGTGTTTTAATGGCCTAATCATTTGTTAAGTAAAGCGAAGTACACATTGATGCATCCATAATAAAACAGGCTTCATCATGATGTTTCCTTGTTGGTGGTTAGCTAAGTGTAATGGATGTTCATGCGTTTACAAGAATCTATTCTGCATCATAAGTGATTATTATATAATTTCTGCATTCTGGCGTCTTACATAATAACCACTTATAATGCAGCATAGATTCTTGGAAATGCATGAAAATACTTTACACTGAACTGACCACAACAAGGAAACATTATGATGAAGCATGTTTTATTATAGATGCATCAATATGCTCTTAACACATACAACGATGAGTTATGATACTGCATAGACTACAGTTTATAGTTGAGGTGTGTGTGTGTGTGTGAAACAGGGTAGTCATAATGTATCACAGACGCTCTCAGTCAACCTCTACTTTATAACTAGTCGAGAGCAACCACGACACACTTACTGTATAATTCATTTTAAGTTACATATATTGAAAGCATTATGTGTAATGTGAGTGTAGTCATGAAACATTATAACTATAGATGTGGTCTTCATAGAATGTGTTACCACATTTTTAGATACAGCTGATGATCTAAATTTGAACTCATGTAATACCATACACCCATGTTGAATACAACTTATTTTTAGCTTCATTTGAAACTACATTTACAAATCCATAAAACTGGGACTGCAAACAAACAAATCATTGAGTTTAGCTACCTACAACTATCCCCGGATCACTGACCATGGGAGAATGACAGAAACGCTGGGCATCATCTAAACACCCTGGGCTGTCTTGTCTTGGCTCGACCGCGGTGTTGCTAAATAAACATCAACATGAAACGAATGGAAGTTCTTTCCAAATGTAAATGTTAATTGCTGGATATTAGCATTCTGATGCAACTTTTCAAAATGAAAGATTCCTTTAATAGGATGGCAATAGCTGGTGATGGAATATGCCAGATGGCACAATAACAAAGAGTTGGATTTGTTTGGCTGTCAATCAGCAACATTGACTTTCAGGGTTTTATTCCTCCCACAGTGGCTGTCTCTCCTACCACTTTGTTACCGTCCAGATTGTTGCAAGGTATTGCATAGATCATCGACTGAGCTCCACATCAGCAACATTATGAAAACAATAAATGGAATAGACATAATTCAACCTTAGGGTCTCAATGAATACAAGATGAAATCCCCATCAAAACACTTATTAATATAATTAAGCTCTTACCTTTTTATCTGCTATTATCTTTTATATCAAAGTGTCAAGTGTCATCGCTATTTATTGGGGTATCAGTCTCGAGATGAAATGGCTGTAAAATGGTAAATGTGAACGAAATCATTCAAACCAATTCATCTGTACTTTCAATTTAGTCAATTCATTAGAGATTAAATTAATTAAAGATGACTTTAGGTCATGCTGAAGGTCTGTGGTTGACAAAAGGCTTTCACTTAAGCCCATTGGCAACATTTTGTGTGTCAAGTTTGAAGTTAGTAAACTGTAAAGAATAAGTCGTTTATTTCTGGTGTAATTCTAAAAAGAAATGTAAGCCACCATGATGCTAGGGATGGCAAATAGTTCTGTTGGTTGCTCTGCCAGTTGATCCACCACTGTGCTCCAGACTGAAAAATCTCAACAACTGTGCAGACATTCATTTTTCCCCCCGAGGATGAATCCTATTGGGGGTGTAATTTAACACTATGGCAAAACCACCCAGTGTAAATGTAACATACCCAAACCATCCTGGAGAGTTCAGGGTTATAGTACTTATCATATCTGCTTACACATTTTGAATGGTCGGTGTTACATGCCTTTTATCTGATCTTTAAAATAACATACAGCCTTCGTGAACTTAATTTACATACAACTTAATCAATTACCAATTGTGGTATTCATAGTATATACTGTATGTGCAGATTATCACAAAGACTAAGTTAGCTTTTGAAGATAACTTACAGACAAAACACTGAGAGGTTGTTGTGAAATTCCAGCAGCAGGTATGGAGAAGATAAAATTCTCCAGAACTGTAAAGTATCACTTCCAGCTGTTGTCAAAATCCATCAGAGCTGTCTACAGTTTAAACGCTGTATTGTCTGATGCAAAGGTGGTAATAATAGTGGGCTGTGATTGTAGCCACAATACAGATTCCATCTCGTCTCCAATCTACCGCAACATCTTAACAGTACCAGGAAGGTGAAGTTGGAGGGTGGAGAAGAATGTTGAGATTACATTTTCTCAGTGATTGGCTGCTTTGAAAAGGAATTAATATCTTTGTTTCACAGCATTTATTAATATTTGATTTGCAGTAAATGTTTGTATATCTAAAGGAAAATGTCTTACAGCTACAGAGGTACAGTCAGATAGACAAACTTTGTCAATACTAACTTTTACACATTGATGTTGTTACCTCACGTTTTTTGGTTTGTTTGTTGTCTGTCAGCAGGATGACGGAAAAACTACTGGCCCGATTTTCATGAAACTTGGTGGAAGTCTGTAGCGTGGGCCAAGGTAGGACCCATAAAATTATGGAGCGGATCCGACTCACGGGGTGGATACACAAATTATTTTTCAGTTTCGTTAAAATTGCGAGATAAGGCATGACCTTGGCGGAGGTCTGCGCTCTCACAGTGCCCCCTCTAGCTTGCTGCATACCTTGAGACTGTAAAGACATGTTTATGTTTTCCATGTTTTTGTAATTTTCAAGGACAAACTAAAGTGAAAAAAGGCTAATTATTTGAAATAAGCCTTATGATGGCAAGTCATGACCCTTTCTGCAAACAGTAATAAGAAAGGCATACGCATACAGTATCTGGATGTTTTTAGAGTTATCGCTGCAGCACTCCAAAAGGATTTGTCCTTAACCACACCAGACACAGAGGTGCTATCTCGTTGCTTTTGTTTCCTTAGTTTTACTGTGTTGCAGGGTTCACTGGAAGAGGCCACAGTTGTGTATCACCATTGTGAGAGAATTCTCCTTTTTTTTTCTTTTCTTTTTTTTTTTTTTTAAAGATAAACCATTTTTCCCCTTTAGCACAGAAAAAATAGCTGTGCTCCCACACATCTTGTGCAGCATGAGGAAAAAAAAGCCACATTCTCTCACATTGGCCTGTCTGGAATAGAAGAATGCTGATTTGCTTGAGGTAAGGAGAAGCAATGGCCATTTAATTAACCTTTCCTACCTCAATCTGCTCACAACAATTTTGCCTGTGACTCCCTTTAATAGTTTAATGACCTTGCTGTCAGTAAGACTGAGAGGAGGACTGAGTCAAAGTATAATTTAATTAAAGGAGTCCATATGTTTAAGACTGTACCTACGGAGGTGCAGAAACATTGTGGTTCCTGGGAATGACAGAACTGACCTCGCTATTGAGTTTCAAAATGACAGCAAGCGGCACATTGTAAATAATTAGAAAGGAAAAGTGAAAGAAAAGCACCCATTGAATAAGGCAGTGGTGTATGTCTGTCACTAGTCTTGGGCAGTTTTTGTTTAATGTCCAGTAGTGCTGACTTTATCCACAATATGGTGCTAGTGCCCCTTTCAGAAAAGAACATGCTTCCATATGCAAACCAATTGCATTAAAGAATAAATACATTACCGTACAGCCTTTATGCTTGCCGTGTTTGAGGCGGGATTGTGGGAGGAGGTCAAACGGGCCCATTAGTACTTTTCTATGGGGTCACGGCTTCATCCAAGGCTGACGGCAAACAATGCTGTGAAAGCTGCTACAAAATGATACAAGAATCAATGTTAGACATATTATATTAGATATTTACCTAATGTAGATCGCGATTACAGTCAAAAAATTTGATATTTTAAGAAAATGGCATAGATGAAAAGTAAAAAAGTACTCCCCTTTCATCAGGACTAAACTGTGTCATTGACATATTATTTTATAGGTATTTTACTTAAAGTCAACTTCAAAGTCCATCTGTATCTAGAAAACCAGACCAATTTACTGTAGTTCACACTTATTGTTAATAACTACATTACTAGGATGCCTAAAATACAATTTTTGGGACCTCTAAATACAACGTACCGACAATTATTAGCGGCGGCAGATAACGCTAGATGGACTGAGACACTCATCATTCTATTGGTCTTCTACAACAGAAAAAACATGTTATCAGCCCATTAAATGGCCGTTATCAGTTTGTGTCCCGTGTGGAACCAGAACTCGACACGCCAACTTATTTTAAGTTACTTACCTAAGTTCCCTTTTTGCAACGTACGTTACTGAAGTTACTTAACAAACATACTTATTTGAATCCAAACCATGATCATGATAATCTGAAGCATCACAATGGTGTCGATAACAACTGATAACAGCCATTTTCTAATGGGCTGATAACAATTGAAATGGGTGCAATATACAAGTGATAGATAGTAGCCGACAGTTTCATTTTGTCTTCTGGCTAACTAATTGTTGACACAGTTCCTAAAATCTAAAAATGAGAATCCTGCTAACCGCGTTGATGATGCCCTTGATTTGAATGGGACAATTGGGGGCGGGGAGGTTGTAACGATGGGACATTTATTTTTTTAAACTTTTATTTACCTGTGTTTTTATACTACACCACAAGTGTATTGTTGTGAGTACAAATTAACACATTCTTGCAACTGCTTAAGTTTATTTTTTCCTCATTAGTGTGTACTTATCTCTCCTTCTTTTTCTCACCATAGAATAGAAACAGCCATTCTGGCAGAATCATCATTAATATAATGACTAAACATAAGGGGAGAGAAATAAATGAGTCAGTCTACTTACAAGTATCATTTACTATCACCAAACACACAAAAAGTTCCTTTAGACGCCATTTTTTGAACAATGATTTCAGCTTCCTAATCTTTCTCATTTTGTGGTTCAAACGAGACTCCTTCCCAGAAGACTCTGCCAGCTCAGAGAATGATGGAAGACTGCCATGGTCACCTGTGACAGCTCAGCTGACTGTTATACACAGTACCGGTCCACTGATGAGAGTGAAATTACTTCATAATAGTAGGGGTGTTCTTGGGTTTATATAACGATATGATAATCCTCTTTTCACACAATGATGATAATGATCATTATTATGGCAGGGGAGTAGGGGGCGAGGAAACCGCTCGGAATGGAGACTTTGCTGCATAATCCTCCTGCCTTGAAAGGTTAAATACGGATTTGAATACTATGATCCCCCACTCTGAAAATGATAGTACCGTATTTGAAGCAAATGTGCTCATTGTGCACTTTACCTTGCGGAGCAGCATGAGTGCCACACTCCACCAAAGAAGACATGCTTACAGTGCTGTATTTGCACAAGTGGTAGCAAAAAAAGCTTTATGAAGAATGACTGACTTGAGAAATCCACTGTTAGAGGAGTTGTTGTTATACTTAAGTTTAATTGGGGCTGTCGTAGCCTAAAGGTTAGCAAAGCAGGCTTTGGGCCAGAATCACTAGAGCGGAAAAATGTGGGTAGGGATGTGAATGTGTAATGCTTTCTGCTCCTTTAATGTTGCCCTACAGTACCACCATGTTTGCCTTTACCTCTCACTTAACCCCAGCTGCTCTACTGCTAACAACAGAGGAGTGTGATTGGCAGCTTCCAAGTACAAATGTGTTTAACTGGGTTTGCAATTGCTACCTACACTTCTCTCCCAGTGTAAATGTCTATAGCTGTATGGATGTGACGGATACAAAACAAAAACACATACCATCTAAAATGTACAATTATTACCAAGAAGGGTTCTAAAATAGACTGATCCTTTCCTAAATCAATAACACATTTTATATAATTAGTTTTTCAATGAATGTACGGTATTTGTTGTTTTATTTTCAAGTCTGACACATTGTAGCAATGCTCCACCAAAGAATCTATGTTTTGAGTATCAACATTATTCAACAACCCGTTGACTGTGAAGATGAAGTGGACGCCACCCAATGGTTTGTGGACTACTGTTTTGAAGCCTCAAATTCGGCAGCTCTGCTTTAAGTCGCTCTTTAGGAATGTTAACATTGTCTGTAGTACAAGTTACCTATTTATTATTTATTATTGATGCAGTTTAGTATGTCCAGCAGTTTCTATTCTCACTTCTTTCTGCTGATTGTAGAGGCGTTCTTGCACCGTATTATGCAACATACATGGGATTTTGGGTTAAGTGAGTTACATTGTGTAATGGTCCTCCCATCCAAACATATCATAATAGTAATGGGACAAAGTATTGGTAAATGAAAGACTCCCCACTCAAGGATTTCACAATTATGTAGAGACCCTGAACCTGGAGCAACTTTATTTCTTCATGCAATACCGACTACATTTCTGTACATCAAGCTCATGATGTTTAGAACAAACCAAGTTTATGTCATGCTGTGTTTGTGTTTCATTTCATAATGTGGGGCTAAGTGCTAATTAGGTAGTGCTAATAAAAAAAAAAAACGTAATTAACAGTGAGGGATTGAACATTTTTAAGACATTAATCACAGAGAACTGCTACGTTTATATTTCTGTTATCAACTGGCAGAACTGTTGCCCATGAAAGAAAATCAAACTGTTGTTGACTTTTGTCATCTGACAAACTTGCCACTCGTTTTCCAAAGTGCCTCTGGTCACTCAGCTCAAGAAAAAGTAACTGAACTTTGGGTGATCCGATTTTTATCTGTGAATGTAGTGTTTGCTGCATGTTTTTCTATTAAAAACACACATTATGTCCTTCTTCGGAACATTTTGAAACAGGATTTTCTGTTGAAAGAAGGTGTCGGCTCTCACCTCCTTTTTTTTATCACTGTAACTAAAAAAACAAGAAAAAATATTTTGCTGCTGTAGAAACGTCCTTTTAGTGATGACGGTGACCAATTCAAAAGGAAAGGTTAGACACCACTGTACCCCTTACTGAAAACAAACTATTTAGTAGCTGCACAGAATTATTATTGTAGTTATTACCTAACAAATGAAAAACTGGGTGATAATTGTGTAAGGGGTTATACTGGGCTGATATTTTGACCAAACAAACGAGAACAGTTTATGAATATTCGGGCTTAATTTTAGTTTTTACTCTAAATGGGACATACAAAATGAAAATGTTGCTATACTGAAGAAAACTTGAAACTAGCGATTGAGACCATAAACTAAATAGGAAAATGTTTACTGTAATAAATCAAGTGAGAAATAATGTCATTTTCTCATAGACTTCCATACAATCAGACTTCTTTTTGCAACCGGTGGAGTCGCCCCGTGCAGTCTAGACAGAATGCAAGTTTGGTAATATTCTCTTAATAATAATGGGGTAATAGTGTAAGATCTTTGCAACTGCAGACTTATAATGGGGTAATGGTTTGATGAAAAATATGGTAATGTTTTTTATTAGGAATGTGTTATTACAATGTTTTATACGTAATGTACGCAGTTGTATCTCGTATTTTTTCAAATCTAATCTTAATTGTGCTACAGGCCATGAAGATCAATGATGTCATAGCAGTGACGCTGGACTATTCACTCTGCTTGAAAGCAAACACTGCTTGTTAAAATGTGAGGCAGATTCTGATTCATATTTCATTGCTAACTTACTATATTTAGTATACTGGCTGTTTTTGTCTCTTGCATTGCCACGTTTTTGTTTCTGAATAGAGTTGAATGATGAATCAGAGAAACAATATTCCTTTCTTCGTTTAATGCAAAATCACCACTTGATATTTGGCTTATACTATATAAATAACAATATAGTGGATGTTCTGCCTGCAGAGCCATGGCTACAGTTTACATGTTTGTATGATGCATACATGTGCATACTGTATGTGTGTGTAATGAGAGACTAGTATGTGTGATAGTGAGAGTGAGTGCAGCGGGGGCTGTGTAGTTTGTGCCAAATTTCAAACATGATTTACATTCTCAATGTAATGTATTAAAACGTTGACAGGGCAAAAGGGATTCACAAGATGCTGCATTAGAAACTCAATTTCTGTGATGAATTGCCTGAAGCCACTGAATTACAAACTGCTCCCTACCACCTTCCCCGACTCAACCCCTCCCATGGCTCAGAAGTTTTTTTGTGCGTGTCAAAATCTTCTTAAACCTCTCTCTTAATCTGATCTGCTGAATGTGAGAGGGTGAAAGGATTTTCAGACTAAAAAAGCATTCATTTTTCGTCTTGTTGTGCATTGCCTTTTCCAAGTGCTGGGTCAGTAATATTCAAAACTTGCTGCTTTGCTCTTCCGTCTCCCCAGCACCACTCCGCTTGTCTCGGGCTTATGGATGTCCTTTCCACACCTACTCTTCGTCATTATGTGTGACTGGTGAAAAGCTGCCACCATACTAAACTAAGTGTAAGCATTATTAACTAAGTAGTGCAGATTGATGGTGACAAATACTTATATAGGGTGCTAGCACTTGGTTATGTACAGCTATGATATATATGCCATACGTACATGGAGTCACTTTACTGGACTACAGATACTTAAAACTATAGATTGTGGTGATCAGTCAGCTATATGGTGCAAAGAATAAATTAGGAGTATGTGAAATTACGAGGATAAAGTACAATATGTATTGGAATATAAACATTACTTCATGACAATCAGGGCCTGTTTTGTGGAAGGTATCGTGGTGCTTTGATTTGTTAGAAACCCAAATGATAAAATCTCTTGTACATTATTGACAATCTGGTGCAAGTCATAAGATTTGAAATGTCTGTTTGCAGGACTATTAAAGCGTCACAGATTGCTCCTTTTTTATTTCATACAAAACAAGCATAATGCTTTTTTGGACCAATGTATTTATTAGGTTGAATCAAATTGTCACAGATTCACTCTCGTTTTGGAGCGAGCTTTCTCCACTTGACGTTTCGTGGTTTGTGTTTTTTCGCCGCTGTGTCCACCATTTCCGTAGCTTCCTCTTGGATGCGTGCTTACAATCTGGCATTTGGTCGCAACGTTTTATATAGAAATATAGTACTATATTAGTACTATAGATCTTTCTCTTCTCTCCTACCCCCCCGTGACAGTAATAACTATTTATCTATATAGTTTTTAGTTTTTTTTTTTAAGTTTGGTTAGCACATCCTCAACAAACATGAATATGTAAAAAGAATCATGTTAATTTAGTCTACATACATTTATCTGTCTATATATTATGCACAATGACACACCAGGCCAGCAGTCGGACGTCGGCACTTTTGCAAATGGCACTGGTACAGAATTGATAGGAATTTGTACAGTATTTGCCGTAATAAGCAGCGTGAATTAATGCTGGCAGCTACACGTTAATTATATAATATTATTGCAATATTATTATTATTATTATATATTATTAACTATTTTATAGTCTCCGTCTCTTACTATATGTTTTAATTTCATATAAATGTATGTGCTAATACTTACAATTCCCACATACTATAGGTCTTGATAGCCCACAACAGTCAAAATGTCACCAAGTTCAAAGCAGAATTATAATATATGAGTATATCAGACACAAGTATTTACAATATGTTGGCTGTGTGCTTCGCAGATCCGTCTTTAGCGCAGACAGCTACACCCTATGGTCCTGTAGGGTATCCACCCCGAAAAACTAAACCTTCTGGATTTATTTTGCATTGTGTCTGGTGTGTCAGAAATAGGATAATAAAAATATAAACACTGAATAGAGAGCTCCAAGATAAACACAATAAATAACTGGAGGAGGAAAAGTACTTCTTCACACGAGTGTCTGATTCATTGTTCTTTGGGTTCATGTTTTATATAAGGATGATGGTGCCGGCCCGTGTGATTGTGCCTCTCCTCATTGTTCTCCTTGATTTACAGCACCAGTACAATGGTGTAATAGGAGTTTGGCTTTGCTGCTTGAGAAGAGGTTTTGAGTAATGCAAGCGGGGTCTTTTGTTTGTGAGCTTGATTGCGAGGAGTGGGGAAGCCTTGGAGCTGTCATCCCAATAAAGAAAGCTCCTCAGTACAGCGTTAACAGCAACATCCAATCAAAAGAGGGGGAAAAACAGATTTAGTTCACTGCTGTTTGCTTTTCACACAGAAAGGCCATGCATTAATGGAAATCCAAATATTCCAGCATTACCAGAGGATGATAATGTAAATTCAAGTTAATATTGGTACAATGTGTGTGTGACAGTTTGCCATAATGCGCTCTTCCTGGATTAGTCATTCATTAAACAGGTTTGCCATGCAAAGCCACTGTCAGATTTTTGTCAAGGAGGACAGAAAAAGAGAGAAAACAGTGCCAGCAGAAGCTCTTACAATTAAATTCTGCAGCCTGATTATGGTGACCAGTTTAATCTCGAGCATGTGAGTTCCTCTATAGATTTGGAGCAACAATTCTTTGCAATAATAGAACAGAAAGACAGGCGAAACAAAAGGCTGTATTAAAGCGCTGTGTTTGGTTTAAAAGAAGCTGGGAAGCATTGTCAGGAAAATTATGTTGTTTCACATTAGATGGTTTAGAATAACAACATCTATTTATACCTCTTTTTTACTCCTTCAATGTGGCGTCTCTTTATTTTGCAGCGTTCCATAATACGAGATATGAGAAAAGGATCAAGCACTTTTGTATTTAGTGTGCAGAGATCTCGCAGAGATTTATAGCTTTTGTCTTGAATATGCATTTATTGTGTTCAAATATTTAGGAGTCTGCGCACTTTTAATATTCAATATACCACTAACATTCATCAAAGGGAAGTGGTTCTCTTTTTCTCTTTAGTGACCATTTCCTACTGAAAATATTTTAATATAAATGTTTAATTTTAGGTCATTGACTCATTTAAACTAAATTTTTAAGATGATTTGCCATTTTTCTCTCTTGAATTTAGCTCATCTGTCTTCCTGATGACTGTGCTTAAATCTGGATGAAGTTCAGTTAACATGCTAGAAATATTTATTTTCTGCCAGACTCCATTCCCTTTTTGGGAAATGCGTACATGTTTTTTTTTGTCTCGTGTATGTTCATACATATGTATAATTCTAGTCTTTATATCTATGTGGGTCTTGCCCTAACATTATAAAATGGTCATGATCTATCAATATTACTAATACATTTGAGTTAAATCTCAAAATGGGAAGCACATTATTCTTTAAAATTTGACTTCCATGTTTGTTTCCTCTAAGAGACGCCAAAGTGTAGCTCTGCTCTGTTAGAAAGTGTCACACTAAAACAAAGTGTAACCCCTGTTTTACACAGACACAGTAGGTTCAGTCTGCACTCTGTATACTCTGCTCCCTCTGGAGGCAGCAATAGGCTCAAATGCTTCTCTCCCCAAGAACTTTAATTTTGATACAAAGCGTGGTCAGTGTAATCTTCAAACTGTCACATTAGTCTGGATCCACAAACCCTTCACACACCATGAAACATTTAAATCAAGTATTTTCTCCCAAACCAGATTACAAGTCTGATTTCAGGCTCTTTATCTGACTTATGTACACACAGCAGCATGGCACACACAC
>CALSCE010010686.1:22664888-22737923 GCA_943593645.1 Bovichtus variegatus | reverse complement strand
ACACACACACACACACACACACATAGACACACACAGACACAGACACATGCACACACACACACACACACACATGCAGACACACACAGTCACATGCACACATACACGCGCACACACACATAGACACACACAGACACACACATGCACACACACACACACATGCAGACACACACAGACACATGCACATATACACACACACACACACACATAGACACACACAGACACACACACAGACACACGCACGCACACACACACACGCACACACACACACACACACACACAGTTTCTTGAAGGATATAAATCACTGATGAAAAAGATCAAAGATCACCACAGCTGCTACACACTATTATGATACAAAATGTAGTCAAGACTTATCTCAGTGATAATAAATGACATAGACACTAACATTGAACAACTTTTACATTTTCCAAAACATATGCTGTTATATCACCTGATGTGACAAGTGCTCTAAGAATGAATTATTCTCTGTGATCCCACGACCCTCCTACATTTTCTTTATCATTGTGCATTTATTATTTTACGTCATCAGGAATTGTACATAGTGGAAAATGTCCTCCTGTCTAAGAAAACAATAGTTAGACATGTGTCTCTGCTGAAGTTTGTACGCTCAGCATCACATGCATATCACATGATCAAGTGAGTAAACTTGGCTTTGATAAGAATTGACAACACTGGTGGAAACAGTAAAATTTTGGGCTACTTGTTCTTTTCTTGAATATTTCCATTTCATTCTATTTTTAACATCAACTCCACTACATTTCCAAGGGAAATATTGTACTTTTTATACCACCGCATTTGTTCGACAGCTGTAAGGTGGCAGTATATGTCGGTTTAGGGTGGCCTGTGTACAACTATTTCTGTAACTTTTCAAAACCGCCGTTTCGGCACTCACACCCACTTCCTGCCGTGATTGGTCAGCTGTGCAGAGACTGTCTGAAAATGTGAGCTGTTATTCCCATATTTAAAAGATATCACATTTCCGCTCTGTAGATTTCACTTCCAACTATAAATACTTTTGATTTCCGACGTGGTTGGACAACATGTCTTACAAACTAGTACTGATCGAGCATAAACCAAGCATTAGTGACGGGTTAAGATTCAACATACAACGCATATAGGATCAACAAATAAAATAAGATACATTATTATAAATGAAAATACCCAACAGCATATAAAGTTAAATAATATATAAGTAAAGCATATAAAATTAGCTCCACTTAAACTAGCGCACTAACTCCACACCCCCCGGATGGTTTTCATTTTCAAATTTGTAGTCTTCAGACCCAACCAACAGTGACTCTAGTGATGTCACTTGAGGCAATATATCAGATATCGTATGTAAAAATGTATAAAAACCTTTATACAACTTTATTTTTCCCACATCTTGTAGTAGTCAACGTGACCTGTAAACTGACCGCACCTTTAATGCAAAAATGAAAAATGTTCCTTCTAATATACAGAGCAGAGTTAAAGAGCAGCGATTCTGCTCTTTAACTTTTGATAATGTGAGTTAGGTTTGTCACGATATCAGATTTTCACTAGACGATAATTGTGGCCAAAAGAATTCACGATGACGATATCTATAGAAAATCAGGAAAAAACAAATCATCAATTAATCAATCAATAGTCGCGCAATATCGTGACACCCCTACTGTGAGTATATTTTTCTGAGAATACTTCTATACTTTTACTTAAACCTGCTCTGAGACTGAAGCAGTCTGACCTAAACAATGAGCTGAAAAAGAAGCTAAAATACTGATGATAATGTTCTATGGCTTCATCACTGAAAGTCATCACTTTCACACTCCAGATATTCATTTGATCCATTGTTGATATAAATGATTGATTATAGCAGCTTAAAAAACATTTTGAATACATTAGTTGTAACTTGTATTTTCACACTGTGGTATTACTTTTTTATTCAATTAAAGGATCCAAGTACTTCCTGCTTCTTGTTTCCTTTCTGCAAGTGGAGTTACTTTTATTTAATTTTTGTTGTTGTCAGTTCTTAAGTATTTAAGAAATATGAAAACCAAAGCAGACTGCAGGCTTCATCATATCATTACGATGTTTACATACTTCTTGTTCATATCTGATACGTGCAGTTTCTTTTCATACACACGTGCCTCATTCATTTTGAAAGAAGTAACGAGCCACAGTGTACCTGTTTGGATAAAAACAAAAAAAAATGAAAATGGCAGCTAGTAATATAAGTTTGTTTGACTGCTTTTGTCATCATCGCCTTCAGGACACACACAAACATCATAAATACTCCATACATCCTCTCATACAATTCTGGCTTTGGGTGTGCGCTGTTTGTCACTCTTTGGAATTGATAAAAAAAGATTGGTCTCTGGAGAATGTGTTGTTGTTACTGTCATAAAGGGAAGGCCATGTCCACATTATTATTTTTCTCATTGCGGGCAGCAGTGTGCGGCTTTTCAGAGCACTTTAATCTGCTCTCCAGCCGGACACGTGGGACTTGGCCTTGCCCCCTCGTCACCCCCAGCAGACTCGCGGTGGTAAATATCAGATGGGGCCTCTGCCGGTGCACAGGAACGATACAATCAGCATTCAGAACAATACCCAACATAATAGGAATTTTTCAACTGGTGGTTACGACCAGAAATGGTTTGAAGGACCATTCAGAATTACAGACGTGACAGATAAAAAAAGAAAAACCCTCTCTGACTTTTATATCCACAATAGAAACCAGAACATAAACGTACTTTATCTGCATTTTTTGAACTTCTGTCACACGTGCATGTTTGGAAAGTAAAGTTATTTTTCATTTAAGTCTTCTGTCCTCTCAGTACATTTTCCTTTTCTATTTTTAGTTGTTCTTACTTAAAATTGCAGCTTTAGGAAACTTCCTGAGCCCTAAAGGGATCATGTTTTTGGACCTTCATCTATATCACATCGCTATGCCAACTTTTTCCAAACCATTGAGGCTCATATGACCAAACTGCAGTTGATCCGGCTTCAGTGTACATGTTTCTGTAGTTATATTTCTCAACTCGCCATTGACAAAATGGCAAAAATAATTGATCAATTTTCTTGTTCATGACTTATTTGTCTCTTGACAATCCAAATGAAGGTTTTAAATAGCTTTCAAATGGCTTCCATGTGGGACATAACTGTATTGTAGAGCTGAAACAATTATGTTTGACCTAAATCAATTTCAAATCTTTTTTATTATCAAGTAATTTCTAAGTACTTTATTAAAGTTTAATCCGCATTGTAAATTGAATATCTTTGGGTTTTGAGTGTTGGTTGGAAAAAATTCACGGACTGAAGAATGAATTTTTCTTTACATTTTGTAAACTTTAGTGTTGATCAATTAGTCAAAAAAATGTTAGACAGATGAGTCGATACTGAACATGATCATTACTTGCAGCCCTGCTGCTTTGAATGTTTTTCTCTGGAATCAACCAGATCTGAAAAGTATACAAAAAAATCTAACTGAAAGCCAATTTTTTTCGATAAAGTTAGAAAATCTTGTTGTTATGTTACAAAAACAGTACAAATTCAGCTGAATAATTGTTTTCCTTTTAACACTGACTGACACTTATTGTTATTCCTATTTGAGCACCGTTTTGTTATTAATCAGTCAGGTCATGTGGTGAGTGCTGTCACTGCTGAAATAGCTTTAATATGGACTACCCCTCTGGGACAAACTTGGTCATTAACTCTAATGCCATTTTCTGCTACAGAAACCTTCCACCCTCCCTTTTCACCCCCTTCATTGATTCCAAAATCAAGAGGCAAACGACTCCCAAGACATTTAAGCGCACTCCATTCCCCTCCTCGCAAACTAAAGGGGCTGCATCAAGTCTTTTGTCTGAACTCTGACCTGCTATTCCTCCGCAGCCCGAGGACATGGGGCTCACTTCACCTAGACTGACTGTCTTAAACAATTTGGGCCTTGTTAAGAGCATGTGGGTACATCATTTACGGGGGTAAGGAGGGAGGGGTGATGGGTATTGAGAGAGAAAGGCAAAAAGCCTGTGATGAGGACGAGGGGAGGACAGCTCAGATGGCTAGCTACATCTTTAACATAGCTGCTATTGATTTTAGATTCTCCCCATGGGAGAGACAAAACGTCAGATGCACAGTGTGAGTAGTTAGCACCTCTGTCCGTGTGTGTGCGTGGTGCGTGGTAAGCATCAAGTACACACATTACCTGTGATTTTATATCTAATGAAATCTCTCAGAGGAAGCTGACAGCAGGCGTACACAGGGCTCTAAATCATTTTTTTTCCCTGTGTAAATGCGCCAAAATGTTTCTCACGTGCACCATTTGGTGTATTTGTCCTTCTTTCTCGGCGCTTCCGCCACAGCCAGATCCAACTGAAATTTCAGCAAACCGCTGGGGGAAAAAAATTTACTTTTTTTTTTTTTTTTTTTTTTTTTTTTTTTATGAGTTTGAAAATAGGGGATCATTTTGACCTGTTACAATTTACAATGTGTCCCCTTTGCAATAATGTATGGTAAAACAAGCTTCTTACCTTTAGGAAGCTAGTTAGCCTAACTTGCAACCGTCCATTTTTCCGAATAGAAACGTAACGGCACAAAAGGTCCTCCCAAATAACGGTTGTAAAGGACTGTGATGGTTGATAGCCAATGTTATGAAAACTTGTTGAAAAATCGGAAAAAATGTTTTGCATGTTCTCGTCAGTTGCGCACCAAGTTTACAGCACGTCCTCAGCTGTCATTCAACCGTTGCCGTGGGAAACACCCACCGAGAGGCGTGAAAATCTTAGACACTGTCTCCACATATACAGTATGTCTAATAACCAATTGTATCCTCTTGTAAAACATGTTAAAACATGCTTAAATAGCTGCACTATCATTATGGTTCTATGCTCAAAGAGAATTTCAGTTTCAACTTTAAATGTGACTGACTTGTGGATAAATTGTGTGTGTACAGATGTTCCTGCTTGATTGGATACCTGCCAAGACTCGTGTTAATACCAGGAGTAAACTTGGTAAACATGTGTTGTGCCATGCAAAGAAGTGAGACACATGTCAGAATGATTCTCTAATCCGAACACACTTGTTCTTGAAAATCAGAACTTCTGGCTGTTCCAATTTATCATTATTTTATTATTTTGTTTGAATCAGGCTGCAGTTTAGGCAAATTAGACCTGATGGAACCAGTGTGAAAATAGTTCATTTGAATACTGTGATAAATCAAAGACGCAAAGCATGTTGAAATACTTACCATTCATCAACTACCAATTCTCTATTGTATATTGAAGAGGTCGGAGAGAAATGCCTATGCACGCACCAACAATATATAGAGTGCAGTAAATAAAGCATGAAAACCCTCTCTTGGAAAAAAAAACTACTAATGTCTGTTGAAGTAAGCAATGAGGCATTGAAAATGATGCATTTAAGAGAAAAAATATTACCATTTGAAATGGACTCAGCTGTTGTCTGTTAATTAGATGTCCTTGACAGATAGGGTTTGCCTTCAAAAGCAACAATAGATCTTTTCATCATTTTTCTATGGCTTTGCTATTTAGGCCTTCCCTTTACAGACTGTTCAAGGCAACCGCTTGCCCATCTTTGGGCAGTGGATTTTTTTTTTTTTTTTGTCTTCATCATTTTATATCATTTATATTTTTTATATTATTTTATATCATTTAGAGAGTCACTGTTATCCTTATCTAGTTATCCTTGTCTAGATATTTCAATTACATGGCTTCTTTGCCACAATGTCATTTATTGAATCACTGTTTTGCGCAGTATTATTGGTCCACTGTGAATGGCTTTGCAGACCTCAAAAGCAACCACTCATGCGTCTATATGTGGTCCACTCGTGAGACGAGATGTACCCTAATCGTGGATTCTTTCTGTGGTTATGAATATGGTCTAACATGAGCATTATTTTAATGATTATAATGTGGCTTTATTTACCATTCATATAGGCTCTCGATTCCTGCATTAGCCAGATATTAGCACTAAAGCCACACAGCTAGACTACGAACACGTACAGTAAGAAGAACCTCTTTATCGTGACAGACAGGGGTGGCAGAAGTTACGGACGTTGTCACCGCAAAGTAAAGATACTCTCTTTCAAATACAAATCCTGCACCAACTTTATTTAGAGTACTTAAGTTTTTTCATCAATTCAATCCTTTTTTTTTAAATACTATTTATGGTCAGCAATAGCCTTTCAATGTATTTCCATTCAGTAAATACTTCTCTGTTTAGCCGTTTCAGCAGAGTCCGACATTCCCGCGCTGGATTCAAATAACCAAACATGGAATTCACAGGAAATGACGCAGCATGCAATCCAGGGTTTTTACATTTCTCACTGATATCTGCCTCACTGTTTACTGTCACTCTCCTCACGCTACATCAGAGCTGCAAACTAAACACTTCCTGCTGCTGCTTCACATTAAAAGAAGAAATGCACATATTACTGGTTATATTAAAGTTTCATATATAATATCACTGGATTATGATTATTTATGCGTTCAAATATTCAGATAGTTAGTTGTAACTATTTTATATAATGTTGGGCAGTTGAATCTATAACAATGCATCATATTTTATGTACCGATCTTATGATTTGTATCTGCAGAGTAACAGTAAAAAGTACAGTATTTACCTCTGAAATGTAGTAGAGAGGAAGTATAAAGTAAACAATTAAATTACTCAAGTACAAGTACCCCATAACTGTCCTGAAGCACAGTACTCTTATTGGGTTATACCTTTTTTATACCGCTGGTGACAGATCCTGTTTTTGAATGTTATGAAATAGACAGAGAAACACTTTCCTTTGCTGCGAGGTAAAAAATTTGGGGGAAATAAATGTTAATTGTGAGTCACAGGACCAGAAGCGACCTACTTTGATAAAAATATGATGCACATCATTGTGATGATGATGGGAGTTACCCGTGCCATCCGAGCGACCGGTCAAAAAATTGTACTTCCTGTGTGATGTTCGCTTTATTATGTAAAAAAAAATCATAAATATTGTAATTTCACAATAGGGGGAATGTTTAGTTGGGTGCATCAAGAAGCAACTTTCTAATGTGGCGGTGAGAGGGGAGACTTGACGCAGCAGTCTGGTGTGCATAAGAGGTTTCCCTCCCTGAATCAGTAGTGCACAGAGCAGGTTAACAGTCCTGCGCCCAGGGAGATGAAAAAGCATAAATTAAAGCGCTCCCTCAAGGAGAGGAGGGGGTGCTGGGTTAGCAAGGCATTATCAGCGCCGGGTGAGAAGCACACGGAGCTCAGTTTCATCCTCATGTTCTTTGTTAACACAAAGGGGGTCACCTCCATATGAAAGGAAATATAATAACACAGAGACCCTCGCACAATGGCTGACTGCTGACAAATTCTCACCTAATTCTGCCCTTATATTCACCATTCTTAACTTGGGCTCTTTCAGGGAGAATGCATCAAGGCTATGGTGATACAGTGCAAAAAATAAATAAAAGGCTGTGTGGAATACAATATGTTTGCTGATGAAAAATATATCACAAAAAAATAAAACAAGCACGCACATGCTCACTTGAGAAATGTTTTAATTATATACAAAAGAATGTAGCTAATAAAGGAGGGAATTAAGGCAAATGCTCTGAGCGATTGCGGGAATTTGGCCAAAAGGAAATGAGTTGCCTCACAACCTCTCTCTCCCTCTCTCTCCCTCTCTCTCCCTCTCTCTCTCTCTCTCTCTCTCTCTCTCTCTCTCTCTCTCTCTCTCTCTTTCTCTGTCTGTCTCCCTCTCTCTTTCTCCCTCTCCCCACCATTAAAAAGCCTGCAACTTCAAGCAGTTTTTTAATCAGCTAAAAAACATATGTGGCTTTGCAGCTAAGACAGCTTGCCCAGGCGCTGATAAATGCCTATCACTAATTTGCATACGGTAGAAGCTACCCTTTAATCAGAACCTCTAATCCCTGACGGTATTAATGATTTTTTTTCTCCTCGTATAGTATCATGTTTGCTAATTCCAAAGTGATCAGCTTCTTGTATGCGTCTCTTTTTTTGTGCTGGCATAATGGCCGAGTTGAGAACTTCTGTTATCCTACTTTGGCACATAATTAGGACTACAAAGGGGGACAAATCGCGCTGAATGGGACTCACAAAGAGGAGCTCCTTTTTTCAACCCCTTCTTTTCTGCTGAGCTCTCGTTAACAGTTGTGTCACTTCATATATAGCCGCAGAAATGGGGAGAATGTAATGCCAAATCTGGAGTACACGACAGCGCTTAAGAGTTCTTCCCGGGCACAGAGAAAATATCAAAATTTACCATGTAATTAAAATGTCTATCACCCCTCGGCTGGTTTAGAGGTTGCATTTTCTCCTTAAAGTGGCACTCTAGGCTATAAAACATTCCTCTTAATTTCTTCACTAAGCACCTTGCAGAATGCTTGTACGTGACCTTATTTTCAGTTTTCACAAAAATAAAATCCTCACATTACTGGATTAAAGAAAAAAGACCAAAGTTTGTGATATAAAACTGAACATATCATTAGTGCGATGAGGATCATTGCTATATTAATAGCTAAAGAGGGAGTCAAATATTCCTGATGTTTACTGAAAAAATAAACTGCTCAAAAGGGGCATGGCCTGCAGTTTTGGGTCATAATACTGCACGTGTAAGAACTGGATTAAAAATGAAAGGGAAAAAGAAACAGAATGTCAACTAGGTGCACATGACAGCTGATTTATACAATTCATTTGGGCCATTACTTTTCATTAAAGATCAAATGAAATGGGTACTTACTTACTAAGAGGCCTTTGGGGAGCTGAATTGCAGAGAAGAAAGAAGATTAAACTTTACATTCAGCCCCAAATTTAATTCAGAAGTAATCAATCGCATAATGGGCCAGCAACTGTAGCCGGGGTGATTGAAATGAAATTACCATATTTTTAATCTTAATTTTCCACACTGTTTATCTGACACTGTCAATATAAAATACAAACAGATAATGAAATAGCATTATATTGACACTACAATCATCTCTCGAGCAGCCCTCTGTGATTAAACCGCTGGAATGTTTGATTACATTTTGTTGGCTGACATTACAAATGACACGGATGCTTCGCCGAGACTTGCTGCCGGCTGGAAAATGAGCCTATCCATCAAGGACTCCTGGCAGCTTCTCCCTTCCAGTCGATGGCTACTGCCAACGGTCTGGGCACCCTTCTGTCAAGCCGTTTAGCACCCTCGAAGAGGGAGGGCTGGGGGGGGGAGGGGGGGCTGTTAGGGGGTGGAAGGAGGTTGAAAAAGATGGGGGGGGACAAGGGGGTGAGACGAGTGATTCACGGCTCCCTTGCTCTGCTAATGATACAAAAGCAAAGGAGTCACAGAGTGGGAGAGAGAAAAATGTCCCAGGCAACATATCGCCCATGCAGGTGTCTCTTGGCGTACCATAAAGGGACCATAAAGCCCTCACAATGCAAGGCCCACAGTCTGCAAATCAACAGCTCAGCTGCTGCCCTGGATTAGGACTGCAGTGCAGCCATCAAGCCCTGTCCACCGCTACACCTAACACCGTGAATAGCCTAATTACTTTTTAAGGGGCTCATCAATTTGCTCTTTGGAAATTTTGGAGAGAACTTCAATAGCAACAGGAACAATGTGAATAGTTTATAATATTCGCACATTTGCTAATCAGTTTTTATTCTTAATAAGTTTTACGCTCAAGTTTGAAGTGAATTTAGGACGTGATGAGACATGATTCCATGGCACATTTTGCTCCGCGGATACTTGCGAGAAATCATCTCAAATGTTCGCACATATATTTTCTTTGCAAGCACATTGACAATGTCACCTAATCGTTGAGTATTTGAATACCTTACACACTTCTTACTTACTTACTTCTTTCACTGAAGTAATTATGAAAACTTTAAATGCTGGACTGACCTTGGAAATATTCTCAAATTAAGTACTGTCTGTAACATTAACACAAATGTGGGAAAAATGAACATAACCACATTATCGGTGCAACAATTCACCATATTGGATTAAAAAGCAGAGTATGAACGCAATCATGCATGCAACACATGGCTGTTTGTTAAATAATATTCCACCCATGCATGAATATTGACAATCATTACAAACATGTTTTAATTATCCAACGATTAATTGAATGCATCATTAGCGGAGCAGAGAGATTTACTTGACTTTACCATACCTACTTTATTTGACTTTATTTATTTAGGGACCACACACATTAATTAACATCAATATGATATAAATGTGTTAAACGCTCATTTTCATCTGCAGCTTCCTGGTCAGCTTGATGTCGTACATAATAAAACAAACAAGAAATGAAAAAGCAGAAAAACAACATCACAAAGTTGTTATTTCTTGGCGTGGGGTAGATTGGAGGATTAATTTCACCAGTGGTGGAAAACATATTCAGATCTTTTACCTAAACTAAAGAAAAAGTAGCAATACAGTCCAAAATCTTACTTCCTTAAAAGTACAAAGGTATTAGCATTAAATACTATTCAGTATTCATTATGCGGAATGGTCCATTTCAGATTCACATATTTCCTATAACTGAATTATAATAAATAATGCATTAATGTGTACATCACTTTAATGTTGTAGTAAAGGTGGGAATTATTTGAATTACTTTATATACTGCTGGGTATCTTAACCTATGACGACACATCATCATTCCTTAGTTGATTCATATTTTTTATTAATAATCTTAATCTGTAAAGTAACTAGAAACTAAAGTTATCAAATAGATGTAGTGGATCAAAAAGTACAACATTTTCCTACAACATTTAGTGGAGTAAAGGAATAAACTAGCATAAGATTGAAGCAAATTACAATTACCTCATAATTGTATTTACATTACACCACTGTATTTCACATTTAAGAAGGTCTATCGATTACAAATTAAGAAACAAATCTACAAACTAGTAGGTGTTAATGATTCATTCATTGCATTAATTCATCAATTACATGCATTCATTAATCAATTGATTCAATTATGATGCAATAATAATAATAAAGGATAACAGAGTGTATTGAATTCTTTGACTCCATCAAATCGCAAATATAATTTGTGAAAAATGTTTCCCTGAAATGGAGCTCATTAGCTCTGTCATTGGGTCTATTTCATCCGTGGTCATCAACGCAGATATAAACACTGCTGCTGCTACATTCGAGCATTGCAGAGAAAAACAGACTTTCAATGTTACCCTGAAGCTAATCTTCAGACTATGGCTGAGTTTTGCTTCCAAACGACACCCAGATTAGCAAATCTTCTGCATTGTGCAGCCTTTACACTTGTGCACAGACATACTGCGGGATCTCCACTAATCTACCCAACCACCTGTTGACGTGACACAGCGTTTTCACTGACGCTGAAGTGGCAACCTTAGGTAGTGTTCTCAACCCTGATAGAGTTAGTCGTGTAAGTCTTTGAAATGTATATTCCATGCTTCATTTGCACTTGTGTGTAAGCCCTTACAGTGGAGTCAGAAATGTTGGAGTGACACTGAAGCCCCCGCTCCCTCAATGACAAGCTATTGTTCCTACAATATGACAAAGTTATACGAAGAGGGTAAAAAGCGAGGCTAAGCAGACGCTCGACAGCTATCATAGCTGATGGATGGAGTAGCTGCTTGACAGAGGGGTATGTTACTATAGGCGCACTCTTCTTCTCAAAAGAATGGACCTTGAGCGTTAAATGAAACTCATATCTGGCAAAAAATGGGAGTGTGTCACTGCTATTACTGCTATTGCCACTGCCATTGCTGCTGCTGAGAGTGAAATGTGAGGAAAACACTGTTTATTTATTTCATTACATTTTCTAGTTAATATTATATTCACTATGTAGAATATAAAGGTTGTCCTTCAGTTTGAGAGCACTGCTTTAGGGAAGCAGTTTGAAATCCTTTGGTATTCTGCCCTTAACAGTATCATAGTATGATGTAAAATAATTGAAACACAATATTGTGTCTCTGTTTTTAGAATGTTAAATGGATGCAGCCTCATTTTTAGTAGTAATCAAACCGTGATTCTAATCAGATTAAAGTGAAGGACTTTAGTTGCTCTTCAGCCAAATAATACATGTTATATATACTGTATAAAAATCAAGTAACTCAAAATATTATGTTTTTTTCAAACTTCTTATGATCCTAGTTATTTAATATTCATGTTTTATCTCTGAAAAGAACCTTTATTACTACAATTACACTGCACTTTTGGGCTGGGTCTAATATCAAAAGCTGT
Source organism: Bovichtus variegatus (assembly GCA_943593645.1). Classification (NCBI taxonomy): domain Eukaryota; kingdom Metazoa; phylum Chordata; class Actinopteri; order Perciformes; family Bovichtidae; genus Bovichtus; species Bovichtus variegatus. Next base: position 22,725,688 of record CALSCE010010686.1, on the reverse strand, counting down.
TAACGCACAGTTGGATCATGAATCAAAACTCTATCAACAATTTCATTAATCCAAACAGCAGTTTGAAAGACATTGTAAATCAAATGAAACTAAATTCTGCCCTGACAGACAAACCTTCAAAGTAAGAGTAAGAGAGAAGACTTATCATGACGGTGTTCTCTTGTTTCACAGAATTCCTAAAGAATAAGCCACAGTGGGGTTGTTTTGGAAGCAAAGGATTGTAGTATTTGTGGAATCAGGAGTATCAGCGGTCCTGAAGGTCACCCTGATAAGACCTAGGATTTCCACCTCAGAATTGCATTGTGCGCCGACCTTGAGGCCCCCTGAAGTCGATCAAACCGGAATAACGGCTTCTCCACCGCAGGACAGCCAAGTTCAGAGAGATGTGGAATAACTGAGGATCAGTGCTTAGCCTGGGAACCTGGTGAGGCAGAGCCAACCAACACAGGAATTATTCAGGTGGGGAGGGGAAACGAAACCGAACTGACTTTCCATGTAACTTTGTGTAATGTGATCGCTGATTATCTCACAGCCATCCTTTCCGATATTGTGGCAAGACGTTATTTTTAACTCCCCTTATTTAGCATTTATAAGCAAAGCAACATAAGATATAGTTTATAACACATTTTAATGTTGTTGTAAGCACATAAGGACATTTTAAATTGTTTAATAATGTATTTTTCCGCAATTAGTAGGCATCCGTGTGTATAATAAATGATAAATACCATAATACAACACAGTTCTAATACTTCATATTTTATGTAGATATAAAATATGAGGTTTATATTTGTTAAATGTATTAATATCGTTAATGACGTATTTATTTATTCATAAATACTTACTCTCCAAGCAAACACTGACCGCTGATAAAAGCCATGAGATGAAGAATAAAACTCCGGGAGACATATAGTGCTGTACAGTACATGGACTTTGAGTACACAACACAACACCTTCTTTTACCTAAACGTCAGAATAAGCGTTTGCCAATGAGCGTTGGAGAGTACCAGTGACAGGCGCACGTTGTGATACGCTCTCGGTTTTAAACATGTAGTTAGTGTTGTGAATTAACACAACTACATGGTTAGGTTCAGGAAAAGATCAGATAGGTTAAAATTAGGGCTGTCAAAATGAATGCGATAATGCTAAGTTGGAGACGCCTTGAAACTAAATTCATCCGTCGGAAATACGACTACGATTTTTCACATAACTTAACAATACATTTGTGAGAAGGGAACAGTCACACTAATGAACATCCCCTCATTAGCACCACTACTGTTAGCCGTTAGCAGCTAACATTGTGCAGGTTACTTTTATACCTGACTTCTTGGTTGTCTCATTTTGAAGTAAACCCCCCACACTATTTTTCCCAAAAAGAATTCTGTTAAATTTGTGACTTTAATCTCAGAGAATATTCAAGTTTTTTTTTCTCGTAAATTTGTACATTGTAAAAATGCATGACTTAAAACTCAGAGTATTTTAGAGTTATTTCTTGGAAATTTAGGACTTTAATCTCAGAAATGTAGATTAATTTTTTTCATAATGTTCCAGTCCACTTGATTTGAGAAAACATCTCTGCTACTAAATAATGTACAGTAGGTTCTGTTATGTTATATGGCGAGAAGCCCAGTGAGTCAGTGGAGGTGAGGTCTTCAGATTCAGCACGGAGAGACAATTTGTGTGATTTAAAGTCCAACAGTAGTCGTTCAATGTAACCAACATGACCTTTTAAGTCGTAATTCTGTAACTGCATTTTTTAGGAATTTGGTTTACGGAATTCTAGCCAAGGCTCGGTGATATGCCCAAAAAATAGAATCTGTATTTTTTTCCAGTTTGGGCCAATTTCTCGATTTTTAATACTTTTGTTTTCAAAACTAAAATATTGATACCTCATGTTTTTTTTAGGACTTCATATGCAAGATAGTTGAACCTTAATAATAAAAGACCTGCACCACCTGCAAGGCTAATTCATCTCCTGCTGTGTTTCCTGACAAGACCTCAGCCTGATATCTGCACGCAGCTGCTAGCTAACGTTATCTACCCAGCAGGTAGGGACAGACGGAACAAAGTAGAATCAGCACAATGTTCTGTCGACTCCGTTACTTCACTTCTCGTAACCAGAGATAACGTGTCGTCAACAAACGGACCAAGAGCTCACATCACTGTGCGGAGACTTTTCTCAGTCTGTTCTTTTCATATGCGACTGTTAAATTCACTATCAGACAGCTAGCCACCTGGTGCTAATATAGTGTAACTAATCACTTCACAGTTTACGGGACTGTTGTGACTCAAGACAGCTAATGCAGCCAGCTATCATCTACGTTACTTTCAGAGTGGAATTAAACATTCTGTGCAGGTTTACAAAACTTGATTTTCACAATGTAGACACATTTTCATCAATCAAATGAATTCATATATCACCCTAGTTCCAGCTGGTCTTGGGAAAATATTTTCCACTCAACAGGAGTGTTTGAAACCTGTTACTGTACAACGTCCAGGGAAGGTCTCTGTCACCGGCTCACATATCAGACCCTGATGCACCATAAAGTGAAGTTTCACTTGGAGGAAAAGAGAGGCAATATTGACTTGGAGGAATCTAAGTGTGGAGCTATACCAGGAGGGAAAAGGACATTTAGATTGTGAGATTATGGGCACAAAGAGCACTTCATATACAGTATCTTTAAAGATGCTATCTGGTGTTTAAAAAACAACACAAAATAAACACAACTGGTGGACACAAAATAAACCAAGGAACCCTTTTTGAAAAAAAGAATACCAAAAGAAAAAAAATGTTTTGCCATTGAACTTATTTTTGGGGTTTTGCAGAAATGCCTAATAATGATGTTCCATGGGATAGGATTGACCCATAGATTGTATTTAAGATGTGGACGTAGCCAACGTTAAATCACTACCAGTTTGAAACCTCAAGTTTGGCATATTGGCTGTTGCCATCTTGGTGTTTTGGGGCCAGAAGTGACCATATTTTGGAAAGAGGGTGGAGCTGGAGAGGAGTGAGGCCCATAAGACCATCATTTGCAAAACAAAAAATCATGCTGTATTGAAGAAGACTTGAAACTACCAATTTAGACCATAACCTCATTAAGAAAATGTTTAACCCTTCTGACTTTGGTCACTTGTTCATGAACAAAGAAGATGTGTTGTATTTTAATGCTCAGAGAGTTTAAACTAAACGTTCATAGCTGTTTCTGTGAAATGTTTTCGTTATTATTGTGGCACCACATGAATGCAGCACAAATGCCCTCATCTCTCAATGTTAACGGAAAGTGAAACATAATTGGTGTATCCGCCACGAGATTCAATGGGTGCTTCCATGGCCCAAGCTTCGAAAATCAGACCAGTTATTTTTCTGTAATCCTGCTGACAGACAAACAAACACAAGCAAACCGAGCCGAAAGCATAACCTCCTTGGCAGAGGAGATAAATTAGGTAAGAAGTAGAGTCGTTTTCTTATAGACTTCTATACAATCCTGCCCCTGCTGGCCATTAGAAAGGATGCGGGTCTCGGGCACTTCCGCATTGGATTCCCCTTTTAGACCCGGAGGTTGCCTACAGAACAGGAACATACACAACCGTTCAGTGTCCCAAAGTGACAATCACGGTTGACAAATGTGGACTTGTATATTGAACTACTTTATCTGCATTAAAAAATGACCAATATGAACATATTCTACTACTACTACTTCACTCTAAGTTGAACATATTCAATTTAGAGTAACCTGTATAAAAAGTTGGAATTTGAATCACTTTGATACTTGTCCTTGATTATCAAATGATTATATATTTGTTTTGTTTAACTATTTGCCACATACTTTTCCTTCTCTGCATCCTCTTGAAGATATGCAAAATATTATCCACTGGCCCTTCATCTCTTGAAACAGCTTTACTCTCTTTAAGAAAGATCTTAAACCTTGTAAATTCCTCTTGTTCTGAGAACTCTTCTTACCCTCAAAGTCTGTTTGTCTTCCGACAGTTTTTCAGCACCCCTTTACTTTTACATCATATTTAAAGTATGGCTGTTTGAACAATGTACCGAGTGTGTCACAGTACATGCGCCACAGCCTGCTGCTTCACTGAATGCCCCGCATAGACGAAAAATATCTGGAATTGAAAAATGGGAAGAATCAATAAAAGGCAAAGGTGCGAAATGGAGATACTCACCTAATGTTTTTTTTTTTTTTTTTAATTCAACAGACAGCAGATGAATTTACACAAGCCTTGAACAATATTACAGTGAAATTTGGTATCTTACAAATCAATTACTTTTTTTCAGCTTGACCAGCTTTGGCACTCTGATGACGTCAATACAAAACCTCGACCAACTCCGACGATAAAGTGTTTTTGGAGCAAAGAATGTTTTTTATTTTACTTTTTATTTTAATAAAGTGTTAACTGTTTGAAAGAAATATCTCCATACGACATCCGCTAAATCCTGCCTTTGTGTTTCTTTTCATAGAAATTTGCTTGATCCCAAGGACCAAATCATTTATCAGAAGCTTGAATAGCCATTGCCTATGTTTCCCATGACTTTTCAAACTTAAAGACAAGGTAATCTTTTAGTAAAGCTCATATTTTGAGCAATGTAATGCAGAGTTTTTCTCCTCTTGTCAAATTGTCTTTTTAGCCACACACCATGGCTTCAGAGATGGCAGTGTCATTTACTTTGGTCCAGAATATCTAAACAAAATGGTAAATGGCTGCATTTATAAAGCGCTTTTATCCAAAGTGCTTTACAATTTGTTGCTCAATCACACACACACACACACACACACACACACACATCGATGCAGATGGTCAATGCTGACCTAACCATCGGGAGCAATTTCGTGTTAAGGGTCTTGCTCAACGACGTGGACAAGAGAAGGTAGGGATCAAACCCTCAACCATGTAATTAGTTAAAGACCCTTGACCACAATTGGATGGATTACCATGACATTTTGTACAGAAAGGTCCTGAGACTGAGACTTTGGGGATCTCCCGACTTTTCCTCTAGCGCCACCACAAGGTTGTTATTTTTTAGTGAAACGTCTCAATGACTGTTGGATGGATTGCTATGAAATTTCGTACCGATATTCATGGTCCCCAGATGATGCATCGTAATGAATTTGGTGTTCTGCTGACTTTTCCTCTAGCCATGCGGTTGAAATTTGTAGTTTTTGAGTGAAATGTCTTGAAAACCTATTGTATTATGGATTGTCATGCAATTTAGTACAGATATGCTGATGCTAGCATTTAGCTCGAAGCACATCTAAGTACATCTAAATATTTTGTACCTCACAGAGTCACTGGCATGCCTTTAGACTCTGTTATTTATTGCTCAACATAGACAAAATGTCACATGTGAACTCCAGCCATTCTGTCAGAATTTCAATGCTGAGAGAAAAAAAACATTTCACAGTCCCCATGACAAGCTAGCTGAGGGGACAGTGGTCACTTAGGAATCACGCCACCTGTTGGAGGACAATGACTCTTTCACATAAAGTGAGACAGACATCCCCTTACTCCCCCCTTATTTTGTCAAGGCGTAACCTTTTTCCCACTTCAAAATGCAGCAACTCTTTCCAATTGAGTTGTTGTTGCTGCCATTGCTATTGGCTTTCAATAAGGCACGGGGTTATCAAAGAGTGAAGGAGAAATTGCCTTGGCTCTGCCGTAGCCCTGATTGCACTATCAGAGCCGTCAGGGAGGCTCTTTATAAAGGGAGGGCACGAGGGAGAGCGAGGTGGCGGCTGGCGTTGCCCCCCTGATAAATCAGCGCGTGCTGGCAGCCACTGCTTAGTGCAGCCAGGCAGCACCAGAGTGCCGCAGTTCAGGGTCGGTACTTGGCAAGCCCCCCTCTCAAACAGGGCTGTCTGCACCCGACCGCAGACCTCGCTGCTCCCCAGGCTGATTCTCCACCGCTGCCCTTGTCAAGGTTTGTTTGTTTATCCCTGATCCCCCCTCTGCCCTCACCATACCATATTGTTTTCCAACATGCCAAATTATTCTCCCCCTCCTTTTCTAACTTATTCTGCATATTTCCCAACTTCATTTATTAAATTAAAAAACTGTGCTGTTATTTGAATTTGAAACATGCTTCCAGTTTTGTTGATAATTCATTGTTCTCTTTATTTTTCGGTTTGTGCATCTGTTTACAGAAAAAGTTGATGTCTTTTGTTTTAAGACTTTCTTTATGCTATGTTAGGTTATTAACACAATTCTCCAAGTGAAAAGAAACGATTTCTCCAATGAAATCAATACCTTTTATAAGTGTTTTTTGAGAGACAAATGGACGTTAATTACAAAGTGGTTCAGAAATGCTTCTCCTGCTGGCATATTTATGGTCAAGATGATTAAATATTTGTTTAAGGTACATATTTAGATGGTTATATCACTTTAAATTCCAAAAACATCATACCATCTGGGGAGGAAATTATGCCACCGTTAACATTTCTCATAAATTTCTACTCTTCATCTCCAATTGGATGCTGGAGTTTATTACCCCCAATAAAAATCTTGATTTGTTGTGCTCTCAAGTGTTTGCTTGATAAGGTTGGAGCCCAGTCATCACTTCCAGTGAACTGACAAACCTACATCTCCCTCCCGCTTGTCTTCCATATACATTTCCATACCGCCTTCCAAAGGGACCGTGATTCTGATCGTTCGAAATCAAATGAATTAAAGGATCACAACGCTTGGGTATGGGAATGTGGGAAAGTATTTAATTAATCTGGCCTCCTCCACTCCAGGTGCAGTGGGTTAATGCAGATGCTCTTTGCCGTGGCTTTGAGATTGCCATAAGTGTTCAATTACACATACTTAAAAAGGCACGGGTGAGGCTACACATTGCCCCCCATTCAGTTCAAGTCCTGATTAATTTCAGATTTATACCGTCATTTGCTTTACCCTTCTAATTTCTCCTGCCACTAGGAATCAGTTTGGAGTTGTACAGGACCTCCTCAACTTTTCTAATTAGATGGACATGAATATAGTGATACATGTCATTAACAGTGTATTGATGTACATGAAGCACTGGGACTGGGATGGCACCTGGAGACCAACTGATCTGAAATGTTTTCAACGTCAAGAGGCCATGTTCTTTAACTTGTGTCAAATTAAAGCATGCAAAAATATGCATTGGATCATCCAAACTTGATCATTAATGCTCTTAATGTAACTGAGATTTCATCTCATTTGGTCATTTCATAAGGGCTGGCTGAGCATGATCTGCATTGGAGAGAAGTTTACGTTTGAGTGTATGTGTGTGGTGTCTGTAAAATGGTACATGGGCGATATCTGTGTCCGTGATTGCTTAAGTCAAAAATAATATTCATATTCTCCTAACTTTTTGAGTAAGGAAATAAAATCTATACCAATACTGTGGTTACATTGTGCATATATCTTCCATTTTTCTTTTTGGACACATTGGTAGAAACAGTGCCAAAGCTTCCTTGGTAGAGGTTCTGTGGTTGACTACTGCATACAGTGTAGTCTACCAACATTAATACAATACACGCTTCCTCTTTTCAACAAGTCCACTTAGTGTTGGTCATATACTGTCAGCAATTTAAGACATCTGTTGCTGTATATCATTCAACATTTGCGAGGACAAGTCGGGCTGTTTGTTTGTATTCCCCTCAGAAAGTCAAGCTAGTTAGACTAGCTTATTAATGTTAGCACTGGTTCCCACTAGCAACTCTGTCTCCTACAAAATACGATCCCTTACAACTAAACTGCATTCTCAATTACATTTCGAGGGAAACACATTTTCTCCCGGATTACGGTCGCAGTCTTGAACACAAGCGGCGACAAGGCCGCCACTACACGTCACTTGTAGACGATGTGTTTGTCCCATAATATAGTTACGAGGAGGTCTAGCTAGCTGCTAGCTCTCAGTCTTTCATGGCTCCAGATGGGGGGAAGGCAAAGGACCAGACTTTCAAAGCTCACAGCAACAGGTTGTCTTGTAACCTGAGCACACCGTGATTTGAGTCGCAACATGGAGTAACTAGCATGCAGAGTCACGTAGAAACGTACAGAGTGATGGCCAATAATGTTGGCCGCCCACGGCTTCAGTGGCTGACGGCAGAGAAGTGATGTTGAGAACTTTTTCGGTGCCTGCTAACACAAATATTGTACAAATCAAAATGACATTGCTGACATTCAGATTCACGCTCCCCAGAGGGCGTTAATATCACTGCAGAAAAATAATCAAAAGTTCAATTTTTTTCTTTTTACAACTTTGACCAGATAAATACACAAAGATAAAGTTGAAACAAACACAGATGATACCAATGCTGATTTCTTAGCAAAATTACATTTTAATTTCAGTTACACATTTTAAACATTTGAGTATCTGACAATCAAAGCTAAAAATCAAAACCTTCATGTCGCAGTTACAGTTACCTGCACTATCACATAAATACCAAGCCTCATTTGTCAAACCAGTGTCAACAAGTGAGCCTGATCAATGCTGAAAGATCCAGCTTGTACACCAAAGGCCTTGTCCCCCTCTGGCCCACAGACAGGCCCCTCAGACGGGCCTCCGCCTCCTCCTCCTCCTCCTCCACCTCCTCCTCCTGAGCTGTGAAGCCAGGGGACGCGTGAGGCCTTTTGTCTGAGCAGTGTGGGGGGCCGCAGATGTCGTTCCCCAGAGACACAGCAGAGGTTAATGATCTCACAGCCTCTGCTAAAATAAATAAATCATTTCCAGTCAGGAGTCTGCATAAATCTTCACTCAAACGGCGATTTGCTGGAGCAAGCACCACCAGTTGCTAATGACTGTTTTTTTTTTTTTTTCTTCCTTGATTGCCCGAGGGGATAGGCTGTGACACAGATGAGTTCTTTCCCTCACTCTCTCTATTCCCCTTCCCTCCCTCCACCTCTCTTTCTCACACACACACGCACACACATACAGACTTTTTGTGGCTATTCTAATTCACAGCGTGTTTTGTCAGGGGACATTAGCTGGCTGACAGGCGTCTGGTTTGGATGGGGGGTGCATTTGTAGTGACAGTGGTAGTTGTTTCTTGTTTCAGCTGAGCTGATATTAAGAGACGTGTGTGGGGGTACTGCTGTCATGCACAACACAGCGCGGCGCAGCTCAACACCTCGCTCAATCCCACTCTTGCACCCTGCATATATGCTTTCTTCAAGTCAGTATATGCAAAGTAGACAATTCTAATAGAAACAATTTCTTTCGAATTAATATTATTTTTATGATACGTTATCGTGGTGTCATGCTTTCCAGAATTTACCATGATTAACTGAGGCTGGTGTGCAGTGGAATCACATCTATTAGTGCAACATCAATTATCTGAGCCTTATACTAATATCAATTAGGGCTTTTTCTATTATGAAGTTTGGCTAGATTTTGCAAACAACGTGATAAAATAAATAAATGCAGTTCAAACTTTAGACCAATTTTTTACGTGGCATAACCTATCTGTTTTATGCTGAACAGAAATTATTGTAGTTGATTAATCAATTAGTCAGTTAATAAAAAATGAACTGGCAACTATTTTAATAATCAATTCATCTTTCATTATTAGTCATTATTTCCAGGCAAAAAAGCCCAAAGTCTCTGCTTGCAGCTTCTTCAATGTGAAGATTTCCTGATTTATCTCCGTTTTTATACCATTGTAAACGGAATCTTTGAACAGTTGGTCGATTAAAACAAACAATTTCTACCCGACACTTTTCTGACATTTTATGGCCATAACAATGAATTCATTAATTGAAAAATGAATTGTTGCAATCCAACGTATTAATTTGTTCATTGTTCCCCAAGCGCTCTGGATTATTAGGTTACTCTTTACTTCATATTGACAAATATGTTAAATGTTTTCAAAAAGCAACCTGAACCATCCCGAAAAAATGTGAAATCATATAGTCATTTATTCACATGTTCACTCTTAAGCTGCACAGTTACAGTAAGTTATAAGACAATGAATGACTGGTTGAACTGCCTGCAGTATAATGACACAGTAGTTAGCTTGTGTCACTAATTAGAGAGCAGTTGTGTGTCTTTAGCTGTTAGCTGCTTAAGAAGTGTCATCAATAGACATGGCTCAGTAATCAATGAACCCATTCAGAGCTAATTAAGAGAGTCACACTCAAGTAGCAAAATATCACAATATGGATGATTTATCTTAATATAGCAATTAAAAGAATGTCAGAATTTTAGGAATTACTATTATTTAATGAAACCATGTTCATTTTGTGACCATGATCAACATATTTTAAATGTATGGTATTGTAAATATGGCAGAGCAAATGCTTCTGCACCCACGGTACACTACCTCGACAAAGAAAAATGCATGTATGGATCTTTATTTCAAGGTGAAAGAGAAGTCAAACACACTTACAAATTATAGATCAAATCATAAATATATTGAATGGTGAGGTTTATGAAAAAAAAAAAAAAAAAAGCGGCAACAAAGTCAATAAATAAAGTCATTACCAGAGCTTAGAACAGAGGCACCCGATTTTCTCTTTTATCCCGCAACAACAAAAAGAAAAAGAAGACAGAGGAGGAAGAAATAACAAAAAAAAGAGAGGGAGAAAGAATTGCACAGAGGCTTTTCTTTTCTTTAAAATGCTGCATTAGGTCTTTTCCTGCAGTCAGTTTTCATAGTTCAAAGCTGGCAGTTCAATAAATAGCTGGAACTGGCACATCTCTGTTCTTGCAAAAAGAAATCAATGTTAATCCTATTACCGGCAGTTATCACCTAGCCCAGAAACGGTGGCAAGTAAGAAAAAAAAAAAAGGAAAAAAAAAACTGAGATGTCAAAGCGGGAAGGGGAGAGAGAGCGAGAGAAAGGGAGAGAGAGAGCGAGTCACCCTTCATTCACTTTCAAACACAGTTTTGATAATTTACTTCTGTAGAAGAAGAAGGGTGGCGGGGGGATGGGAGGAGGGGGGGTGAGCTTCAGTTACTAGGAAATGTGTGTGTGTGTTTGTGTGTGTGTGTGCTTGTATGCCTGTGGAGAGGGGGGTCCAGAGCTACTGATGTATTCGCACATAATGCTTGGATCAGACCCTGCTGCTGTAAGCAAGATGTTTGAGGCACAAAACATCATTTTTGAAAAATGTTCACACCGCTTAGCAATCCTCTTCCTGGAGCGCCCTGACATCTGGCCTTTCTCCTTCTCCCCTTCTCCCACTTCCAGTCCATCCTCTTTGCTTCTCAGTCGGTTTTGGGGGGAATTGACGGCTGGTAACTGTGGCATCATGAAAGAAAATTATCACCATACTAAATGTGTAGGTGCTTTACTACTTTTGTACATTTTAAGAAAAGTCGTTTTCAAGATAAAGATGGTCAGTCCAGCTCTGAATTAAAATGATTGATGGTTTCCAAGCGATGTTATTTTTTGTGTTTCTGCTCTGGTTCTTTTCCTCCTATCTACAACTGTTTTTATTATCAATATAATCTGCATCATTATTTGCACTATTAATCGTTTAATCAATAGAATTTCTGATAAATGGTAACAAAAACACCAATCATAATTTTAAATCCCCAGGTGTTTTGTCTAACAGTCCCAAACCTAAAGATATAATGTTTGTTAACACATAAGTATCAGAAAAGCAGCACATATTTACCATTAACAAGCTGGAATTAAGGAATGCGTTACATTTTTGCTTGAAAAAAAACAAACGATTAATCGTTTATCGAAATAATTGCTCTTATCCAAGGCAAAAACTCATTTAGGCAATTAAACTTTCTCTAAATTCTCAGGTTTCAGCTTCCCAAATGTGAATATTTTCTACGTCTTCTATGAATATCTTGGAGTTTTCACCAACAATAAATAATGATAATAATATTTAGTCGTAGCCCTACTGAATGATATTATTTAAGGTAAAAACATTTTTTAATAGCAAACAAAGGGGAGTGAACTTGCTCTTGTTTTTGAAAAAATTACATTTAAAGCCGACTTTCTAGACCTAACGATCTTTCGCTGGTTCCAGCTTTTCAACTTTGTCTTTGTCATAAATGATAGTAAACTTTTGTCTCTTGCAATGTTAGTTGGACAAAACAAGACATTTGAGGACCTTGGGCAAATTATAATAAGCATTTTTTGCTATCCTTTTACATTTTATAGTCAAAATCAGTTCATCGTTCAATCGAGAAAATAATCAGCAGATTGATTGATAATGAAAATAATATTTTAGTCACCACCATGCTCCCCCTTTTTGCTGAATATCAATACCACAAAAGATGTGGATTGCACTTCACAGAGTTCTATAAATGTGTGTATTTAGTGCAAATAAAACTTGCACGAAACAAAACACACTGCCATTAAAACTCGCATTTCTCCAATGAACACACCAAAAACCCTAGATTAGGCCTAATCACTGTCACCAGGAAGCAGAATCAGGCCCTCTCACTGGCGGATTAAGTCTTCTGTTGTTGTTGTCCTTATTGTTGTTGCTGAGAAATAATTACAGCTGAATCTCATCAAAGCCAATTCAACTCTTGGCAGGAGTCGGCTCAGTTTTTCCTTTTTTCTCTCTCTTTCAGTGAGGAACCTGAGTTTCCCCTGCATGAAAGTGAAGATTAAAGTAGTTAAATACTCGGAAGTGAACTGAGGGGAAACTGAGGCGACGTCGATGGGCTGGACAAACAGTCTCACTGCTTTCAAACACTCTTGTTTTCCAAAGAATGACAAAATGCATCCTGCTGACATAGGTTTTCACCTTGACTTGACTGACTTTGTATGAATTTATTTCCGGCGCCGCGTGAAAGCAAGTGACCCCATTCCAGCCCAGCCCATTCTATATTCTTATAATAAATTAGATGGCGATGCAGGGGCTTTAACATGTAAAATAGTGGTGACATGCTAAATAATGAGGCAGGCCAGAATTATGTAGTGCTGGCGTGCAGGCTCTGGGGTATTCCCAGGCCTCGGAGTAGCCCGGGCCTCCTCCTCGGTGAGGGAACAGAGTGCTGAGCGTGAGGGCGGGGGGGTCGCTGAATATGAAAATGGAATTAATGTACCAACGCCCAAAGGTAGATTACACTGTAGCAACCCTCTGGGCCATGCTTCCCTCTGTTTGGGACGGACAACAAAAAGAGGAACGTTTTATTCATCATGGAAATTGGTGGTTTTATTACTCCCTGGTGGAATTTTAAGATGTATTATGCTTTTTTTTTTTTTTTTTTTGATGCAGTAGGTCATTTCAATACAGTGCATTGGGGTGTAATGTCTCGATCATCTCTCTCACGTTTGGGCAGTTCACAGTGTTGTTTTGGGAGTGATGCACATCCAGGAGTGAGTTATGATAGCGATAAAGATGCCGAGCAGCGTGGGCAGTGTAAATTCTAGGCAGAATGTAATCATCTTACAAAGACTTTGTCACTTTGGAAACAGCAGCTGTTTGACTATTATCATTGTTACTTTTGAATACTGAGTATATGTGCTGTTAGGGTGTTGTGCAACCTTGAAGCCCTATGGTAAACTCTACTGTTTTATGGCTATTGTCGCAGCAGGAGACAGATTTACCAGGTTTAATACGGCCGATTTTAGTTTGCAACAAACATGCTTGTAAACCTGCTTTACAGCCCCCCTGGCTTTTTGTCCAGAGGGGGATTAACTGATGAGCACTGCCTGTCCTTCAGGTGACACACACAGTGCAATCCAAACTCGTATCACACTTTATTGCCATCTCTCAGTAAATACAAGAGTGACTGATGATCTGTTAGCTCATTAGAAAATGTAGCAAAGTAATTTCTGTTCTCAAACACAAACGCAGGCATTCTCTTAAAAGTATTGTGCGATAAAGCCAGAGATGCTTTGGGATTTGTTACAGGATGAAAAATGACCTCATCCTCTCTGTTTTCTTTTCACTTTTTGCCAGCTTTCCTGTCTGGTGCAGACAGTTGCTTTTATAATGGCTGATGTGTTATATGTGTGCACGCTGGCTGGATTAAATTTTTAATGGCTCCAAGGGCAGTTGTCCTGGCCGTAAAAAAAAAAAAAAAAACCCTGCTGCAACAGTGTGAAAGCGTTTTTATTGCAAATACATTTCTGTTCTTCTCTCAAAGGATTGTTAAAACACCTGAGCCACACCAGTTATTTTTTTTTTTTTGCGACTTTCTGATAGTGACGCTGAAAATTAGAAAGCTGTCTGTCTGAACTCAGGATCCTGAAAGTTGCATCAGATAAACGGAGCGATAAGACGGCAATCAGTATTCAAGCGGTGATGTTATGAAGTGAGAGATCACTTAAAGCCTCATGTGAGTTATGTGCGCTGATTGTCACCCGACATTATGCACACTGTTTGAGGCTAAATAACCCAGTGTGTGCATCATAAACTGTTCCTCTTGCATGCCACCTTGAAGCGAGGGAGGCACCCCCTTCATAAACAACTCTGTCATTTTAAGTAAGCATCGCCCTGCTTACCAGGCACCTTTCGTGTGCGAGCTGCACCTAATTTAGAAGCTTTTAAATCTTTCGCAAAGTGTTGTTGTGAGAAATGCCTGGTTGCAAATGTCTTTTATTGAATGCTGACTCTGTAGTATTACAGGCTTGCAGATATGCCCGGTGTAATATGTCCCCATAGCTTTATCTTGTAATAGTAAAGTGTATTAATTTTCTCGGACTGGAAGAGAGTGTGAAGGGTTAGAATTGACTCTATTTGGGATTGGAGCGACTTGCTACTGACTCCAAACATGGTTTTCACGCAAGGACTGCAAAAGATGAAGCGGACGGGGGGGGTGGGGGGACACGAACATGCTTTCAATTGGTAGATTTCTTAAGTAAGCCTACCGGTTTATCACAATCCATCACGAGGAGTGGGATCTGAGTAATTAAAGACTTTTCCAGAAGTGGCATTCTTGAAATTGGAATTGAAAGTCCACTTAGCATGGTCACCGACGGGGATTCACCTATGAAGCTGTGCTTCATACTAATTTACTGAATAATAATACAAGTAGCATTTGATAGAGAGCTATTCTCAGTCACAGTAGCAGGCCAGTGTGTTTGTCGTACACACGGCACACAAACAGACTATTACTGGAGTTAAATGGAGGTGGTGTGACTTTGTGAACTGTCAGGAAAAACTGAAAAAGTCTCTCATAGCTGCGTACTTTACACCACTGTATGTAATTTGATTTGCACAGAGCACTGGTATCTCACACCTTTTTGTGATTGGCTTATGGACAGATATAATAAGCCAATAAAAGTGTGCTTGCACAAATGTCTGTCAGCTATGACTTCAGGCAAAGTTTCCTTGTCAAAACATTTAAAAGAAGAATCACATTGCCCAACATTTGGAAATAAATACATTTTCTGCTTTATGTTCAGTGTTTTTTTTTTTTTTTTACAGTTCAGAATAATTATTCTGCCGTCCGTATATTAGGATAAATAAGTCCACCCCGTCTACAAATTGTCCTTTTGTAGGTGTTTGAAGTCGATCCGAAAATCGAGCTGACTAAAGAGTCTTCTTTTTGCTCTGATAAAAACACTCCTCTCTAAGCTGTGAGGAAATGGCAAAATGGAGGAGAGCGCCGGTGGTCGCCCAAGTTTGTACAGCAGTGCTTTTCCTGATAATGCCACACATTCGGGTTTCTGCTTTCAGTAGCCTTCGCACGAGTGCTCCAGTCTCACACAGCACTTAAGTGTGATTAATAAGGTGCAGTGTTGTGTGCGTGTGTGTGTGTGCGTGTGTGTGTGTGTGGGGTGGGTTGGTGGTGGGGGAGTTTATGTCAAGATAAACGTGGAAATGACCTAGCAGTCACCGGCTTTTTCCTTTCGGCAACTGCACAGTGCCTAGCTCGAGAGCAGGAGAGGCTGGGGTTTTTATCAAGCCGAGGGCTCAGACCACCAGAGGCTCTTGTGAAGGAAGGAAATTACCGGGTGCAAACATTCACAATACCCCAACTCAATTCCCCCTCCCTCATCTCTCTCTTTTCCTTCTCTCTCTGACTTCCTCTCTCCTGTCCCTATGTTTATCAGGTTTTGGGGCACTGTATTTTGATGTCAATAAGCAATTTTTCTTGCCTGGTCTCCTGCCTGACCCCTTTAATCCATCAATATATTATTAGAGATAAAGTTTTGTGGACGCCTGCTGCAGTCACAAGATAAATGACATCTCTGAAGTCACGCATTAAAGACTAGATTAAGGCCTTGTGACTGTGTCTTCAGTGCTCATCTGTGCGCCTCTGTCCAACCTATCACACTAAGTGACAAGAAAGAAAAATAATGAACTGAGGCAGAAAAAGCAAAGAGATATTTCTTACACACACAACCCGCGTCTGTCTTCAGCCAGGATTAGGACGCATTAGAGGCGTGCTGGAGAAGAGGAGAGAGGCAGCAAGGGAGCGTCACTGTTTGTGTATGTCGAGGCTGAAAGAAAGGGAATTTCAACCCTCTTTCCCTTTTAAACTACAAGGGAACTGCCGTTTTGTTTGAAACAATGTAAGCTTCATTTTTTTTTTTAGCCAGCAAATGGAAAGATTTTAATATTCAAATTGTACATTTCAACCGCATATATAAAAGCTTTGGATTAGATTCATAGCTTAATAAACTAAGGGACTGTATATAAATTATTTAGGTGGGGGGGCTGTCCTTATGTTTAGCCTTTGAATAAAACAAAACGAGACCCTCGCTATTATTATTATTATATTTATTTTTCCGGATCATCCCCTTTTATTAAGAAATACCCTCCCCACCAATATCTCAAATAATATTAAAGAGTTACATTGGTACAGTTAGTTAGACCATCAATAGCTAAAAGTGCACAAAGATATTTTTATTTAGACTTAATATATTAATATATTAAGAATTTTAACTAAAACACCGCAATTAGATTTGGAATAAGGAAATAAGGGGGCAAGAAGAAAATAAAAAATGCCCGACTAAATGTTTCCAGAGCAGTTATTTCTAATGTCAATGAATAAGATAAATAGGCATCCCAGATTAAAAATTCTAATATATAAAAGATGAGCTGATGTTAGCCTGATACGTATGAAATCAGGCGTCCGACTGTCCATCATAATTAAACCATTATGTGTGTGTTACAACGCCCTTTAACATGCCTTGTTTCCTCTGGGCTGGTGCACCGTTAAATATGAAATCAAGTTAAGTTCTATTAGCTTCTATTTTATTTTGACGAGGAAAAGGATACACCTTGATACAGAGACAGGTTTGATGCTTCTTTGGAAGCCATTTTTATGTTCATTTTTATTGGGAATTATGTAACTATCTCGTCCTTTAAAAAAAAAAAAAAAAAGATGTTGTGCTTTGACAAAATTGCGCTCTGAGAAAACGTAATTAAATATAAACCTTGAATGAACAAAACTTAAAATACGCTCCTCTGCTCCCCCCCCAAAAAAAATTAGGACTATCCTACTTTTAGTAAAAAAGAACAAATATACAACCCTCCCTCCCCTGCTAATCATTTTTATACAGTCCCTAAAACACACATTACAGTAAATGCTAGTTAAGTTACTTTTTATGGCCTGTATCATCTCCTCTTAAATTTGTAAATAAAAATATAAAACAATAAATACATGTAATACTAGCTCTATGTTTACATATCTGTCGGAAATCATATGTATACAAACCTATTGCACCACTAACTGTAGACATTTGTAATTGCACAATGAAGCATCTCCTTTCATGCTGAACATCTGTACAGTCAGGTTCTTCACCGCTCGCTTTATGTGTCAGTGTTCACCTCACATTTAGACCCCTAAAACCCCAGACTAATAGGCAGGATTACAGACGTAAAATTACATTTTTATAGCTTAAACTCCTGACTACCTGGACTAGCAGATATTAAACGCATATCTGGTAGCACTTAGTGTTAAGTGGGACCAAGTGCTTATTAAGTTTCTGATGCTGTAAGTCCGTGTCTGTTCCGGCCCGGGCTGATACGGGTTGCTAGGCCACAGTAAATGAACGCGGATGGATTTGCGCTGGACTTAGACCCGGTTATCAGTAGTTCTCAGTTAATACGGCGCCGCGGTGACATTGTCACGACTGTGCAACGATTGGCAATATTTGAATTTTCCATTAAGCTCTTCCTGCTGCTTGTGTTTTCATGTGGAACGTTCTCACCTGACTAGCCACTTCCCCTCCACAGAGACACAGCTATATTCTCCCTCCAACATTTCATTAGAAAAAGAGAAGGCTATTGTAGGAGCGCTGAATACCGCCTGTTGTTCACCTTCACATCCACATGTAACCTCTCCAATGTTTACCCCATGAACTTGTCAACATGCACTCCTCAGAGGCTGCATCCTTTTAAGGCGCTACTATAAATAAGGTGAGGGCACAGCATTCTGTTTATTCTGTATAGACATTCATCAGAAAATTTGGCTTCTAAAATCAATTAAATCCTTTTCACTCAAGGTTGAGATTAAAGATAAGGCAGTGAAAGCAGATATGAAGCAGATGAACCCCTCTAATTCAAAGCTGCACATTTGTTTGGCTGGCTTTTAGAGACAAACTACCCAAGGTCTTTCTGTTATGGCCAATTATACTAGATCTTCCTCATTCTTCGCGTTTATCTTGACTTTTGAGGTGAGGTTTGTGGTAACTGAAGCCCTTCTGCGCTCTCTTATTGGCCCGTAGATTCTTCCTTGGGAGGGAAATATCTATGGACATTTATTTAATTTCTTGCAATTTATAAACTCCATTTACAAATTAATTTCTCTTTAGCACAATTATTGCATTTTGAAGCTTGAAGAATGTGACTGATGTACTGAGGTCCTTTGAAAGCGATATTATCATATTTAATCATTTCCCAGAATACAACTACATTTTTTTTAAGTAACTTGTATTTAATGAGGCAACATGCTATTTGCCCATTTTTAGATTTTAATAGCCAGTAGCATGAAAGTTAACCATCACCTTGTGTAGCGGCAGAAGGAGAAGTAGAGTAATGCTTATTCTTAAAGACTTCATTGACCCCTTTTCTGTTACTCAAGTGAAACATACATACAAAGTTAAATATATCTTGGTAAAGTTGAAATCACACCTAATTCTAGCTTGCCCAAATTATTCCAATGCAAAGAAATATGGCAACAAAGTTGTGCTGTGCTGCCAGTATTTTGTAACGGTGTTAGTCAAAACACTTCCCTTAATTGCACATTCTTTCTTGAAACTATAACAGCAGTAAGGGGGTCTTTAAGGGCATGCAGTCTTCCGAGCGCTGCATATCAGATCAGCTGAGAGCAAGAAGCTGTGCTGAGATTATTTGTTATTGATTATATCAGCTTTTGCAATTTGAAAACAATGCTTATTCAACAGAATAATTACAGACAATGTAATATCTTCCCAAGAAATAAGCGAATCACATTGCTGTGATCTGATCAGGCCAGACTGAGCCACATCATGCTGTTTCCTGATAGTGGCAACAATTACAGCTGATCAATATGGACTCCAAATCCCCCCCTACCCCCCTTCAAAAGCTCACATGGTTGTAGACTCGCTCCATACCCAGAAATGTTGGTTATATGTGTTGTAGTTGACGATGTAAGTGAGAATTTATAGGAAAATCTGCATTAAATCATCTCTTTTCTTTTTGAGATTAATGTTTTTTATGCAACGGTCCTTGTTTAGTAAAGACAAATAATAATAACTGTTCCAGTGAACTAGAGGCATTTCACACAATGTATTTTCATGCATCAAAGTGCGACTGAAATTCACATGTTAAAATCCAAAGTAAGTATGTGTAAGTATATAATCAGGCATCATAATTACTTCATTTTCTCCCTTTCCATGAAGGCACTGTCCAAATTGAAAAAGGCGGCTTCAGTTAAAATTCAACCAAGTGAATTATTATGGACAACAGTTTACAAAATCAAACTGTCTGCCTTTTTGTCTAGTTAATTTTAGTTTTTTGTAGTGCGTTATGGATTAATTGTAATGAATCAGTAGTATCAGTATTATTCCCGAAATGTATTAACATAGAGTTTAAAACGGCACAAATGGATATTTTGATTTTGTATTATATGATAAATGCATAAGTATTTCAAATCACTATGTGCAGTATGAAAAGTGTTGCTGTTTAAGCAACACTTAAATATATAGTGACTAGTTTAGTCACCTGACTGTAGTTCTCTTCAGATCTGAGTTTTAGTGTCTTTCAGCCCATTGTTTTGGTTTTATGGGCCACAGTTTTACTGTTTTGGTTCAGTCTCTCATCAACCTCTCAATTGTTGGTGGATAGAGGTGAAAGCAGAGTAAATATTAGACATTCAACAGGTGGCCAGAGACAGAGACACGCTGCTCTGTTTCTGCTGCATGTGTAAATATGCAACTGTTTGCATTCATCATAGAGACTTTATCAGGTGATAATTTGCCAATGTTGTGTTCCACCCAGGAAACCGATGTCCGTGTCCCGTGTCAAACCAAAAGTCAACGTTCCGAAGGTCAGTTAACTTACGCAATTTACTTACCTTGCGTCACATACGTTACCTACTTAACTCCTGTACGTAACCTATGTTACGTAACAAAAGTACTTATTTTAACCCAACCCATGATATTTTCCTAAACTTAACCAAGCAGTTTCGTTTCCATTCCCAACGCTAACCTCGTGTTTAAAACTGCAACGGTTTTACCGTAAAAAAGGCCTGTCGCTGATACTCTCCAATGTCATATATGTGACAAAACAACCTGTTCTGTCGTTTAGGTATTAGGACATGGTGTGCAGTAAAGAGTTCTTAGGCAAAGTTTCTTTTGATTCAGTATTTTTCACAGAGGCCTGTAGTTCTTCATTAGTCAGCAGAATGCTGACATGCGCTTTAGAGTTCCTGAGCCGATGTTTCCCATTCTTTTACTGTTCTACTCAGTGACAATTATTATTATGAAGCCCTGGGGTGGAACTTTCCTTCCCTGGATCATGAGTACTTAATTATATGCCCTCTTTTTCTATCCCAGCATATTTTTGAGGGGTGGCTAGTTGGTGGTGGGGAGTTACTCCTCTTTAACAAATGAATGTGATGACACTTTAATAGCTGGGTGTTCTCAGGCATAGACGTACAATGGCTGCTCATTGAGTGTGGTGGGCTGGGGCCGCTGGCATTGTGAGTTATGTGCCCCCGCCCCCCATAAGAGCCAACCAAAATAGATGTGTAGATAGCCTTTCCGAGCGTGCTGAGTGTTTATCTACCCTGCGGAGTGCATGATGGATCTGTAGTGATCAGTTAAAACCACATTGATGATAAACTAATGAATCAGGACCCGCATTAATCACATCGCAGCCAGCACAGAAAGACGGATGGAAATGCAAAAGTTCCATGCTAATGATGAACTACTAACAATTTGGCGGTGGACAAGGAGAGGGGGAAAATTATACACCGGGGTTTCATGCATAATCTCGGAAGATATTAATATCCCCCCCCACCACCACCCTCTTCCCCCTGCTCGACGTTGCTGCCTTTAGAGGCATAATCAAATTTCATTACCAGCCAAACCGACATGATTAAACAGAACAGAGTCTGAGTTCAGAGCCTCACACTGCGGCACACGTTGGCTGCCACTCAGAGGCGTCTCCACCCCCTTCATCCTTCACCAAGCCCCCACCCCCCCACCCCTCCTCCCCAACCCTCTCACCCCACCCCTTTGCCCCAGCATGGCCCCACTGGCTCACACAGATCCAAATCAGCGTTTCATGACCGGCCTCACATCTTTGACCACACGTGCACTCCGCTTGTGCCTTTATCTGTCAGTCATATGAGTCCCCGAGGAGCAGCGCGTCTGGAGATTCTGCCGTCGACGGCCTCCCTTGAAAACCTCAGCGGATGGCTGGTTTCTTTCAGGCGGGATAACACCGCCTGTCTGTTTAAAGACAACAGTCGTACAGTGAATACCTGCCTTGTATCACGACTTACATGTTGATGAAACACCACGATGTACTATGAAATATTGTGTGTGATGTAGCACAGAAATTAAATATTAAAACTGTGAATTTCTCTGAATATGTCTCATGTAAGAGCATGATTCATGCCATGTAGCATTAGGTGAGATAAGCCTGTGAGACTCTTGATCAGTGCCTCACAGTGAATTCTGTTTCTGATGTTAAACGCTCTGCATTAGAGCTTCCTCTCCTTCGCAGCAGTTGTCCTGTGTTCTTTCGCCCACTCACGCTTGCCTGCGACGCCACAATTAATTTCTGTTTGTCTGCTTGAGTAGAGAGTGAGATGCTCCCATCTTGAGCTGGGGTTGATTCCACTCCGCTGACCCCTCTAGTTGTGGATAGCTGCTCGTGACCTGTTTCCTTTTCTTCCTTTCCTCAGTTTTTTTTACATTTATTTATTCATTAACTTAACGCAGGATCACATGTGTAGCCTC
The DNA here is from genome assembly GCA_943593645.1 of Bovichtus variegatus. NCBI lineage: Eukaryota > Metazoa > Chordata > Actinopteri > Perciformes > Bovichtidae > Bovichtus > Bovichtus variegatus. The sequence goes on along the minus strand of CALSCE010010686.1, from coordinate 22,703,393 downwards.
CTGTGAACGCGTGTGATGTGGAATGAAAAGCAATATTATATTTTTTTTTGTATCTGTCATTTCCTTTCTATCTCCCATATGACTTCTTAATCCATCTGAATGCATAGAAGATAATGTTTTGGGCGAAATAACATAAGAGGAAAGATAGACTCCCAAGGACCAATATCTTTATTGCTTGGAGGATAAACGGATTATGTCAGCCATTTTCTGCTGCTGACAGCTTTTCTTATTAACCGATTTTATTTTTAATCTGCCAAGGAAGAAATGCGGTTTTATGTCACAATAAAACGCTGGTCACATCTAATGCTGCCCTCAAACAAACAGATTTCTCAAAGCCTTGCTGGGAAATTTGAAATAACTTTAAAGAGGGGTTTTGGGGGAAAAGGGGTGGTGGGGGTAGTGGAAAGGGAGGGGGTCTTCCACAAGCTTGTTCGACTGAGGGGTAAAAGATTTTTAAAGTCCTTCACTGTTGTATTCTTCTTTTAAATATTTATTTCTTTATTTAGCTGATCTCCGTAGAAAAAAAAAAAGCGCTTCCATCATGACAAAATGGCTCGTGTGTGGGCTGTCCATTCATGGAGCTTGCATTAGGATAATACAAAGAATGCAGAGCTTCACTTACACCAATAAGTGTGTGTAAGAAGGCAGCTTCAAAATAAAACTCAACTGCACAGCCTGATGACTTTTATTTATTTCTCTACCATCACTAAAATCACACCCAACTATCTCAGGAGTGTCCTGTTTAGCTTCTCCCCCTCACTTAAGTGTGTGCAGGAGATTCTGGGGATCATCTAAAAATGAAACCATTTGACCAGATTTATATGGAGGGGTGTTGGGTGTATGGTGCCAGGCAGCTATCATTAACCCCAGGGCTTTAGCGCTCCCTGCTCTCTCATTTCATGCTCGTGATCTGAGGGTGTGAATTAGCCATTGCTCCGGGCAACCCAACTTAGTTACCGGCTGGACAACATGAAAGCAATACACAGAGCTGCATAAAGAATCCTCTCAAAGCCCCCCCCTCCTCCCTCCCTCCCTCTCTCCCCTCCACACCCTACATCCCTACCTTCTCCTGAGGGACCGAGGGGGGGGGTGGGGGTACCCGTGTCATGTCTATAATGGACAAGTGGCAGGTTCACCTTTGCCTGTGCTGCGGAGCAGCTTAGAGTAAAAATATTATGATTTACTTGGAGATGTTCACATACATTAAAGCTTACAGTAAGTCGTGGAGGATAAGTAAAGTAATGTAATGCTGACACGATAGAAGAAGAAACACATTCTTGAAAACATCATGAAACACATGCAAGAGGAGCATCATTCTTAATTCTCTTTTTTAAATACACAAAGAAATTTGTTTACAAAAATGCACTGATTTCTTTTAAATTTGATGTGCGGACAGCCGATTTCCACTTCCTGTGCGCTTCATAAATGTGCAGAGAAAACCACAAAAATATTCAAGATTTGATCAAGAGGTAATGTATTTTTCCGGCCACATATATAGACCTACATTCACTTAACCTGTGTGACCATAAATGCAATGCTATATACTGTGAGTCTATATTTTTGTGAAAGTATTGCAGGATTTTAAATGGATTTGGTTTGTATACACACTGTACCAGCTGATGGAATAACAACACTGTTCATTCAGGGAGGGATGATTGAGCTCGATACCGTGTGTATGTGTGTATGTGTGTGTGTGTCTGTGTGTGTGTGTCTGTGTGTGTGCGCTGCTGGAGTAATACTGACATCAGTGCAGATATGGAGGCAGACACCTGAATCAAGTCGCATGTCATTAAGGGATCCAAATTCTTCACAAATACCCATGACTCCATGCCGACACACTCTGTCGCAGGCAACAGTTTCTCCTAAGAAGGAGCAATATCGACTCCTGTTTAAATGTTTATTGGAATCTTGCACATTTATGGAGGCAAAAATAAGGTACAGTGCATAAACAGGAAGATACCTGCACACTAAATGCACCATTCAATCCTCACTTAGAAAGTTTCCTTTCCCTTTCCTCCTTTAAACTTGTTAACTTTTAATAAAATCTAATCATACGGACATCAAAATAGTTTATTTTTATTTATTTCAAATGCATTTTATTAAAGTTAGCACATTCATACACAAGGATGTTTTGATTTGTTGTCATTAACTTTGAATTATTCTGAGCTGCTGATGGAAACACAAGGCTTTACTGAGCTGCAGTGCTTCCATGTGCTTCCTCTGTGTCTCTCCTCCCCCAGCGGCCTGATATGCAGATCAGTGTATGAATATGAATACGAGCATCAGAATGTTTCCCCTCTGCCCTTGAGGTCTCCACGCACACAGGATACTCCTACTTTATGACCATGATTGATCTTTGGTGTGTTATCAGGGATTGCGAAACATTTGTCATCCTCTACTAATAAAATGTCTTTTAAGTTATATTTTGAAGCAAAAATGCCCCAAATTCTGCGGTTCTAGCTTCTCAAATATGAATAACCGTCATCTCTGATACACTAAATGTCCTTGGGTTTTTGTCTGTTGGTTGGACAAGACAATCGATTTGAATAAACTTGGGCTTGGGTGAAATGGAATGGAATCAGCTGTAATGGACGTTCACCATTTTTTCGACGTTTTGTAAAATAAATTATTTATTGATAGAGAAAATAATCTGCAGACTAATCAACAGATATCATATAATTGTTAGTTGCAGTCTTACTGAACTGGAATATTACCCCAGGTGTCTGTGTCACTTCTTTTGAAGAAATTTGATAAAAACACAACTTTATTTTGTAAAATACTGAATGTTAGTAACACAACTGGCGAGCCACTGAGCAGAGGTGTTGATAAAATAGAGACCTACACTGCCGTCAAATAGTCCAAAAAAATAAATGACGTCCTATGTCTTTTCTTAACCACTTTTGATGTGAAGGAGAATTCATAAGAATTTAAGAAAAGAGAACCGTTGACATTGTGATTGACGTGCGTCACTTTAAATGTTGCTAAATTGTTGGAAGGCACAATCTCCTTTCCTTAGGTAAAGGAGGGTCCAGTGTACTCTACGCTAAAGGAGATAAGAAAGGAAGCATTGAAGCTCTTTTCATTAGCACTTATCGTGGCTGCCATTTAGATACTTCTGGGTAATTTTACCCACTTAGGAACTTTTCAAAGCAAAAAAGAACTTGACCGCAGCCCACGCCTACGTATGGACGATTCAAGGGTCACAGCCTTGAATGAAATACATAGTGTATGTACTTTTACGTGGTTTATAGTGTTAAATAATATCCAGTTTCAAAACAATTCCAACACGTATAACATGACTGCTGATGTGTTCTGAGTACGTGGGCAAAAGCAGTTTGGAACAACTGCTCTACAATCCCGGTGCCACAAGCTCAGGTTATGGTTGTGTAAATGTTGAAACAAATATACAACGAGTCAAATAATCTAAATGGAGTGAACCCTGTTTTTTTTTTTTTTTTTTTTTTTTTTTTTCAAACTACCAATTGGAACTAATCTAAAAACTGCAGACTTTAAATTCTTTCAAAAATGGAATATATTTTGTTATTTTTTTGCATATAAATTCATGCTGTTGTAAATTCCCTATGTAATCCATATTTATTTTTTTGACATGGTGCCATTTTTCCACTTGGCATGTTTGCTTGTTAAAACTATTCAGTGATGACGATCAGTCTTATCTGCAGAAAGGAGAGCAGTGGAGGAAACATTCAGAGAATTAGAGGAGATAGATTCCTTCCCTATCATTAATAACAATCCTCCTCATTTTCTCTTCAGACTTTCAGATGTTTGCATATCATTTGTATTTTTAATTGGTGAAGTTTGATTAAACCCAGCCCCTAGTGTTATATGGCATTAGGCACTGCCATATGTTTAGTTGTGTGCAGATACGCATTTCCATAATCATTTTGCCTGTTTGAGGCGCTCGTCTATTTGCTGCACAGCTTTGATTGCATCTGCCTCAACTTAAACGATGCCTTGTGAGTTTTTCCGTTCATCGCTGTGACCTTTAATCTACGACTTACAGAATGCTCCCATCTATCATGGTTGTCACTTTGAAATTCCTAATCTCGTCTGAAAAGTCTTTACAAGTGCAGCTGGATTACTCTGTGATAATTAATCATATTCAAATGCATGAAAACAAATTTTGTTTACATATTTGCGATCACCTAAAATGAGAAAAACGAGGGAGGAGTGCGCAGTTAGGTGAGATGAGCATTTGCATAACATTTCGTTTAAACAAGCGAGCAGAAAATGATTTGTTTGGAGCAGCACTGGGATGAACAGGGGCATGTGCGTCTTTCATTTTTCATTCAAATCATATTCAGATCAGAGCATTTTATTTTTCTTATTATGTTTCTTACAGGCAGAGTCGTTAATTTGACAGGTTATGTTCATTTTAGAAATAAAATCATGTCTACAAATCCACGATTTCTGATGCATTTTGATGGGCTGAAGGCAAACGGTATTCCACAACGTTGCACAGTTCATCTGCTTCATCACACGAGCAACAGGGGCCAGTTTTTGTTTCATAACTTCCGGATTTGTTGAGTCAAATCAAACAGTCAATTCAGTTTTTGTGCAAAACAACTAATCCTTGTGTGCTTTTGGAGTAATTACACTTCTGCCTTGATTTCTATGCATCTCATTAACTCAAAATAAAGGCTTACACTGAACTGCTACATATCTGAATATACTGCATGTAGGACATATACAGTGCTGTACGTGCACTGAACATAAAGCTTTTACGGTGCATTTTCATGTCAACAGTGTTGTCTGTGTCTTCATAATAACTTGCTATATAATCATTTATCTTGGTGAAAAATATCAATAAGCCAGGTCTGACCATAATTATGTTCAACTGCTTTATACATGCGTCTTTCTCAAGTTTTCAAAAATACTCATGTACCCCATGACATGTGACGGAGCAATCTCTCGTCGCCCCCCTGCACCCACAGCTCTAACATTTTACCTGCCTCTGTTATTAGCATTACACGTAAACTATTGACGCTGTATCTTTATTGTATCTATTCCCCACTCAATCACCTTAAAGGGGCCCAGGGTTTTTAGTTCACTCCTTCAGGAGGGTCAACAATAGTTCATCTCTGAACTTGGTAAATCGTGTTGATACTAAGGACTTTAGGTGAACTTTGAATCAATGATGTTATTGAAAAACAGTACAAATAATGTCATTTTTTTAATATAAAAATATAAGAGTGAGAACAATCAAAGGGAAAGCAGTTTCCAAAATTCTTTCAAAAGACAAACTGTTGTGAATACAACTTGCTCGCAGTCTCTCAGAATGTTTATTATTGGTCTGTAATGTGGATAGCTCGCTTTCTGATCATTTCTGATAAGTGAATCAGAATTGTAATTTGCAACACTAACATGAAGTAGTCTTGTTTTATAAAAAAAACATAAAAAATGTATATGATACAAAAGTATCATAAAATATTATACTGTTTAATGTTTCTGAAGTAATAACTTTTGAAATATCAATTTAACCATTGTGTTTATAAACATGACTGATACATATAAACCTTCAGAAAAGTTTAACATATTAAAGTTTCCGAAGTTGAATTATGTTACTTCTATGTTGTTAGAAACTCCCTGAAAAACGCGTCAGAATTCAGTTTTTTGGTCTTTTGTAGAAAAAGTCAAATGACTGCGTGTTTTCTTGTTTTTGTCCTGAAATGACTGGTTTAATAAATGAGAAAAACCATAACCAAAGAACAAGTCTTATGTTTTTTTCTGTTATTTTGTTTTGTACTGTTTCTCCGCTGTGTACATCAGCATTTTATTAGAGTTGCCAATTCAAGACGAAAACAAGAAAACACGGAGTCATTTTTTACTTTTTAAAAGCCAACAGAACCTGAAAATGTTTAATTCTGACCCGTTTTTCAGGGTTTTTTGTTTCCGGATTGATTCAAGTAATTGAATGATTGGATGATTCACAAACCGCTGTCGGTTCACCACCCTATTTATCATGTAAGAGCAGTATTTAACCATGTAATGAATTGCTCACAACGCATTCATATTTAGATATAAGCAGATATATGTTTGTTTTTAAGGTTTTATTAATATACAGCTACATTAACTATTATAACTGCAGCGACAAAGATATATATTATATAATTTAACCTGTGTTATATTGTCCATGCTGTATCGCTGTCTGTTTAAAAGCCAGCTTCCAGCTATGGATGCTTCACAGAGGATTTAAAGTTATTGACAACTACATCAATAAACACTTAAAAAGACCTTTCTTCCTCTTCTACTTCTTGACAGTGTGCAGGCATTTTCCTATCATATGGTACAGCTTAAAGTAGAAAGGAAGTTTGCATTTGTCAAAAACTTACCCACATTTTCCATGCAACCAGCAAAGTTATAATTTGCAAATACATGTTAACTGCAGTAATGAGAAAATAGGCTGAAATCTTTCCCAACCTTCAATGAAAGAGGATTGATATCTGTGTGGACTTTCTGTGCTGTGGATGCTCCTAAAGGGGATTTCTTTAGCAGAAGTGAATCCTGGTTATGTTTTCCCTTTGAAAAAGACACATTCTTTCTAAAGAGGAAGGAAAAAAACATTTCACTTTTCAATTACCCCCAGCTCCTTCACCTTTCCCGTCCTCCCCAGGTCTAGTTTCCAAGGAGAGGAGAAAAAGAGAAGGGATGCTTTTCACTTGCACGAGAGCACCCCTCCCTCTCATTCTCCTCCTATCATTCCGGGCACCACTTTTATGCATGAAACAGAGAAGAAGATTGAAAGCATTCACTGGCCATTCAGACAATAAAGAAAGGGGATCCTCAGAGCTTTATTAGATATGAAGATCTACAATAAAAATCAATTTCTGGCCTCTTTATGCAGTTTAAATGACAAAGCCTCAACCCATTCAGCCATTGTGTGCAGGAAAGTAATTCTGCAGCACCGGCCGAGACAAGAGCGGCGTATACTTTCTGACCTGCGATTGCAGATTCTAATATGATACAGACCTACTGAGATAATAGGAGGCACTTAATATCATCTGTTGAGAAGAAAAAAAAGTTATCTCATATCTTTTGCTAGATAGATGGATAGGGGATGAGGTTTAAACCATTTCATGGGCAGAATACTAATCAGGCTGAGATGGACAGCTGAGCTTTTCACTCTCAGAGGGCTGTCGAATGTAAAAGTTGGTAACACGAAGCGATACGATCCTAGTATACAAGTGGGCGGTTAATGAGTCCAATTAAAATTGAGCAACGGTCAGTTTGCCAAAAAGCAAATGTCACAACATTTTCCCATTCTAATTTTGACACTGGAGAGAGAAAACTTCCTTTTTATAGGAATGTGTTCTTATATTACTGTGATGTAGAAAAGACGTGATCAAAAGCTTCATGAACAATGTCGTGTTATAAGGTGAAGTATACACAATGTCAAGGATTGTGAAGCAGCCGTACACAACAGGTGATGTACACCAAAGTGTCGAGGTATCCAATTATTTCCGTCCATCTTAGATGTAAGGCCGCGCTATGTTCAAGAGATATGCGCTGAGGTGAGTCCTCTTATCAGCTGTTAGGTAATATTTGATAATAACAGTAATTTAATAGGAGGGAACAGTCAATGCTGCAGCACCACAGAGGTTATGTTTTTGAATTGAAGATGAAATCACAGTCAAGGCTGAGCTTATGCTGGCTACAGAAGAGTCGAGAGGAGCGGTTTCTGCAGGAAACCACGTGAGCTTTTCAGATTAAAGTACGTCTTGCTTTTCTCGTCTCAGTACAAATATGATGAAAATGATTTTACGTAGTTATGTTAAGCTAACTTATTCCAAAACCTCCTTATACCTAAACGACACAATAGGCTGTTTGTCAATGCCCCCCAAAATGTCATATATGATAATTGGAGAGTTACCAGCAACAGGCGCAAATAAGTATGTTTGTTACGTAACTTAAGTGAAGTCCATAAGTTAAGTATGTTACGTACGGGACATAAGTTAAGTACGTTACGTGAAAAAGTAAAAAGAAAAAGACTATGGTCTCACACGGGACACAAACACCAGTCCGTCAGTTAAGTATGCTAGATATGTGACATAAATTAAGTACGTAAATTCAAATGATTTGTTTTACACGAGGCACCGAACTTCCTCCTTTACTCCCGTCATAATTACTAAGGCATCTAGAGGTCGCCGCCTAATAACAAACGTAATTATTAGTCGTAATAAGCTGCTTGCACAGACGACCTATACAGATTATTGTTGGAGAGTACAGCCTGCTTATTCATGTTGTCCTTCTCTTCATGTCTTCTGTACTACTGTGTGAACACAGCAGAGAGTAACAGCTGTCCTCTCCACATTTTAGATGATGAGTTGTTGTGTTGGACCTTCCTACACGAGACCTGAACTCTGCTGCTCCTCTGTTTCAAGAAACTCTCGTAATCGATGACATGTGATGGAGCAAACTCAACAAGATAAATGATCCATGTTGCTGTAATGAAAAGGACTCTTTTTTTTTTTTTTTTTTTGTGGCCACGCTTTCATTCTTCTCTGATGGAGACATGGATGAATTGGATGAGTGTGCCACATCTCCAGGGGCAGGGAAATAAATATTATGCCTGACTTCTGCTCCGCCATGTCTGGTTACCAGCTGAAAAGCAATTGTTTCACTCCGGCATCTTGACTGCAAGACATGTGCTATTTCAAATTAAACCTTCAAGGTCCCAAAGTCATTTATTTCTGTCAAAACGGAGAGCAGAATGAAATTCTGAGAAACAACAATAAATTCACTGTGGATGTAAGAAGTCACAATAAATTCTCAGTGTCTTAGCAGAGAGTGTTGTTTGCTTGTGGAGCAGAATAATATCCAGGATGCAGCACTCCATTCAAGGCCTTAAAATGTGGAACTAATCTCCCTAAAAAGACTACTATTTGGCTTCATTGTTTTTCGTTTAGCCGTCCCCTAGTGTTAAATACACTAACGTGTGTCCGTGGGGAAAGTCATTGAATGTGAGTAGCCTTTTCCACCTCCTATACTATGAGAGTGTAAGTGGATCCTGATTCACTGATAGCACAGAGAAGCCTCCTTGAGTGTTTGCAAAGTGTGGACCTTGAAAAGAACAGCTTTGCCAAAAATCCTCTTGTGGCCCCAGAGACCGCAGCACAGTGCTCAGTGAAAACAAAGATGTTATAAGCTAGCTTAGCTATTATCGCGCCTTTGCACTACATCTCCCCTGACACCGCATTCAAATCAGTCTCTATTTATTTGGGGGTTTATTTATTTATTACCGCATTTTTCTCCCATTTTCCGAGGCAAAAAGTGACTAAAAGGATTATTTGTGGAATAACTAAAATAATTAGCAATGCTCATGCTTCTTTAATTCAGGCAAACAGTACACACACACAGTTGTATTTTCCTTTGAATCCCAGCATTAGCGGTAGCATACTGTAATGTTGGTGAGAGGCACAAAGGGCTGGGAGTCTATGAAATTGACAAAAGGGCAGAAAAGGAGAGGAGACAGAAAGACTACAGGACATTAAACACAGACTTTACAGTAAATGAGAATAAGCAAAAATGAATGAATTAATGAGCTCTACAAGCATGGAAGAAATATTAATTTCACAATATTCCGTGTATGAAAGCATATCCCGAAGACACATTTGATCCTTACGACACTAACATTCACAACAACATGAATGAACAAGAACATTTTGGCCTTTTGTTTTTTACACTTTAAGATCTAAGGTCTACATACGGGGATGACAGGTATGTACCAGGGGTATCGATTCATAAATCCTGCCCGATTGCTAGACAATCTATTGTTGATATAATAATATTCTGCGTCACCGTAGTTTCAATTTCAGTTTTCTTGGTACAATATCTACACATGGTATGGTTGAATTTGCAATAACTGATTTATTTTTGTCAACTTGAAGGCAGTAGAAACAAGTTGTGAAGAAAACATTGACATTTTGTCTAATTTGGCGAGTTTGTTAAAAATCAGCAGTTACAGTACACAGCAACACTATCGTTCATTTGGAGTCGTGTTTCTGGCCACCTGATGAATGTAAAACTGACATTCACTCTTCTGTAACTCTGTTTTCTGATCTTTACCAACTCCTTTTTGTACATTGAGTTTTTAGATTGTTTTCTCTGAAAACAGCTACCTGCTGCGGCTAAAAGGACACCATGAGAGCACTAAGAGTCAAGTATTAGCTGAAACTCACTATAAAGTGGAGCTGCAGATGTTGACCTCTTTCATACGTGCCTTTATGGATCTTTATATGTTCTCAATTTGATATTCAGAGCATTAATATAGCAGCAAATGTAAAGATATAGCGGCGTAATTTCCACTTGAGCAGATAATTAAGTCACTCTCCCTCTGTGTGTGTTGTAATCCGAGCTTCTCTGTGCTTTGTTTCCAAAGCCGGTCCGGCTGAGCGTGCATGTTAGCGCATGTCTGACTAGCTATTGGCCGGCGCTCAGCACTGCGCTCATATTGTGGTTACTGCTGACAACTCCTTCCCGACATACGCCCACCCTCCGGTTCCCCTTCAGGTTCACACTGTTAGATCTGTCAGCACTGTTGTTGTTGTTGTTTGCATTGTTTTAGCTGTTAGCACCGTTAGCTGCTAGCCGCTGGCTCAGCCGTAGCCATTTAAAGAGCCGTGTGGACGCAATCTCTCTGCTCTGAATTCCGTATTGAGAACCTTTAAAGTAATATTGTCGAAGATTTTCATTGAAATAAAATGTCTGTTAAGACACTATCTAACGTCGAATGAGCTAACATAATGTTTTTTTTCGTGTCTCTGCTAGCGTTAGGAGTAAATGCTTACTATGGCCGATCAAACAAAGAAAAGAGGGATGACTACAGACGATGAAAGTTAAAAAACAAATTAAAGTGAGAGTGAGATCCAAAAACACACTTGCAATTACCGCTTATCGCCATAGGTGCCACCAAAGAGAACAAAACAGAGGTCTTCGAGATGTTAGCTTTAAGTCAAAGTGTAAATAAGCGTTGAGCACATTAATGTATAGTATGCTATGATTGAGATGGGACATTGACATTGTATATCAATGGCATAAACTGCTAATACTAATCTCAGTGACATATGGCTCTCTCACAGTGCTTGAGTTGAATCAAATGAAAAGTCAGTCCCAGTTTACTTTGCTACCTGTTAGCATCTGCTTCCCAATTACATCAGCATTATTTTCTGAAACTGCCTACTCAATGCATCACAATTGTGAGAGTGTGATGGTTCCCTAAAGGGAGCCGCCACCTGTCATTGGATACAACAGTGATCATACGAATAATACTTTGATAGAATGATGAATAGCACGATATAATTGGAGATGAAAGATTTTTTTTAAATGTCTGAAAGTTGTTGCACCTGTAAGAGAGTAAAAAAGGGCGAGACCACATTAATGAGTCCCCATTTTTTAAAATTTCTTAGCAGTTGTACAGTGCAGAAACTGGCAACCGGCAAATTAAATCTGGTTGTGCTGTATGTTGATAATATTCAACAGTTTCAATACAACAATAAATAGAAATAAAGAGATATGCGTGTACATGCAAGACAAAGCTAAAAATGATAAGGTGGTAGAAAAGAGAGCAATGGGTTACACTTACAAAACACTTCACAGGGTTGTATTGAATTGGAATGTAAGGATAAACCACATCGTTCCAGTCATCCAGATTCAATTTGAGTTTAATTTGATTTCCTTAAGATCAAGACACCCTGCTTGTTTAAAAAAGAAAAAGGCTTTTTGAAATATAATCATGCTCACTATAGCACAGATTTTTAGACAGTTGTTTAAATGAACCAATGAATCCTCGTGTTATCCTGAACAAAGACCGTGATCCTGCTATCAGACACTTCATTCATGTCTTCTCAATGCCTGAAAGACAAAGTGGGTAGCACAACAAATTCATTTAGAGCAGTGCTAAAACATGATCGGCATCTGTATAGGCGTGGGGTCTTATTGCCAAGATTAATTATATTCATTATACAGCGCACTGCATACAAATGACCTTGTTTCCTGTTCAATACAAGCAGTGATTTTGAATATTGCGTACTGAACAGATTTGTTAAGACATTTAAAGATGTGCATTAACCGTGGCCTTATATAGGTGTTATTTTAAAGGTGAGCTTTACTTTTTCACATGTTATTCAGAGGCCCATACTTCCCAGCAACTCCTTTGTCTCTAGTGTATGTATTGTATGCATGGACTTGTATTGTACTGAATGCACAGCGTTTGTATCATCTTGCACATTCGATTGAAGTATATTCAGCCTTCACTGATATCTGTATTTCTGCTTTATTTGAAGCAGCAGGAAATACTTGATCAAAGTCATCTGGAGAGATTTGAATGATAGCTATCTCTGAAAAATCTTTCATTTCAATTGAAAAGTTAATTTTTGTTGTTGTTTTGGTGTCACCTGGCCCAAGCCCCCTCACTCTGTGGTGGATCTCTGCTAAATTTGACTAATGAAACAGCACATTTCAAATGCAGAAATGAAATCTAGTAGATCTATACTGGTGTATTTACATCCGGTATAGAATGGATGACTTCTATTCTACACATACTAATTATTTTGTTGTTTTTAAAGTTAGTAAATCACTACACATTCAAATGAGCACTATTTAAATACTTAGTGTATTAAGAGGGGACCCCTATTAACTGTCGCACCGCCGAACGGCATGCTGGGTACAGCTCGCTGTCCGTCGCTCGCTACAATATTACTGTCCCTTACATTCAAGAACAGATAAAGAAAGACCCGGAGGAAGACTCGCCACATGTGAGTACAATTCTATGTTGGCGAATACGTCAGCCACCATTAGCGGATTGCTGAATTAGGCCAACTTCATAGGCCTCAACGCCATGTTACAAACACATATACAGAAAAATACAAATTTATACAGAAAAAACCCCCAGTTCCACCGAAAATAACGATATTTTAGAACTCCCCCTACATTTCTTAAATGGGGCTTTCTAGGCAGCTCATGTATGTCTCTTTCAGGGGAGCCGAGCTCCAGGTAGTTCCCTGTATTGTGAACCCTGTTTTAAATGACATGGTATCATATATTTTTTACATTTTCAGTGTACCAGCAACAAAAGTTCATTTCTGAACATATTTATTCGTTATTTTCTCGACAACCATTCATCCGATCGACTTGACGGGTGTGTTGCTCAGGACCCAAAGAAGCTCAGTGTTGAAAGTTTATTGGATGAGCGCTTCTCGAAAAAGCTACACGCAGCTCTACCGGAGGCCAAGCAACCGGGCCTGTTCCGAGCAAGCAGGGCTGCATAATATCATAAATTCTAATATGCAAGCTCCTTCAAAGATGGCCGTAGTTTGAGCAAGGTTGCCGGGAAGTAGGATGGTCTCTAGTTTAGGTTGAGTGAATCACTACACAATCCTTTAGTGATACTAGTACTAGTACTAGTTGAAACACTAAGGAAGCTTTTTCACAGAAAACATGAGTGTATAGTAATTGGGCTAATTAAGACCTGTTATTGCAGGAAAAAAAAACACATATAACATTTAGGCTGGCGCCATAGCTACCGTGATTAATTACACCTGTGGTTTACTTGCTACGACACGCTGAAACTGCTCTTCTGGCTGAGCAGGATTGATTCCATCAGACGTCCTCTTCATGCACTCTACATGCACTCTACTTAAGTAGAGAGAAACAATTTGATCCTTAGACTCAGTTCAGATCGCAGTACAACCAGCACAATAAATCAGTGGCTAATTGAATTTTAAAGGAAGACAAGGGCGTCATCAGACTATGATAGTAGTGGTGGACAGTTTTAAAGAGCTTCTATGCACATGGCACAGCTGGATACGTTCACTACCCTCGCATATCATCACTGACTGTGTGATGTTGTGGCGCATCATGTATCCGTGCTGGATATTCAGGTACACAGTCTACTCTTCAGTACTACCTGTGTTTCCTCATGTGCCTCCTGCAGCCTGTGCAGCATTCATAGTGAAAGGAGGGGGTTGATAGGACCGTAACTTTCAGCATTCTTATCCATCCACAACTATTACCACACCAGTCCTCGCCTCTCCACACTAGAGAAGAAAAAAAAAATCAAAGAGGGTATTAGGCAGCAGGGTTATTCCCGACACTTTGCTGGAGGCTGGCGTTAATCTGTGCGTTTTGGAGAAACGAGGTTAGTTAAGCATTTTAATGGCCCTAGCCCTGTGATAATTAGGCCTGCCCTGGAGGGAGCTCCAGTTGAGCCACTTGGGCCTTGAAATGGAGCCAGGGAACTAAAGCCCTGCACGCACACAATGATCCTGAACTAATTCCCTGAGTAAATATTTTCTCCCGCTTACTCCACAGCCTCTTTCTCTTTAAAGTTGTAAAAAGGCCTGTTTCCTTTTTCTATTTTTCACACTTATTTTTTTTCATCCTCCCTCCCTCTGCAGATATTTTTAGAAGGAGGCATTTGGAGCAGTTTTACATTTTATTCTGTTCTTTCTTTCTTTTCTTTTTTTCTGTCATTGTGTCCTATTTCAACGGTGATAAAGCTCACACAACACAGTTTTGAACAGTTCTCCTGCGTGCATTTTTACACAATCACCTCACACGTACTGTAGAGACGGGGCCTCTGTTGTGTCTTGTCTTGACTGGCGTGGCCCTTGACCCTGGGCGCCCGCGTGGGGCCTTCTGACTGACTGATCTGATCATCCTAAAGGGGATAGATCTCTGAACACTGTGTATAGTCTTCCCTTCCTGTCTGTGTTTGGGGCTCCCACAACACAGAGAAGCCCCTGAGCTACAGCTGCTATTGTTTCGCCGCACAAAAGACAGACATCACATTAAAAGTCCTCTGTATCGTCTTGAACTCACATCAGTCTTTGTCAACAGAAGAATCAGAGGCAAGCATTGGCTCCGGCAATTAAATCTGAAAAAAAATTATTCATGAATATCATAGACGTGCGGTAATAAGTCTATTAATGTGAAATAAATGCACAATTCCCTGATTTGTTTTTGAATGATGTTTTTTTTCCCCCGTCTTTATTCAAACTTGTGCTATGGACTGAACACTTCCTGCCATTAAGTTGTCAATCTACAAGTTTGTGTCTGGGCGATAAAGTTCGTCAGCTTTCAAAGTGGTTGTTTGGAGGATGTTTTGACTGACACGTGGCCCTCGAGCTACAGAAGTCAGCGTCCAGGTTTCCCAGGGACACTACTTGTTTGGCTCAGGGAACCTTTGTGAGAAGTATCTTCATCTCACTGCTGCTCAGTCAGCCCATTTCTCCAGGCCACAGTGTCAGGCATCATTTATCTCTGACAGTGAAGCTGTCTAGAGTGTGTGTGTCTGTCTGTGAGCGTGCATTTGTGTTTGTATACGTGGGTCCGCCTGTGTCTTCGCGCTGGCTCGGTGCATGTCGTCATGTGTCATATGGGTGTCCCAAGGACAATCCTCAGAGCAGGAATGAACAGAGAAGATGAATGTTTTGGGAACATAGGAGAATATCATTAAAGCTACCTGTGCTGCGCTTGATTGATTCGCTGAATCACAGTCGCCGGATGTTAACATAAAACCCGCAAATGGCTTCGATTTAAATATGTTACTTATCAACACTCCACAGTCCATCAACGCAAAAAATCCCCCGGAAGCTTTAATGTAACGGGAAGCGTGTCATTTTTCATTGTACAGTAATTAGATGATATTAATTGCAAAACATCTGTTACTTTAGCTGACATATGACGGCTGCCAGACTGACTAATGTACATGGTAGTTCTATTCTAACCTTTAATGCAGAGGTTTAAAGGCAAAGTTAGCTTCTAGAAGTTCCACTTTGCTATGTGCCAATGAATGTACGGACAACTGTCACTGGCTTACTTTGATACTGAAGAAAACTTCAGAACATGGTGATTCTCAGGCAAGTTTTGGAGTTGTGAGGAGCGTTTTCTTTAGGCGGATTCATGGATGTTCTTTTGCAATGAACATCTGAGATAATGGTACCCTAAGCAAGGGACAGGTGCGTTGCGGTGTTTTAAGTAAAAAACACAAGTTAGTTATTGTAGTTTAACCTGCTTGCAGTTCGCAGTTGAGCTCATGGAGACAATTATCCTGATTGCTGCAATTTGTTAAAAATTGACATCGTCATAACTCAATCAAAAATTCAGTGGGACTCACACTTTCTCAGATGTTCTTTGCAAATGAACGTTCATACATCTAGTTAAATAAAACGCTCCTCATTACTCCAGAACGTGCCTGAGAATCATCATGTTTTTCACGTTTTTCTTCAGTATCAAAGTAATCCAGTGATAGTTGTCTGTACATTGCAAACTGGAACTGTCGATAGCTTATTCTGCTTACTTTCAATGGTGCCACTTTTCTCAAATCTGAACAAATATAGCTAAGATATAGTTCCATTTCTTTATAAAATAGTACATGAAAAGTGTCTTGGGGGCTTTGAAAACCCTATAATACATTCAGCACTGTAGATTTTTAACGTACAACTTGAGAGACTGAAGATAGATTTTTTTTTATGATCGCACATGCTCACACCTTATCCCAGTATATTAGCCTAACCCTTGCCGCGCACATCCTCTCTTTGTCCTCCACTTCCTCTCCAATCCCTCTATTACTCTGCACGTCCTCCGCACCCCGCCTCTTTGTCCTGCCTCAAGGCCATGGCCAGTCATGGGCTCGGGCCCATGCTCCTAGCAGCTACTGACCCTTTGTGCCACCTTTATCACAGACTTCTTTACCGTGGGCTACTTAACCACAGCGCTAACTGCAGGTCCTGCGGGTCTCTGTGATTGTGCTCTGCATTGAGCAGAGAGATGAGGATTAACACCGACACTCGATAAAGGGGTCAGAGGTGTGCAGTGATTATTTGTGTGTGTGTATTACGGGAACGAGAGAGAGAAAAAGAGGGAGAGAAAGAGAGAGAGAGAAAGAGAGGGAGAGAGAGAGTGTGCAAGGTAAGCCTGTGCGTGTGTGTGTGTGTATGTGTGTGTGTGTCTGTGTGGCTCTCACAGGGGAGAGGATGAAGCAGGTGGAAGGGGGTTGGGGACATGGCTGCAAGGTTGAGGTGAAATAGATGGATAAGGTTAGCTGAGTTATCAGACAGGAGCATCACAATCAAGCTGTCAGCTCAATGCCTCCCTCTCTCTGCTCTCTCCCTCTTTTTTGATAAACAGAGGAATAGGATTACAATTTGGACTGGTCCCGGGGCAGCGAGGAAGCCTGCCCTGCCTTTCAGCTGCATTCTCTGCTCGATGAAAGGAGCACAAGAAAGGCACAAATCTGCCAGACAGGGCTTTCTGGGTGGGGAATCCTAGTGGAAGAGGATAGAAGGGCATTTTGCCAAAGAACAAGGTGTGGAGGTTGGCTCATAATAGAAAAAAAAAAAATCCAAATCCAAAACATTTATTTAAAATTCTGCTTCATTGAAAACGCAATATCCTAATTCCACTTGTGGTATTTAGCTATCCATCCACATAGTTTGGGTTTTATTTGCCCTGGTTTTGATTTCTGCCTCCACTATAATACAACAAGAGTAAAAGGAATTTTGTGGCGCTCCACCATTATTAAAATGACATATAAAAAACTCCCACCGCATCTTGTCTGTGTTCATGTGTACAAGTACATTTATTCAAGTAGAATATTTCCATTTTATTCTGCTTTTCTATTTCTGACTTACTCCACTTCATGTGTCTGTCACATACTTACTTTGCAGATAATTGTAGGTTTTTATACCATATGATTTTCCTATAAAATGTAATGCTAATTTAATTGTTGTTGCTAAAATGAGCTCCACCATGCTGATTAAACATCATTAAGCCTATAATTATCCAATAATATAATGTATCATTCTATAACACTGACAGGGGTGTTTCTTCTGTACAGTGCTTTGATATTCCACAAAGTACATTTTTTCTGATGATACTTACATACTGTCATTGTCCAGTAAAACTTG
The DNA here is from genome assembly GCA_943593645.1 of Bovichtus variegatus. Taxonomy (NCBI): domain Eukaryota; kingdom Metazoa; phylum Chordata; class Actinopteri; order Perciformes; family Bovichtidae; genus Bovichtus; species Bovichtus variegatus. Next base: position 22,685,469 of record CALSCE010010686.1, on the reverse strand, counting down.
TATCTCCAACTTTGGTGATCTTTTCAGATTCAATTCATTTAATTTAATTATCGTAAAAAAGCCTTATAAAATAGTTGGAGAAAAAAAAGGCTGTTTTTATTAGCTCGTGAAACCTTAACATTTTGGATATACATTTCTTAGGACAAGGAGAACGATTTTACACATTTTGAAAGCAGGATTTACTTGTGATGGGGTAGTTTACATTGTAGTATTGTTCATTTTGAGTTCAATATCTAAATACATCTTCACCTGCTTATTATACATAGTAATATCAAACTACGTGTATAGACACTACTAAGTAAATGGGAAAAAATGTTTTCATAATTTTGAATCAACCCTAATTTGAATATATTTCTTAACAAGAAAATGCCACAATTTATATTCAAAAGAGAAACTGTCAATGGTAGAATACATTTGTATTAATGGGAAGTCAGTCTTTTCTTTTTTAAAAGTAAGAATCATTATTGCTGTGATGACAACACAAAAGCTCATGTTGTGGTTGTTTGGTCTACTTTGTTCACAACACAAAAGGCTCTCTGTTCTTCCAGTCCCCCTGCCGACTGATCGGGGAGATTTTTTTTAAAATGTTAAATCTGCAGAGAGTGGAGAAATAATGTTGGGACAGCGACCAGAGCCGCAGGGCAATTAAGACAAATTAATTATGGCAGGAGTGTGCGAGCAGAGCCCAGCTAAAGCGTGAACCCACAGAGGTGTAAGAGCCACATTATAAGAGCTTTTCAAGAAAAGGGCTGTGGCACTCGCCCATTTGCTATCTCATTATCTACACGCAAAGAAAACCCCACTTTGTGACCCTGAAGTGAAGAGACTCCTCACTGTAAGGCACAGCCGTGTGCTGCTCTGGCTGGTGAATGCAGGGCTGAGCAGAAATTAAACGTGTGCTCCTGCTCCCCCAGCCAGGTCTCTTCTCCAAAAAGACGGTCTATCGCAGCCACTGACCCGTTTTCTTCCCTCTCATCTACATGTACATAAATTCTCTTTCCTGCCAAGAACTGCTCACTTAAATATATTTTACTCTTCCCTTGTTCCCTCGCCATTTCATTGGCTGTGGTGTCCAGGGAGCTGCGTGACCTTCTTTTTTTAAGACTCAGAAATTCACACAAGCGCCTCTTCTCTTTCTGGGACAGCAAAACTCACTAAAAGTTTGAGGATCCATCAGTTTGTTAACATGCATTTTTTTAGATCTTTAACAAATATTTTTTTTTATTTATTTGTGGATAGCTATCTCCCATGTGCTGTATTTGTGTGACGGGGGGTGGGTGGGTGCAGTTGAAAGAGTGAAGGCCAAAGGTTACACACATTTCAGCCTGGTCAATGAAAATGCATTGTCAATTTCGTTTTGAGGGGAATGTATGTTCGGATTTTTGATGTATCACAAATACGTTTCCAATCAAAGCCCACAGAAGTGCTGATATGGAGGAGGTCCGGGTGGATGGATCCATCAGACACATGACCTTCACCCAGGAGACCTCTGTTCATGTCCAGAAGGAAACCAAAAGTAGAACATTTATGTCTGTAATTTAAAGACCATTACAAATGTACTTATTTTAAGCCAAAACATGATCTTTTACTAAAGATAGCCAAGTAGTTTTGTTGCATGTCTGTTTTGTTTTGTTTCAATTTACAACATTAAGTACGTGTTTAAAACTGCAAATGTAATCCGGTAGAAACAATGTAATTGAGACCGCAGTTTAGTTGTACGGGAGCGTCATTCTGTAGGAGACGGGTTGCACATTTTTGTACTTTTGCACTGCACTTGAATCAAACAAATGAATTAGCATTGTAGCAGTAGCTTTTGGATTATCATATGGATGCGGTTCCTTTGTTCCTGGGAAGTAAAAACTTGTTTGGCAGAGCTAACTCTGAGCAGCGACAATTGTTTTGTTCAAATAGGATCAGGGACAGGAAGAGAATCATGAACATCTCATCATAAGCTCAGGCAACAAGTGAAAACATCCCCAAAACCTGAATGAGCAGAGACACTGACACAGATCCGTGCTCTTTTCTTTTGTGAAAAACCAAATCCCTCTTTTCCTCCTTTCTCAGCCATAATATGGCTTCCAAGCGAGGTCCAGCCAGAAATCTTGCAGCATGGCCGTGAAATAAAGGAAGTGCTGCCATGCCTGACTATGCCAGTGAATAATGCCAAAGCAAATTGCTTAGGGAGAGTTTGGTCCAATTGGATGCCATCCCTTGGTATGTAATTCCCATGGCACGTCGTTGGCAATGGCGTTGCACGCCTCAATCAGGTGTGGGGGCCTGGAGGAGGCCCTGCTCATTTGCATGTCCAAGTATGAGGGGAATTCCTCTAAGGAAGGAGCCAGGCTTTGATGTGGGCATTCCCACTTGGATTACGGGACTAAAATAGACAGTAATGGATCAGTGAAGTCATTCATCACCAGTGTGCGCTTTGCCCAGTCCTCCTTCACCTCCTAAACCACGCTTGGCTTCAAAGAGAGCCGCCCATTGAGCTCCTTCTGCCAGGTCACCTACTGTAGATGAGACTGATGTAAATGAGCCAGGGAGTGATGACATTAATTTGAGATTGCTTTGATTATCTATCACTGCCGTGAAGTCGCTTCCACATGTTGTTGGCAGAATTGGGACACATGACTAATATTGCTTGACTTAAATGGTACGATTTTTTACATATAAGTTTCATGGATATACAATAACTCAATATTGATTTTAAATTAATTTAGAAAATGTACAATCCATCGCTAGGTCGCAAAGTTTACCAAAGTGAAACTGTAAGTTACACACTTCACTTCAAAATCACATCGACATCTGTAATAAAGCACAACTACTGACAAATGACAATATTCTAACATTGTTGATTACTTAGCATTTCTGGTATTAGCAGCCTTTTCCCACCAGCACCGAGCAGCTGCAGGTTAAACGTCACTAGCCTGACGGACTGAGGCCAGTCGAGTGGCAAGCTTTGAGGATGGACAGGATGCGCTGGCAGCAGAGAGTACAGCTAACAGTTGGAAATTTGACATGAAAGAAAAGAGTGGGTGGATATTGAAAAGAGGGAAACCGTTACAATGACATATTGCACCCATGATGCTACACTGGACACATTTCACGTTTTTTTTTTTTTTTTAAAGCTAGCAAATCGAGTATTACCTCTAAGGAGATTATGTTTTCGGTTTGGTTTGTTTGTAAGCAGAATTACGGAAAAACTACTTGCCCGTTTTTCATGAAACTTGTTAAAATGGTATAGCATTGGCCAAGGAAGAAGCCATTCAATTTTGGAGCGGACCGGAATCAGGGGGGCTACACAAATCGTTTTTCACTTTTGTTAACATTGTGAGATAGATTTGGCCTTGGCGGAGGTCTCCGCTCTCCTAGTGCCATTCTAGTTGTTGTTAAATTTGTTAAAGTTATGATGGGTTCAAATTCTGTTCACAAGTACTGTAGTGCTTATATATAATACTAAGATATTAGTATATGGACAGTAAACCCCAGGTACATGTTTCACTTCTTCCAGAAAAAAACAAAACAATTAAAGAAACCCTCAATAATAGAACGTACAGCAGCACTGATGGAAGACAACATTGCCACGTAAAAAAAGCAAACAATTGCCTGGTTACATTTTTGTTACTGTGTTGTTTTTGTCCACCTGATGAATATAAGTCCAATATTCAATCTCCTTTTAGCTCTGTTTTGGTCTTCACCTATCGTTTTAGTTATATCCTCCACCATGTTGACCAACTATTCGCTCCCATATGACGAAACAGCATTCTCAATTATGTTTCAAGAGAAACGTATTTACTCCCGGATTACAGTTTTAAACATGTGATTGACATTGTGAATTAAAGCAAAACTATTTGGTTAGGTTTAGTAAAAGATCGTGGTTTGGGTTGAAATAATGAAATAACGTGTGACCTAACTTAAGTTACGTATAAGTTGTGTTTTATAAGTGATGTAAGTTAAGTATGTTACGTAAGTTAACTTTCGTATGTAAATTTAAATTTCTCAATGTTGACTTTCGGTTTGACACGGGACACAAACAGCAGTGTCCTGGCTTTGTTTGTCCACCCCGATCTCCCTACCTGGACTTAAATGGACAGGCTAGCCAGGTAGTATACTGGGCAGGTAGCATACCTTGAGTTTGTCAGAGGTTTTTCGCGACAAATGGCTGCCTGCTATGGCTTGAAACGACGATGGTGAGAACTGTGAGATTGAACCAAAACAACGAGCTGAAAGTCACCAAAAGGCTCTGCAGAATCGGGCGATGATTTTCTGTGGGTTCATCACTTTAAGCGACCCCTTTAACATTCCACAGTCATTTTACCCATTGTTAAAATGAAAATATATATATATATATATATATATATATACACATATATAGTGCAGCTTAAACCAAACCTCAACCATAGAGGATCAGAAAGTGCACATGAATCACTTTTGGAACAGTCATATTGGTTGTTTTTGAAAGCAACACCAAATATGCTCTCTGGCAATGCCAAACGACCTATTGTGTTGTTTAGATGTGGGGACTTTTTGCGATGAAAAATATCTCACTGAAATATTAGAAGTGTTTCTTTTTTTTTGGAAAAATCTGCTACTAAACATTAGCTCAGGACATAAGATGAAAACACAACTTTTCAAACCCCTCTTTGTATTGAGCCTTGTGGCTTATGTGTCAGCAGGGTCATGACGGCTGACGTGTCGCTGCTTGTTTAACAAAGCTCTGTCATCCACGGCGAAATGAATGCTTTATCACAGTGGAGCTGTTCTCCGTGTGACGCTCGCAAGGACACAGAGGGGACAAGCACTGGTGCATGTGTCATTGCACTCACTGTTGTTTTAATAATGAGTCAGGTGAGGAATGGTTGAGGGCCCACTTCCTGCTATGGCGTCTTAGTTTGATAAGCTAACATATGTATTCGCATGTTAAAGTCACTGTCAAAGCAAAGCAATTTGCCTGCCAAGGATGGAGGTCGTGTCTTTTTGTCGTTAATTTATTGATCTGCAATTCATTCCTCCTTTTCAATTTCACTGTACTTTCCTGACTTTAAGAGTGTATGAAAACAAATTACTTACTCACCTTAACTGCATTATATTGGCTTAACCCTGCCGGTTTGATCTTTCACTGAATTTCTGTGGACATAAACCCGCCTGCTTTCCATACAGCTACCAAAAGAGTTTCATTACTGCGGCTGGCTGTGTATCTCCCCACAACAGGTAAACTGAGAGAGGACAGTTGTAGAAGAATGAAGGCGAGAGAGAGAGAGACATGGGAATAAAAAGATAAACAGTTTGACCTTCTGTTTCTGCCAATTTCCAGTGGTCGCCCCCCTCCTTAGCCTTCTCTTTCCCTCTTTCGCCCTCAGCCCTGTGTCGGACGAATCCTTTTTGGAGGGATAAATAGCACTGCTGCGCTTTGATAGCCCCAGTCCCAAACAGCAGCTACCGATAAATAAAAGGAACTTTCTCCATTTATCTCTGTGAGAAAGAAGTTCCTATTAGGGTCCCCATAGCCACAGGGCCTTTCCCTCCTTCACTGCACAGCTTTGTAGATTGCCTGCTTGGTTTAAGGTGCTATTGAGTGCTCACCAGGACAATTACATGCCAGGACCCCCCTCCGGAAATGTCCCTCCCCTCCACTTCCCTCTCCCGTCCTGTACCTCTGTGCCAGTGTTGCACGAGATGCTATCCGCGATAGGGCTGGATGGGAATAGTGTGTGCGGCGCGTCGTGTAATTGCGTGTGCATGTGTGTGTGTGAGCTCCCTGCTGGAAGAGGGGACAGAGGGGGAGAGTGATAATGGCCCTCTGAATGATATGGAATAAAGTATCATTGCTTAGTGCCTGGAGTCAGACAGTGATGCTAATGCAAATAGTTTTCACCCCCACCTTTCTGTCTGCTATAATGATAGCCCCACAAACAGTATGTATGAAGAAACAGAGCGAAGGAGGTACATAAATAAAAATAGCGCACACCTCAGTGAAAATGAGTTTTCGTTGCCTTCAGGGAACTTAAGACACACCTTTACACTTTCCCTCCGGGCCTCCTCTATTTCCTACTTCTCTTGATATTTTGTTATTTTTATCATTTGGTAATATAAAGTAGAGATTTCTGCAAGGTGCAATATAGCAGTGGAAAAAAGAATCATGCTGTTTTAAAAAAAAAATAAAAAGACTTGGCCCTCGACCGGGCATGTCAATCTAATTTCCAACAGCCTCACAAAATCAAGCTGTTTTCAACACATAAAAATGAGATGTGTGTATTGGTTATAGGGTGCAGAAGTCCAAGGCTTCACCTTGAGTAGATACTGATATTTTCCAGCATATTGTTGAAGCATAAACAGCCAATTGGATGACACTGGGGTGCTTTCTCAAACGCGGCATCTCGCTCGGATGAATAGTCGCCGAAGAAAATGTGAAGAGTCTGAAGCTATTGTTTGTCTTTCAGCCATGAGTCTCTGAGGGAAGTATCGTCACAATCGTAAGTGTGGGCAGTTTGCAGAAGAAGAGAGTAGGGAGGGGGGGAGGGGGAGGGCAATGCCATAAATCTCCGAACCACAGAGGAGAAGGCTGATCCAGGATCGAGCTGAGGATCTTAGATGCTAGAGTGCCACAAAGGGCGTCTATCAGAGCAAGGACAGCCTCGCCGCTCATCTCTGCAGATGCATCATTGGGATGCAGAGAGCACCGGCGTGTCGACTACAGCAGCTTCCTACCCCACAGCACCGCCAGAGGAGGAGTCCTCGGACGCGGAGGGGAGACCTGCTGCCGAGAGGTTTCTGAAGACGGGCAGTCTGCGAACTGATAGAGAGGGCAGCGCTAATCAAGAAGCCTGCAGGCCCGCGCGCTCATGCCCAGGCCTGTCCCTATATCCCCACTCCTCCGTCTACTGCGTTCACTCAGTTTTACTCTCGGAGCCTAAGCTCCTTTTATTTCATGGTGTCACTTTTCAAAGGCTTGTCTTTTGTCTTGTGAAAAGCTGCGCGACTTAGCCGTCCTTTTGTTTGAATGGACTTATTGTTGAATTGTTGAAATTTTCTCTTGTGCAGAAACACTGGCTAAATCTTAAAATGAAACAAAACGCGTAATGATATAATTCATTATTAGAATTGACTGTGTGTTTATTATTAGTACAATAAAAATATTCTATGTGTAACTTATTGGCTAAAGGATGAAATGCTTTCTATTTCTGTTAAAGGCCAAAATAGTAACTCTTCTGGCAGCTGGGGCAGCCTTATATAAATGCTATAAATGGTCACCTCCTTACACAATGCCTTTGTAATATATCATTTGGCTTCACAGTGCCCTAATATGTGGGTAAAGTTTCATAAGGGTGCCTTTTGGCGGCCTGAGCTAAGTGGTCTTAGCTGCCTGTGATAGGCCTGTGTGCTGAGCAGGTTCTGGAGATAGCAGCTCTCTGGTGGCATGGCTTCTCTCATAGGTCCCTCCCTGGCAGAAAGCAAAAGAAAGGGAATAAAGAGGGGCTGGGAGAGAAAGGAAAAGAGGCAGGAGGGAATTGACACAGAGCTTGGCGAGGAGCCAGAGCCGGCCTCCTCGCGTCTAATGTACGAATGGGGATTTATTTAAACAGTGAGAAGAGAGGACAGCTTCACAGTGCCAGATTAATTCCGCTTTTTATTCAGAAAATAAAAGAGACTTTGAATTATTAAGAGATAGCGGGATTAGAGGCCTCTCTTTCCAACCCCAATCTACGCTCCTTTTAATTTCCACTTTATTAGAATTCTTTTTGAAGTATTTTAATGTGGACAAAGGGAGAAGAAGAGAGAGAAAGCAGAAAATATTAAATATCAGTTAAACTGCATTAAACATAAGCCCGAGCCTCCATTTTTTTTTTTTTTTTTTTTTTTTTTTTTTTCTCCACAGTCATATTGATCCCACTCTTTCACTTCTCAATTATCAACTTTTATTGTAGGTTCAGCCAAGTGCAGAGGCCGATTTCGAAATGAAACGGGCTTCTATCTTCTATTCATCCTCGGGGCTGTGGGGCTGTGCTGGGGTTTCTCGCTCCCTCACACTCTCTCTTCACTTCACTTCCTTAAACCGCACTCAAAATGTGTCAGGGAGGGCGATTGTGTAGTGCTCGGAGGAGGAGGCTGCGGCTTCTCACGTCTCCTCGGCTGGGGTCAGCGCGGAGGGTCGGGGGAGATCAACAGGAGAGAACAGGCGTGGGTCAAACTGGCATTGTGAAGTGAGCAACAGCCGTCTCCCTTTGAAAAAAAAAAGAAAAAAAGTCAAACACTACCGTCCTCAGCTACGATGCTATATTTTTTAGCCCCCCTCTGTTTACTTAATATGTACTTCATGCTATATTTGCTTCTTAGCTCTCCATCTAGGGAGCAGCTTGCCCTCACATTACTGGCGAGCCGAGCAGTACAGCATTGTGCCCTCTACAAATCTCAGCAGCCATAGGAATTTGATTGTGCCGGAGGATTCTCTCTGTCAGACAACCGGTCCATAATCTCTGGCAATTCTTTGTGCAGGAGGATTACCACTGAAAGTGTTACCACATATTTACAACTACTCCACTAACTCTCAACAGGGCTCTCCTGCATCCAGCCCCAGCCAAAGCTATAAGCCACGGTTAACATAGGAAATCAAGCTGAGATTTAGGACATCTCGCTCTGAATCTAAGTGCGCGCTCTATCTGTACAAATAATAAGGTGCGGGGTCTTTTTCACTGTAGCCCAGATTTAACCTCGAGGATTACCTGTGTGTTAAAAAGAAGAAAAAAAGAAACACATCTGTTTATGTGTAAAGCACTTGACATGGTCTTCCCCGGGGATAGATCAGTCGCCCCCACGGTAAACACAGAGTCATTCATGTGAAAATGATCACTATGTAATTAACAATTCAGGTTTACACAAGAGTAAATTGGTAGACAGGGTGCAGTCTTTTTTTCCCCATAATTTAAATACTCGTATACATGAATTACAAAAGCAAAAAAAGTTTAAGAAGGGTCATAAAACTATACGTTTAATGTGTCCGTTTTTGTTTTTTCTCTCCGATAATAAAGCAACGCGAGGGTCAAGAGGCCGTTTTAACAGTCCTCCTTTTTAGCATCTGTGTCTTATCGCTCCATCAGAGCCCAAGTGTTTCATTCAAAGTCTGACTAGATAGGCCTTGTGTCTGGCTGTTGTTATTGAAATACACTGGGCCTGTGTTGCCACCCCGGCCTACCCCCCTCTTGCTTCTGTCTATTCTGAACAAGTGTATCTTCAGAAACACGCCAGCTTGTTATGGTAATGACCTGAATGCCCCCCTCCATCCTGTGTGTCTGTGTGTCTGTGTGTCTGTGCGGTGGGGGTTAGGCTTCGCTTTTTGGGGGGTTTACAGGGGGCAGCAGGACGTACTGGGGCAGAGCTTTTCATGACAAAACAAATCTCGAATTATCCCAAAAAAAACCCAGATCCAATCAATGTACATATACAGTATACAGTGGTTAATAATATGGAACTAGGTTTTATACAAATTCAGCTTTTGTCTGCATTTAAATATCCATATAAAAAGTAAAAGTAGTATGCTAACTACATAGAGGGGTGGGACTCACCAGAGGCCCCCCCGAGACGATATTCTCACGATGCTTAAGTCACGATACGATATTGCGATTTTAAACATTTTGCGATATGCTGAGTATTGCTTGACATACATTACGATTTATTACCTTTTCATTAACTGCAAATTATGCGGTTTGTCAAGTTTTTGTCCCATTTTTAATTTATTTCTCAGACGTCGGATGTTCTCGTCCCATTTCAGATTTCTTTTCTTCGATGTTGAATGTTCTCCGATCTTCATTTTGACCAACTGCCTGCCAATCCCGCTGACCTCATCAGAATAAAACTCAGTACTGTATAATGGACTAAAACAGCAATTATTACCCAAATGTTTACATTTTTACATGCAATATTAATCATTTATATAATAAGAGATTCATACTTGCCGTCCGTGTATCGATACTATATTGCCATCCAAACTATCACGATACTATGCTGTATTGATTTTCCCCCAGCCTTACTACATAAATATTAAAACTGACATCTCCTAATACGTTTCTGTCGCTGACACCTCTACCACCACCGTCTCTCTGAAACACAAACACACACCCACACACACACACAAACCAAACTATTATGTCAGATAGACTCATGGCATATGTAAGATCTTATTTCCATCATTACAAAAATGCTGGGCACAAACTGACAAGCATAACCTGAGCACTAAATGGAAATCATCCAATATCTGATGCTAACAACAGCCAACAGTGGGAGGAAAAAGAGTTGCTTCTTTGACAAGAGAAATCCCCGGCAAATAATCCGCTGCTATGTTGACTGGATGGGGTTTAGGAGGAAGAACTACAACTGAGGCTGGAAATATTCCTCACTCAGTCTGTCCTGCTGTACTGAGCGGCTATAATTAAAATAGCAATGAATTCAACCCCCAGACAGGAGCCTCTCTAAAAGCCAATTGTGGGGCTAAGATAGCATAAAAAAAGAATTGTGTGCAAAGAAAAATAAACAGAGAACAATGTCAAAACTGTGTGTTGAAAGAATAGCGATAAGAATCATCTATTTAAACAAACCTAATGCTTGACTGCTTGTTGTGAGCTACATTTCATACATAAAATATGTTCTGTCACTGATATTGCCCCTTATCTAAAGGCAGAGAGGCAGACGAAAATTTGCAGCCTGTGTGCAAGCAATGGGCTGTTTGTGGAGAGTGATAGAGGCCCAGAGCTGGAGATGCACGGCAGATAGCATCTGTCTGTCTGTCAGGCGTGCAGGCGGGCTGGAGCGGTGGGGAAACACAGGGAGACAGAGGAGGGGGCAGGAGGCTGAGTGGACCAACAGACCAAAAGGCCCTGCCTCCTGAGGAAATAGGTGACTCCCAACACAGCGCGCCACTCCTCCTCCTCCCACATCATACAAACCCTGTCAAATGCCAGTTCACTTGTAGGATATTCCCCAGTGGACCGTGACAACAAAGAGAGGAGAGTAAACAATACGCAAGCTGCCAGAGCTCTGGTAAGCGGTGCATTAGATGTGGGGAACATAACAGCAACAGGGTCATGTTGAGTTAGGTCACAGAGAACTGTAAGGTGGTCATCTTTGGACCTTTAATGGGATCCAATCAGAGCTTCGCCTTTATCACGCTGACCCCCCCCCCTCATTATGGAGCTGACCTTGGTGTAAGAGGGGCACTCGTGATGAATTAGCCTGGTGAATAGACCAGCACAGCAAAGTCAGAGCTGAAGCAGCCCTGGGGGCAGACGCTGTGAGTCGCTCGTACATTTCACGTTACAGAAGAGGCCAGGCGACCGGCGAGCCCTGAATGCCACACAAAATGCAGCAAGCATCCTCGCAGTTTATTAGAGGAGGGTAAATTATCACAAACCAAGTCACAAATGTTCTCTGTTGTCTGCATTTACTAAGTGTAGGTGAGTGAGAGGCCAAGGGTGCACACACAGGCATAAGTGTGCAGCGTTCAAATGCAATTGCTGATCTTTCCCCACCTGGGCTGTGTAAACCAGGCCGGATATTTAAAACAGGATTATCTGTCGGAATAAGGTCTGAGATGCAAGATGCTACCGTGCTGAAAAATTCCATTTGTCAGATCACTGGCTTTCATGAATACTTAAGAATGGAGGGTGGGGGTTGGGGGGGAAATCAACTACTGAGTATCCCAGACTAATTACACTTGTAGAACACAGTGAGGCATATGAAAAATAAATATATGCACTTAATTTAAAGAAAGAGAAGTGCTTTAAAGTCAAACATGGCATACATTTGGAGGATTGTAGCGACTCGTGCTAACCACAGAGGTGAATGATGGAGCAGGAGGGATTACCAGGCAATGTCACGTCGCAGATGATTGACCCGAAGATGAACACCGCTCCACTTCCTTCTCAATATTTGCACATGACTATTAGCAGCTGCGGAATGAGCCTGATGGCGTATCGCTATTTGATTTGTGAACAAGTGGAGTGGAAAAACTTACTGGTTATCAATATGCAAAGCATTGTGTGAACTCGCCTCTGGTTACCGTTGTGTCGGTATTGTCCGGTTAATTTGAGGCTGCGTGGGAAAAACACACTTTTGTTTGTCAGTCAACTGATCAATATTCACATGCTCTTGTACGAGGTCAGTGGTTTTTTCCCCAGGTTATCCAAGTTCAGACGTAGAAACAAAGCCACGCACATTAAAGTCACCACAGCTGCTGCTCAATACATCGGGACACATTGTTTAGACCTTGCAATGACATTCATACATTTTACACAACGCGGCTGAGGACCTTAAACTTTAAGAAGAAAAAAAAGAGGCCCTTTAAGATTATTTAGATCAGATAGGATAAAGTAATGCAAACGACTGCCTTAAAAATCAATGGCATACCTAAGCTCCAGTGAGTAATTATTTCTGTGATTAGTATTGATCAGCGGCGCAGCTATGTCAAGTTTCCATTTTATTGGTAGAACAGTGCCGAGACACCTGACAGTGCTGCAGACGTGTGTGTGTCTACAAATGAAATTCAATCATAAAGCGTCTGTATGGAGGATTTTTTTTCTGATGGAGCGACCAAAGTGAGAATATTTAACCCTATCAGTGATTCCCACTCGAGTTTGTTTTCTTCTCTGTGCACTTTCACGTCAAGGAGAATCCATTTAAAACAACCCTGTGTCCTCAAATCTTTATGCTACACATTTATTTGACCAAATATGCTGGAAATATATTGCTCTTCTGTTTCTGTTAACTGCTACATTTTTGTACCTCACATGAATCATAGAAAGGTGGTCGGGGTGGGATGGTGGCCGTACAAAGCACAGGACTTTGACACTGGAGCCCGGGGTGATCTACACATAGCAGCAGCAGCAGCTCAGAGCCCATTCCACGATTGCTGTTATGTACATTAAACAGAAGAAAATACGCCACGCTGCAGGTCGGCAAAACATGTCTTTCAGAGACATCCCTGTGGCTATATAAGCTGTTATGTACCTGCCTCCAACCACAAGTTGGATTGAGCAATCACCTCGCCTGGGCGCGCCGGTCCACACAATGCGTTGGCAGGTGTGCGCGTTATATATAAAGGCTACAGCCAGGAGACTGTTAGCTTAACTTAGTAAAGCACAAAGACTGGAAACATCGGGGGAAAGCTAGCTCTGTCCAAAGGTAACACAATCCTCCCCCCAGCGGCTCTAAAGATCATTAACACATTAATAAGCCTGGCACATAAGTTTAAAAAAAAGAACAAATTCTCGTTTTTACACTGCGGTTTTTGTACACATGAAACAAACAAGATACAAGCTTTTTACAGGCTTTATGCTAAGCTAAGCTAAATGGTTGTAGCTTCATATTTAGCGTACGGCCATGAGAGTGGTATCAATCTTCTCGTCTAACGCTCGGCAAGAGAAATAATCACATTTCCCAAAATATCCAACTATTACTTTAAGGTTGGCGTAGTTTGTGGTTTTGGTTAAATGTTGATAAAGTAAAGTTGCCTTTTTCAACCTAGCAACCTCACTTGTTCCTAAACCTAAAGCTTCCCCTGCTATGAGAAGATGTTGTGTGGAGTAGATATTCATGCAGATACGCTCGGTAGCAGCATTTTGCAACTTTGCAGACACACATTTCTTTAAAACGTTTCCTAATTATGTTGATTTATGGTGGCATTCCATTTCTATTGAAACTTAATTGCTGTTGTAAATGTGTAATATTTAAGTGTAAAATGTTACTATTTTATCAAGTTGGCAAACCAGTTGATAAAACCAACTTCTATCTTCTATCTATTTAGCTGTGTTATTATTAATGTTATTTTCCACTCTTAGCACATACGGTTTGAGGTTGGAGTCAAACACACATTTTTCCTCCACCTTTCTCCTCTGTGGTTACACTGAAGGGGGAAGAGGCCGAGATCAGTAAGACAAGTGGGTGATCTATAGTTTTTCCTGAGACAGATTGTCTGGAAGGTTGCAGAGATTAGTCACATCTGGGGCTTTTAAGAATGCTGCAAATTGTGGCCTTTCTTTAACGCAGCCGATAAGGCATTAAATGAAGGGAGCTGCCTTATCAGCCTGCTGCTACCCATAAATCACAATTGCCTGCTCCCCTCCTGTACCCCTGGTGGTTTCTATCTGCATCCTGGGGCTGGCAGGATCCCACCATCACCGCCACTCTACCACCACCACACACATCACACAATAATCACACTATTTGCCTCCTAATTCACCCTCTGCAGACAGTGCATTAGAATCATTCTTCCATTATGTTTCCCACTCTTCTGTTCTCTCTCAGTCTCTCTTCCTGTCTGTTCTTCTCTGCCTTTCGCTGTCTGTCTCTCTTTGTGTGTATTCACAAGTCTTCAAACGGGGGAATCATTCTTCCTGCAAGTGCTATCAGACTTTAATCCACAGAAAAACACTGACACTTCAGCACCAATTCAAATGAATAGGATGAGGAAACAGCCTTTAATGGGATATTGTTCTCCTTTTGTCTCATTCAAAGCAAAAGGAAAATAGAGTGGATAGCATAAGCTTTAATGAGCTTGTGTAAGTGACTCACATTTAATTATTTCTTTCTTTCTTGCTCAATAATTATATGGCACCGACAGTGATTTTGTTGTGCTTGCCTGACAGTTGAAATTGCCTGAGCTCAGGAGTGACTGAAACAGAAATATTGACAATCCACCGCAGGAACAGTTTCAAACCAAGGAATTCTGTTACAAATGTGGTTTCTAATGAGAGGAAGACACCAACCAGAGTAACTGGTACACCAGCCAATAAGGGGGCAACCATGTTTGATGCAGAAATACAAAGAAATACAATTTCAAGCACAATTTTAAAAGGAATAGTACATTTTGGAAAATATGATTATTGGCTTTCTTGCCAAGAGTTAGATGAGGCAACTAGCGTAGCTTAGCATAAAGACTAAAAGCCAGTAAAGCTCACTTATTAAAATGCTGTATCTCATTTGTTTAATCCGTTCACAAACGGAAATGTAAAAATGATAACTATAGGCGGAGTTACATGATGGAACGTGCGAACGACAACTTATCCATCCGCCCGGCTTTTGTTCTTCAAGAAATAGTTACCTGCAACCCCCCATAAAACCACAACATGTGTTTTCTCTGTGTATGGATTCAAAAAAAGAGCTACAATGTGTAAATGAATTAGCTTTGGAGATGTTGGGCATTTGTTTGATTTTTTTTTTACTTTGCACAAATTCAAGCTAGCTGTCTTATGCTACGCTAATCGCCTCCTTCACGCATGCAGACCCGAGTGTGGTATAAATCTATTATTTTATACATACACCAGATCACTTCATGATATAATATTTCTGTTTTGTTTTTTTTGTTTTGGTGGCAACACATATAATATAATATAACTAATAACAATGAACATGTTTTAACCACTAATGAGTCCTCCAAGCCCTATTTAAAATCGAATGTTTAGAAACTCTACTTTGCTCACGAATTTTAAAATGTTTTTTATAGTTTTACACTGATTACAGAGAAAGGCTTGGTTGTGGCAGATGGCACAATGACACTTCCACATATTTGTCTTCATTTCTTTTACTGGACTTCAGCTTTTTTTCTTCCAAACACCATTTTTATTTAGTAATTGCAATGTCCCCAGTTTGATTCTGACATGGGATCGTATGGACGTAGTGAACGTATGGAGGAGGTCAACGTGACCGGAGGGGTCACACAGTCGCAGGACTTTCACCCGGGAGACCGTTTGAAACGGAATGTCAACGTTGACTTATTTTAACTTACTTCATAACTTCAATAACATAACAACTTACTTATTTCAAGCCAAACCAGGATCTTTTACTAAACCTAACCAAGTAGTTTTGTTTGCGGTTTGTTGCATGCCATCCCGCTTGCTCTCTCCCTTATGTTTGCCGTCTACCTTGGCTGTCGACCTTCAAATAAAGGCCATAACATCAAAAGTACCTGTGGCAAAATACATTTTTAATAGGTCTCTCAGTGGGATAGTGTTTGGTTCAGAAGGTTATTTAGGCAAAATAACGGCTATCAATTTTATTGCAAACTATATCGTTCTTTTGAGGCTGTAACTAACAAATATTTTCATTATCAATGATTAATCTATTCATTATTTGGTCTATACAATGCCAGAAAATAGCGATAAATGCTCATCACCCTTTCGTAAAGCCTTGTTTTGTACAATCAACAGTCCAACTAAAAATGAACGCTGCTCATCCAGAAGTGTATAGCATTGTGGAAAAATGACAAAAGACACAAGAACGCTATTTCTACAAAATGTGTCTTTAGCAGTGATGAAATGATGAACACGCACATAAGCTCTACAATTCCATCCTAATTACTGGGAGACCTTCCCTTGGCTGTGTGTGTGCTTATCACCGTGTACCTGTGTGGCAGGTGATAGAGGTGAGAGCGGAGGCCGCCTACATGGCAGCAGCAGGACTGATGGAGCAGCTCAGCCCGAGGAGGAGTTAAAGGCGTGGGCCTGGCCTGTGTGTTGTGTTGCCGGAGACCTAACTGGAGACAGATTAAGGACTGTGCATTTATCTTTGCTTGTAAATGAGTGACTGGCCAGTGTTGTTACTGCCAGGCCAGGGTATTGGAACAAGAGGCTTAAGATGTTATCAGAGAATGCTGTGCCTGCAGGCACTCTGAAGATTATAAGGCATGGAAAAAGACAGTGGGAAAAGTGTTGACAAACAACCAGGGGTTATTAAACATTAATTATATGTTAAGCTAACTCTCTCCCTGACCCATCAACACAAAGCTTATGAGACCTTAGGGGTTCAGCGTCCCTTTATCAAGGTCAGAAGTCATCAGTTCAGTTTGATTGGCTCGGAGCTGTGTGTGTTTAATAGACAATGAGTATCATGATGGAGTAAAACAACAGAGATACAAGACAATTAGGTCATCAATTAGGTCATCAATTAGGTCATCAATTAGGTCATCAATTAGGTTATCAGGTTGGTTTTTATCCAAGTCAAAAACAGCGGATACATTTGAGACACACAACCTC
Organism: Bovichtus variegatus; assembly: GCA_943593645.1. Lineage (NCBI taxonomy): Eukaryota > Metazoa > Chordata > Actinopteri > Perciformes > Bovichtidae > Bovichtus > Bovichtus variegatus. The sequence goes on along the minus strand of CALSCE010010686.1, from coordinate 22,668,451 downwards.
TAAAACATATTTGCCACAACTGAAAGTAGAGGTCACACGTTATTATATGGGTCATTTCATTATAAGTTTTATTTTTTTTAAAGTCTCCTGTAAAGAACTATGCCATTATCTCCACCAGGCGAAAGTACTTTTATAAATGAAACTTTTGTCTGAGATCCAGAGATTTTTTTTTAAATATATTTGGGAATACAAGTATATCTCTTAAAGTTCAAAGGTGAAATGATCAGTACAGTAACTGGTAAAAGTCGTTTTCGAGCTGAAATGTGTGTGTGTCAACTCACAGAGCTTTAAACGGCTCAGTAAGCTGAAACGTTTTCGACCTAACCAACCAGGAACAGCACGGACGTTTTTTACATTTTTTTTTATTACATGCAGCCAATTAGTGGCATATTCTGCCACTGACAAATGTAACCAGCAGGTCTGGTCAAGGCTCACAATGCAAATAAAGTCTGTTCCAAACAGAGTACCGACATTGGCCAAGCCACAGTGCTGCGTGGCCATTTTGGCTGACTGTAGTGGTAATATCGTGTAATCATGTGTCGTCAAAGTGCTTTGCATACACAGACAGTGGGAACCTTGTTGTACATTACTTCACAAGTGATTGTGACTTATAGTGACGTGACGCAAAATGACTTGTTACATCGTTCTAGCCCTGATTTACTTTAGTTTGATGAAAATAATTTTTTTTTTTTTTCCACCCAGACCAAAATAAAACGTTACTGTTAGGTAAAAGTTAGGTACTGTTCTGGTGCTGCTTCTTACTGGGCTTCAATGCTGTTCAATTAGCCAACTGAGGCCTTCAAATAAAGAACATATTGATTAAACAAGGGAAATGCAGTGACCTTCTCTGATGCAGTTTAGTATAAGTGAAACCTTGTTATTATTGCTCTACAATCATGCCACTGTTAGTACGGAGAAGTAATTACCATGAACCTCAGGTTGTGTCCTCCCTCTCTGTGGTGTCTTGTTTTATCCAGCTTTTACTCATTCCCCCACCTGTCAGTGTGCCGTACAGCACATGTTATGTTAAATTCAAGCATTTGGGACAAACTGTAAAATACAGTTTTGAGGCTACAAAAGGCTGCTGTGTTCTCAGTGATGGTCTTAGCAGCTTGGCATGATTATGCTATGTTTGAACGTGGATGAGATGTACTTTATTCATGTGAAAATGCCACATGTAGCACCATAAGTCACGAATTAGAGGACTTCATACTCGACGTGTTATATTAAGTCAGACTCAACTTGAATTTGAATGCCTGCGATTCATGACTCACTTCTGGCTCGACAGCAGCTGTGACACCCTGACATCTGTTCTGACAATCTCCCTTTGCCTGGAAGATAAATAAAATACTGTTTTTCTGAGTTTAACATCCACTCTGAACCAAAGCCACCAGCAGCCATTGAGAACACAGTGTAAATGGAGATTACCTCCTGAAATCTCCTGTATCCCTCCTAGACACCACCCAGCTGCACAGACAGTTACAAATTGGTATTTGGAAGACATGCTTCTGAAGATAATTAGCTTTACTTTCAAGGATTACACTGTAAACAACAAAACAAGAAGTGCGATTTTGCAAGACCTGAGGGTTGCAGATTGCAGGCACAAAAACTACAACTTCAAAACTTTGTACCGTTAGAGATTACATAAAAAAAAAAGGTTATTTAGGGAAGCTTTCTCATGTAAAGTCACTGTTTTAGCTGTACTTTTCTATTTTGTAATTTAAAGACTGGTTTTATGTTTTTTCTTGGGAGGAATAGGAACTTCCATTAAGATGTGGAGTGATTTAAAACACAGAGGGGGTCAGGGTCAGGGAGGTCAAATGTATTAATAAGCCTATATTTAAACTTTGCACATACCTACGACAGCGCATTAGGGCCGTTGTAATTTTTTAAGGGAAGGGGGGGTGTAATATTTTCTGAGAGTTTCTGAGTATTTTCTCGCAGATTTATGACTTTATATTCTTAGAAAATAATCAAGTTTTTTTCTTGTAATATCACTTTAGCATTTCAAATTTGCTAAATGTCTTTTGCTTTTTTTTCTACAGAAGTCCCTAGTAAGTGACCACTTCATTAGGTACACACGTAGAATCAAATGCAATCCAATACATCAGCTCAGCCATACGTTCTACCTTTACAGAGACGATAATGTTCAGTTTTGATTGACACTATCAGAGAGGTATTCACTTATCTATGTTTGTTATTGGGGTTGTAGGACCGCTTTATGTTGAGATGTGTTTCTAAGATGTTACGAACATGATTGTGGAAGAATATTAGAAGCACATTTTATATAATGTAGTCCAGTACAACACAACCACTGTGACAACTATGACCTCAATAATTGTGTCCATCAGAACGGAACATTATTATCTTTCTAAAGGTAAAATGTATGACTGAGGTCTTGTGCTGTATTGCATTAGATTCTGCAGGGGTACCTAATAAAGTGGCCACTGAGTGTATATTTCATTTAAGACTATATCATATATCTGAGATGTTTTTGTAGGTCTGGACTAGTTACTTGTTTTCTTTTATTCATTTCTTTATAATATATAATATAAACTGGTGGGAACTACTCTGCGACAGCACCACAGTGGATACAATACATTCTCTTCTTAAAATCCTCAAAATGCTGTAAATGGTATCCATTTAGAAAAGGATTTAACATTAAAACAATTAGATGCAATTGTACTTTACAGTATAGATACATAAAAAAATAAGCACAAAATACAATTCCCACGCCGGTTGAAAGAATCCAAACAGGACAGCTCTTTGAACATTTGATGCGTTTTGACATACGTATTGTGTATCATGTTAACATCTACGTCGGGTCATGTTAACTTTTAACATGATACAAGAAATACCCTTTGAGGATAATTCCTCCTCATGAGAGTCAAGGCAAGTGGAAGCAAGTGGAAGCAAGTGGAAGTCTAAAAGCATAAGGTCACTGCTGCCTGGCAGGCTTTCTTCAGAAAGAAAGTCAAGCACACATGACACACACACACACACACACACACACACACACACGGACGCACACATATGCACGGACGCACACACACATGCACACGCACTTACTGTTGCAAAAGGGGAGAATAATGTTGGCCATTACCTCTGTACATCTGTTGTTATGATGTTTATTTATTAGTCTGCTATGAAATTAAAACGGACACATCATTTCCAACTTTTCTCGACTTCCTTTCTAGGTGTGACTCTGATTCTCCATAACACTGAAATAAATTATAATCTAACCACCTAACTGATGAAAACAAAATGATTGAATGAATTTCATTAACTGGCGTCTTTTTAGTGACCTGTTAAAACAAACGTTATAAAACACTGCCAATCTACCTGAAATTGATAAACTACTAACTGTACCGAGGTGTCACGAGAGGATTAAAGGGATTTTTAAAAAAGAATAATAATTGTGTTACAGAATATTTTGTTAATTTTTTTACTTTTTAATTTTTTCGTGCTTTTCTTGCAGCCATGCAAACCTGTCACCTTTTGTGGCCTATAATAACCTTAATTTGCTTGAATTACGAGCCTGATAAAGTTGAGTTGTTTTGATG
>CALSCE010010686.1:22639014-22664878 GCA_943593645.1 Bovichtus variegatus | reverse complement strand
TGGTTCCATTTTCTTTATGCTAATCTGATATTAGCAACGCTAATGCTGTCATAACCACAACATAGTTTAACAGTTTGCTTTTGGATTTGTTTTGGAAAATGAGACTTGTTTATGAAACAGCGGTGGATGCGTTTAGCTACAATGGGCCTACGTTACTTACGATGTAGTTAAACTGAACGCTTGTTACAGTAGCTTAATCACGTCGCTTCAGAGGGGGGCAAATGCCAAGCTCACTGAAAATGACAGAAGCGGAATTGTAATGACCTGTTTTCAGTTGTAGTGGTTGTGAAATCAATCTATATTGATCTATTATTTATTATTTGTCACCTCCTAAACCCCTAATGAGTTTGCATGCTTTTTCTTGTGAAATACAAGATGAGACCTAAAGGAATGAATGATCACCCATCTTCATCCAAAAAGAAATCCTTGAAATGAAACAAACTGAAAAAGAAGCCGCTTACAATTCACGTCCATAATAAACCTGTCGTCAGGAATCACAAGTTGACATTGCTTCATTTTAAGCAGTCACAATGAAGTGAAAAAGGCAATACCTTACAATGTGACTTTAAAGCAAACAGCAGCATACCAAAGACACAACGTAGCTCTCCAGCAGCAGAGGCAGGTTGAAGATGCTCTCACAGGGATGGAGTGGTGACAGTGAAGGCCGTGTGTATCCTGCGTGTTAGGGACTGGGCTTCTGTCATGACATCAGCTGACCTCCTACCGTAGGTAAGGACTCAGAGAATACAGATACAAGAGATGAAAGAAGCAACAGGTGTAAAACCCAGGCTTTTGGGCATTCTGAGCAAGATTATGTTTGCCCTTCTCCCTGTGCCCTCCACACTGCACTGTACTTCAAATAATCCTACAGGAGACGGTGGCTCGTGTGTTCCTTGTTAACTTTATGGCTGCTACTCCTTAAAAAAGGTCACAAACTTTGGGAGTGTAAGGCAATGGGGCGACCTGCTCGTAAATGACTCGGCTGACACTGAACATTTCATTACAGGTCACGGGAAAGCAGGAGAACATCAGTGTCAGATGTCATGTTTTGGTGTCAGCCTCTCACAGTCAAAGAGCAAGGACTGCTTTATGCACTCGCCGCATGTCACGCAGCGAGGAATCTGATGTAGAGGACTGAGACTTTCTGCTCTGACCAATTCCTGCGCTGACCTTGACTTCAATAGACTGCACTGCAATACAGCCACAAGACACATTCTTTTTTTTTTTTTTTAAGTAAGTGCCATAGCTGTGCTAATAAGCACGTTGGTGGTGTTGGGAGGGGGTGGTGTTGGCGTTGGGAGGGTTTTCAACCTGTTTAAGATCTCCCAAAATACTACCTAAGTAGCTCATTGAATACTTTGTAAAATGGCTCTTTTTCTATTTTTCTGTTGTATTCATTTCATTTGAAATGAACCTTATCTCGTCTTGTTTATGGAAAGGGTGTCTGAATACAGGTGACTTTTCTTGGATAAAAATCTAAAATGAAAACAGAGGACTTTTAATTCAGTCCCTCCATCTTGCAACTGCTGTCTATCTTTGTGGATATCATTTTGCACATCTGTGATGAGGCTCACTGAATGCTCTGCTCGGGAAATGAGAATAAAGACGACGTGGAGAAAGTCACTGTGTGCAATGTATGCCACACGAGTCATACTTCCCACCTATTTATATGTCCAGATGCCCACATTCATTCACATTCCATGACATTTTTGTCACTCTGTGAAACGTAGGAAACCACCACCTGAAGTAGGCAATCTAGGCTAAGAGCGATATGACAAGTAAGTGTGCACAAGGCTGTAATCACATGGGTCATGTGGACAATTTGTGCAAAAGCACTACTACTTTTCTCAAGGCACTACCAGTCTGCTGTTGATGCTTGGACTGCAGATGTTTATATCTGAACAAATGAATGTCTACTAAAAAATAAATCAGCTGGCGTTGTTTGATTTTGAAAAACTATCTCAAGTAATTTAACGGTAATTAATTCTCTGCCCTACACACAAAATGCCACTGCAGGCGATATAAACCTGTGACCTCGCTGTAATCTCTTTTGACTTTCATGTGTGGACAGAACCTTTGATGTTTCCACGGTGCTTGATGTACATGAAACATAATGTAATGTTGCACGTAACATAAAATGATGTACATGACATTGGCAGAGCAAGCAAATACGGCTGCAGCGAACAGCTCGTGTCCTCCGCACAGACAGCGTGGTAACCATCCCGCAACCCCGTCACACATGATGGACGTCTGTTCTTACATGTTTTCCATTAGTCGGAACAAGAAGAAAGAGATGTGGTTTTGTCTGTCTACGTTATGATTATTGATAGCAATTTGTGTTTATTCTTTCTCACATAACATCACTAGATTGTTCCTATTCAGCCTTGAAATATGTATTAGTTGTAGCAACAAAGTGGCCGTGAACATTCCTTTAGAAAGTTCCTTCGCGGTGAGTATTTTCATTGTATGCTGCTACGTGCACATTTCAGACGTACATATTTGGACATTTTACTCCACTACATTCATCAGTAATACTATGGCTCATTGAAATGAAAAGGTTGTGCTTCATCTCAGGTACATGAAGACAAGCTTTTAGTCTTTGACGGAATGTAATTAATAAGCTGTATTTTCTCAACATTATTACTGTCATTTGTTATAAATGTACTAAGCAGGAATTCAGATGGCTCTAAGGCAAATACTGGATCCAGTGAGGTCCTGTCTAAATACGAGCCTACAGATCATCTGTTTGACATGTTAGCATCAGAGCTGCGCTTAAAAAAGAAGGATTATGGTCAACTGATCTTGATGAAGTTTCTTTAATATTCCCTTTTTTTTTTTTTCTCAAAATTCCAACATTTGACAAAAGTCTAGACTTTGGTCACGAGGGAAGAAGCTTTTCTTAATAATGACCAGTTAATAAATCCCAAAATCCAGACAAATCACCGAACATCACACTCTGCACTCCTCTTTCCAAAGACCGCTGTACACTTGTAAAGGTTAAAGGATGTTATCAAGTTCTTTGCTCTCCTCAGGCACAATCCAAAATTCATTTCAGCCTTTTGCAACCTTCAGCCACGCTCAGCCGCATTTCCTTCACCCCTTTTTTTCTCAAAGCAACATGAAACAAACCAGAGAGCAAGCAATTTTATTGTTCAGTGGTATCTTTAATTGTGATGAAAAAGGATTATGTAGATTTCTGTAAGCCTCCTGACAAGACATATTTTAAAGTGAATAGGCCATAGAACAGGAATATGTGTCAGTGGTGGAGGCTTAGTGGAACGTCTTCTCAATAATAGGGTAATCCTGGAGTCTAGGGATCCCTCATTTACCCTCTCAGCCGAGAGACGATGTGCACTGGTCTCCAATTATAGCCCATGGTCTCTTTAAAGACAAAGGGAAGGACTCAGACTGTGTGACTAAATGTCATAAAGATATTGCCTTTATCTTTATTACTTCTTCCAGTATAGAGAAGTACAGAGCGGCGTTGCCAGAAGAAAAAGAGATGACAATTCACCTTATTTAGGGAAAACAAAGAAACAATCATTACAGATTTCATTGGCAGACCCCTTTGTTCAGAGCGACTTACAATAAGTGCATTCAGCCTCAATAGGTACAAGACCTAGATGCGAAAACTTACAGTCATAATCGGTATTTATTAGGGGAGAACATACGAGTCTGATATGCCTAACTACGTCAGCACGTACAGCATGCAACGCTTAACCGGAACTGCGAAAAATTGCGGCAAATGCGTCACACAAGTTTTACCCCGGAAAGCTGTTTTGGATCAGCATAAGTAAATTCACTCACGTGCTAATTTTTGTGAATGACAAGTAGTGTTTTATTGTTTCCTGTGTCACCGTCATGATCATGTGATCATGTGTTATTTTCGTACTAACATAATGGTGAAGTTCGTTGTTCGTCGAATTCGTTGTCTATCTTCAATTTGAACGTCTCTCTGTTGCCACAGACACAAAGAGAGTTTCTGAAATGTTACAAGCTTCACAACATGATGCATCTTCTGTCCGAAGCCATCAGTCTGACATCTCTATCAGCCGTCACAAAGTCCCACACTGAGACTCTAAATGCGCGGCAAACTGATAATCATAGAGCCTGACAAACATTTGCACAACTCATTAAATATCCATAAACACGCAGTAGCAGTGTGAGCTGTCTTACCTTAAAACGCATGTTTCTATATCACCACTATCCACCTCCTTATTAAAATACAGGGATCTGACAAGGGCACTAATAGCTGATTCGCGGAAGTTTCTCTTTGGCGCCAGACAAATTCAGTTCAACAAAAATCTATTGACGAGATATCCACACATTCAGACTGATTTCTAGTGGGAGCTCCTTTGAGAAAAACGAACAATATGCGAGCCGTTAAGCTGTTTAGACATCATTGCTTGAAATGTGCTCATAACTATTTAATTTCTTGATTTCACCAGAACTTGAATAGAAAACAGGAGGTTGAGATGGCGCAGAGTGAGGCTTGACTTCCCGATGTCTGCGGGTGCCGGCTGTTTTAGTCCTCTGACTCGGCTGAAACAAAGAGTGTGAAATACAGAATGAAAAGAGCTGTGTGATTTGTGTAAAGGATAAACAAAGAGTGAGACTAATTGCTGCTGGAGGTCAGCATCCCAAATACAGATTCAAAGCACAGGGTGTTGCCGTAAATTTATTTCAGTCACAGTTATTTAATAACCTGAATAGGCAATTTCGCAGCGAATCTGCAGAGAAAGGGGACATGAAAAGTTGTGAAGAATTGATGATGGTCTCTTTGAGAGTGAGCGAGATAAAATTGACCATGAAATCTGGAGCTTGGAATTAAATTGGTTGGAAGAAGAGGAGGGGGGAAAGGTATGAGGTGTGATCACAAAGACACAAGTGCCTTTGTGAAAATGCCAAGGTTAATTTGCACATCAGTTAAATGCATAATTAAATACCAGAAGATCTGTTTGGACAAAGGAAACCCTAATAAGGAGAAATGTAGTAAATAGCTGAGATGGTGATTTGTGTTCAGTTTGGCATTTCCCTCTCAGTGCCTGTGTGTGCACACAGCTCTTCCTCATGTGGATTCATCAAGAGCTTCAAGGGCTGAGTTTATTTTGCACATTTTTCATTTGTAGCTTATTGTATACATTCCACATATATACTGCACATGTTTTTGGTTAAATTTCAGCCAAAGACAACAATGTTTCTATTTTATTTTTTGAGTATGAAACAATATTAGAACGCACATAAGGACAAGGAGGTATTTGGATGTGATGACCAGCGAGCTACCATAAAATCTATCACTGCATGTCATGATGTATACAAGAAAATCTATTTCCATTTCAATTGCATAACATTGTTATTTGTCTTCTTTATTAGAACAACATGACGCCACAAATTTTTCGGACAGAGTAGCCGCTCGAGGCATTTTGCTGCCCTCACTGGTCGATATGTGTCAATTCCATTGGAACTCTGGGACCAACACGCCTCATATTCGTCACATATGGACGTCCTTTTTAACGCACAAGCTGTTCACTTCATTTTCCCAACATGCAGGGTAGTCCAAAAGACTTCAACGCGTGGTTGTCGTCGGGATTTCAAACAAAACTACTGGGTTAGGTTGAGGAAAATGTTTAATACATTACATGCGTAAGTTAAGTTATAATAAGTTGACTTTTGGTTTACACGCTACGGTCAAAGTCCTGTGTTTGTTCGACCCATCGATTCAACTCGACCTCCTGCCCACGCGGACCCTGCACGTGCACAACTGATGCTGGAGATGTACGTGGAGTGTCATAGTGTCGCGCGTAGGGCCACTGACCAAGCGGCCGTATTTGACGAGTTGGGAGTGAGAATGCGCGGTAAAAAGCAACTGCCATTACCAGCAATAACCAAATCAACTAGGACTGATATACCATTTTTTCAAATGTATTTTTGCCTTCATTGGAAAGTTGACAGTATAGAAATAGAGAGAGATGGTTATGGCGTGGCACAAAGGTCCCCGACCAGTAACTGGACCGTGGTCCTTACGCTATATTTAATTCATCTTAAGCTCTAGGAGGCAAAGACACCCCAAAGATGATAACTTTAATAATTACACATTTCAAACAACTGCACACGTGACAAGTAAGCCAAATGCGAATGACGCAGTCAAAAAGTAGCCATTTTATATTAAACGTAACGATACAAATGTATTGAAATGATGATTCAAATCATCTATCAGAGATCCTGCAGATGCCTGAACAATGGTACACAATCTCGGATCGCCATGTCTTTCCTACCAGATGTTTTTAGTGTAATATTGTCTCAATAATAAGCCAAAAGTCACATATAAGTGTGAAGGTTAGGGTTGTTTGAACTTTTCAGACATCCACTGGCTTCAATATGTCAGTAAGGTATTATAACCCACTTGGAGAAATTTGAAAGTTCCTCGAAAATTTGACAGCCCACATTTTATTTTCGCCAAGGTTACATTACATTTTTGAAAAGTCTGCCTTGTTGGTGTATTCAGGGGCTTTTGGGGAGATAAAAAATGCATTCATCAACTGAACAGTCTATGGGATGCCTTGGAAAGAACCCCACAGCATTTTTGGCTGTGTCCTTTGCTACAACTGTTGAATGATCATATTGCTGCGTTGTATCACAGTCAGGTTGATCTGAAGTGTACGTGTCAGCCGCTCCTCAACGACGTGTTGCCTAAGCATTGTGTCCATGTTACACTTCAAACTTTTCCAGTCACCACATGTTTTGTTACATGACGATATGCTTTAAAAAAAAAAAAATGGATTCATTCATTCATCAAGCTAATACATTGGATCCATTCATCTGTGTGGGCTGGCATTAGCACACAACATGGGTTATTCATTTTCTTTAATGTGCTGAAGGATCATTCTGAATGATCAAGGATATCTTCTGATATCATGATAATGGCGTTGGAACAATATCTGATCATGAGAGGCTTCTGGACATGATATTGGAGAGGGTTTGCTAAACTTTTCAAACAGCTAAGTAGTTAGTGAGCCTGGAAAGTTCTGCACCTTTTACACTTGAGACAATAAACATTTGATAAGTTCTTCACAAAGGTATGACTAATCTTACGAGGCATGATGCAGCTATACCTCACAAATGTAGCAACTACTACTGTAGTGAATTAGAATGATTATCAAATCATCAACACTAATGTTGTTTTTAACAGTGACAATGAAACAGTGACAACTACAAGTTTATGACTTTAAAATTGGTATAAAAAGTTGACATTATACCTTTTATTATTATTATATATATTATTATTTATTATTTCCCATTTTCTCCCTAATGTAGCTGCTGCAGTCCTTCAGATGTACTGTGTATGTCAAAGTCCTGCATTACCTACTGAGCAAACCCCCAGGGCCCCGAAACCCAGAAGGTTCACTGAATAACAATTGTTTTGTGGTTATTTAATTGTATCTTTGTTTTGGAATATGGCAATATGTTTAAATAAAGCACAAATGTAAGGATAAGGGCCGGGCACTTAAGTTTTCCTTTATTTTCCCAGAACTCGGCTACTTAAAATGGATCCACTCGTCCAGTGAGAAAAGGCCAAATCAGTTAGTCAACTAGAAAAAAAGAACAAGACAACTGAATCATTTTTATTTGTTTGGTTGTTTTTCCTGCACTCCCCAAGGCACATAAATCATCCGATTGGTCCGTGACTAGCCAACGTTACTACCATCACACCTTAGATAGATGCAGCTTATTTAGAGGTTGAGAAAAAAAACCATCATTGACTGTAACAGTTACATAAAAAAAAGGAAAATTAAATGAAATCACAAAGAACCAATACATAAAAGACGAATATAAAATTAGTCGAATTACAGTTAAAACTGCAATAAACCGACTCCATACACACGACAGAGCTTTATATAATACAACAATTATTTTATCCTACATACTACAGAACTTACAGCTTCACTGCATATAATGTATCGAATCATTTCACCCGATCATATTCATCCCGTGCTGGAGCTGTATAGGACTAACAGTGGGTCTGCTCACACGGAGTCAGAGATGGGTGATATCCACCAACTTATGCAAGATTGCTTGATTCAAAAATGGGTGTTCGATTGATAATAAAATCAAGCCTCTTATTAACATAAGACGTCATCCACATCAAAGTCCCTTCCCTTGACTCCGTCACTTGAAAGAGTTAGGACCCGGGTACAATCCACTGCCCGGGGAGGCCCTTTGTGCATCATGGTAATAGAGAACAAAGAAGGCCAAAACCTTATGCTATTAAAATAGATTCACCAAAACCAATTGTAGTATATTAGCTTGGAAATGACACAGAGGAACTGACGAGGGTTTTTAGTGGCAGATGGAGTTTCCCCATACCATGAAATTTGTATACTTGGCTACTAAGAAAACAATTCTTGCTGGTACGTTGAGCAGCCTTCCTGTTTTCACTGAGAAAGTGACACTGGGGGAGTGAGAGAGTGTGAAGCCTCTTTAATTGCCTTCGGTCACCCACAACGTTGAACCGGAGCGCCACGCAGCTTAGCAAAGGAACCGGGCAGAGGGCCTGATAGATATTTTATCGCCCAAGTTAACGGTTAATGAATTCCCAAAGTGAAATCTGTCACTTCAAAAATAAAGAGGAAGGCAAATTAAAGGGAGATAGAGAGAGACAGGGGAAGAAAGGAACTGGAGAGGGTGACACAGTTTTAAAATGCCCTATCTTTTGGCCATCCCCGGTTTTTCAATGGAATAAAGAAAACTCAGCCTCTTTCTTCTCCTCTTTTCTTCCCCCACTTCTTTTTTTCTCCCTCCCATCCTCCTATCTCTCACTCCGCTTTTCTCTGAAAAAATTCTCATGAATGATTTATATGTGTCTTGTTATCAGCAACGATTTCTATAGACCCCAACGCATTCACCAAGACATTTGTGGCGTAATTGTTAATTTTAATGCCATAATGGCTTCAGATGGGAGCCCTGATTAGACATTTATTACACAATTAAATGAAACATACTCAAGAATCACAAAAGCCTTCCGTAATTATTTCAGGCCATTAATAAAATGGGCATTAAATTATATTGGACACAAAAGAGAAGTGAAATAGATTTCCATTAGAGCAATAGAGGCAGAGAGGGGTAATAGATCCTGCCTGAATTCACTCTGAAATTAATTGTTGCCCAGCCTATTTCCACACACAGTGGAATAAATGAATGAGAAAAGAGAGGAAGAGAAGAACGAGTTGGTGGCCGTGAGAGTGAGGGGAGGGGGTTACATTAAGAGCCTCTGATAAAAACCTTTTGTTTGACGTACTACAATAGACCCTCGATTCAAGAGAGAGAGAGAGTCAGACCAATTTCAATCTTAGTCCACCCCGCCAGAGTTCTGAGTCGAGGTTATATCCTCTTTTCAAGTTTTCTTTGCTTTTGAATAAACAGCTATCAAAGATCTACCTGTGGATGCATATATTTAAATGTGACACTTACTATTAGAAAGCAACGTTTGGGTCATGACGCGCGCCAAAGACAACTGCTGTTAAAGAAAAGCAACGTGGAACAAATGCATATGACAGGAAATCAATCTTTTCTTTCATTAATAAATGACCTGCCGGGTTCAAGGCTGATTCTTTGACTCTTTGACACCAAGTCACCTTCCATTTATGACATGATGGAGGTCATGCTCGATAGACTAATAAATAGATGTGATTCAATCAAAATCTTTATCTCTGAGGAAAAAGGTCCATTTTTTACAAAATGATAAGATGACAGTCAGGAGTAGAGATTCTCTTTGAAATAATAGACCTATGATCATATTCACTACAAACCAATCTGTACCTTAGCCACTATGAGCCGTAATGGAAAAAAAAGGTTTTAAAAAGTTTTACGTTTATGTTTCTCTGATAATCTTTTCATATTTTTGTGAAGTACCTTGAATTTAATGCGAAGTCAAGAAAAAAAAAAGCCTCTACAATGGAAAAATTAACAGAATTTATTTCCCCCATCTCTGAACAGTAAGATTACGACAGTTAAAAGACATCAAAGCCCAACGTATGGCAAAGACTCTCTGAAACCATTTCCGATGGGAACTCTAAATTGAACCGTCTTTTGAACTAGCGGTCTCTTGAGATCTACTGTAAAAGTGTAAAAGAAATGGGAGCTGATATCTCGCAAGGCTAGAACAGATCATTCAACAGAAATTAATTAATCATTCACTGATACAGATTTGTAGAATGTTCTCCATCAGTCTGTCTGGCTTCAAAAGCTTTTCCATTCTTGAGTCTCCTTTTTGCGTTATTTCACATTTGAGTTGTCTCCGTTTTTGATTTTACAATACCTACTGTTCAGCTCCGATTTCAAAAGCAGCTGTTTGTCTTTCCCACTTCATAATTCAGGATGCAAATTCTGTAAACAAGCAGGTAGAAAAAGTACAAGAGGGGGTTGATTGATGTGTATAATTCTGGGACATTCAGGAGTAGCATTGTGGAATATAGATTTTCAATTTCAGTTTATTATTCATCACCTGACTCACGGAAGCTTTGCACCATGTCTTGAGGATCAGGTCTCAGACTCAGTGGAGGCACTAGTAGCCCTAAGAGATAAAAAAAAAAAAAAAAGAGAGAGGTTGTGTTACATTATTAACCTATCCAGACATATTCTGATCAACTCTTAGTGTGTAGATCTTTACCGTTTCACAGGGCAATTGACCACCAAGATGTGCTTTCCCATTAAATGCCACATTTACCTCTGGGTGTCTACACTGTAATATAACCACTAAATCCAATTAATCAAAACATTATATTTCACAATATTCTAGTATTAAAAAGTAGAGAGCCTGAATGTCAATGCTGGGCACGCACTCCAACAGACAAATTATAACCACTGATGAGATATGGCTTTGGGCTATAATGAGAGTTAATGAGTTAGTATAAATGTGTCATAGGTGTTATCATGGATATTTTATTTTAAAAGAACAGCTGTTCTTTAATTTGAGAATTTCTCCAAATACAGAATGTAGTGTAACAGTGAATGACATCTCAGTCTGGAGCCAGCTGTTGCCAGAGGTGAGTCCTGTACATGATCATTGTCTTGGACATGATGGTATTCAGTGTATTACCTCAAGCTTTGTATGGCATTAGGAAAGTAGAACTTGTTTTTGGAATTAAAACAGATTAATGTAGATATGAACTATACCTTTGAATCAACGCAAAGTAATTCACCAGTAAAGTAATCCAGTTTAAGTAATTCACATCATGTAATCAGGATCTTGAGATAGTTGTGTTACTAAAGTTAGCAAGAACTTCAACTTCCCCTCAGGGTAAGGCCTTTTCTCAGCAACACACTGCTCAGAAGCCTACGCCCGCCACCTCAAAAACAACCATGTGCCAGAGGTCAGAAAGACGAGAACTTTCTTTGACAATTCTTTTGATTATCCATTCAAGATGGGCAAGCAAGAATCCGGGTGTATTCTTTGGGACCAACAGTCAAGCAGGTAGATGGATGGGACCTGGGGAGTTCAACTAAACAAAAGCAGGAACTTGAAAGAGCAAACATTTTGTGACCTGCTTAAAATCTGGGAGATCTTTGATGCAAAGCTAGATCTTCTGTTGTGGACCGTGATGTACTGCAGGTTTGTTGTCTATTTTGTGATTGCTGTTGTTTTCTGGTATCGCAGCACCATGGACAAGAGCTTCTACCAAGTCTGACTGACTAAAGCTAAAACAGACAGGGTCCCATATCCACGTCTTTCTTCTGCCCTGGGAAGACAGGTGGTTGGTAACCCAGGAACACTGGGAGGAAGGTAAAAGAAAGACTTAGGAGTACTCAGATCCTACAGTTGACTGCTCCATGTGGTAGATTCCTGGACATCAGGAAGTGGAGCGAATCTTCAAGGTCCCTGTTTGAGTTTCCCATGTAGCTACTGGACTGGGGAAAGTTAGATTAGTGGAAAAGCCCAAGAGTTAGCAGAAGACTTTACAGAACCAAAACATGAATTGTGGACCTGCATTACATACAATGTCCTGGTGAAGACGGTGCAGCTAGAAGATGTCTGCTTCATTAGCAGGAGAAAGTTCAGGGTGCAGGACAAAGTGAGAAGCCGAGGAGATGATGATGGTGTTGTGTTCCAGTTGGCAAAAAAGAACTGTGAGCACGTCAATGGAGACGTAGGACCATCATGGTTCCACGTCAGGCAGAGGCAGAAGATGTTTGGAATCATCATTGAATATCATTAGGATCATTGCTGGAAGAAGGGATGTGTGCAGCGGACAATTGGAAGACAGGTGAGGTTGGAGGAATTGGCCCATTGGAGGACCTGAGTTTGGGGAACACATCAAGTTTCTGATTCTGGGACAGTGTAAAATTCAAGATTTGTAGAGTGCGAGTGGCTCACCGAAAAGTGGGCCTTTGCTGTCTGGATGAAGGATTAGTTCCTATAGTCAGTCGAAGGGTGTTTCACTTTTTTACAGCCAGTGCTTCCATTCTTCTGGGGCCTCCTGTATAGTCTGCAGCACCCAGCAGCAGATTGCATAGTTTTATTAAGGAGTTTTTTGCAAAAGAAGGAAGGCACAAGGGTGGAGCTTCTGGACCTTGAGAGACTATTGGTAGAGGACGGCCCAAGATTTAGAGAGGAAGAGCTGGATCTTCTTGTATTGGGTGGCTTAATGGAATAGTTTTTCTATAAGAAGAAGGAGATTATCCAATATTTCTTACCCTGTTAAAAAGTATTGTTGTAACATTTGTTTCAAAGTATTGTGGCTCAAGGTAATAAGTCTATTAAGCAGTGCTTACGGACCAATGCAACAATTTTACATTGATTCATTATCTCAGCATTATAGACAAAATTGTTGATGCTTTTTTGGACGCCCTGCTTTTAAAGCTGTTGGTTCCCTTAGACACAGTCAACAAATTATTATTGAGTGGCTTAGACGGCTGCATGAATTGAACAAAATGTTAAATGCTTCCATCAGAATCAATGCTTAGTGTCTACCTGTTTACCGGTCTAACCTCCTGGGCACTGCCGAGGTGTCCTTGAGCAAGGCACCGGACCCCCACACTGCTCCCCGGGCGCTGATAATATAATAGCTGCGCACTGCTCCTAATACGAGGATGGGTTAAATTGAGTCTACACTTCCCTGTGTGTGCTGTGCTGTGCGCTGTGTGTGCTTTAATGTGACTATTAAAAGACGATTCAAAATCTAACAGTATAACTTATTGTATGGCATTAAACTGTTTGAAACTAATTAATCCAGTTCTATAACAACTATTACAATGGATTTGTTGTATAAATTATACATATGCGTATCACTATTTATTTTGTCCAGTTATTCTGAATATACATTCTCTGTTATTGTTTAGTAGTTCAGATTCTCATTTATATACTCGGCGAATCTTATCAAGTGAGTCACAGTCTCATGTGAAAGGCTCAAATCCCCCTGCAAGGAAGGCCAGCTCTAAATGAGTTTTTTCTCTCTTAATGAAGGTCAGGAGAGAGTCACATCTTTCCTTTTGTGATAATTTATCCCTATCTCCTGTTATCTCTTTTGCCCCTTTAATCCTAATTGTATTGTATAATTGTGTGATGTGGACCTCGTGGTCTTTGAAGTATTGCCCCTATCCTTTCATTATTACCTGCCTTGAACCTTTGTTAATTTTTTTTTCTGCTCTGCTCTGTACTCTCCAGTGTTGCAGAATAAAAGAGAGAACAGCTTAAGTTTAGCGTTTTAAAAGAATTTATTCAAGTCTGATTTCACGATCTTACTGAGACATTGTAACCTCAAAGATATGAAATATATGGATATTTTTTTTTTGTAATATATGCCCCGTGTTCTCACATACCGCTCATTGCTGTTTTGATTGCTTCTCAGTGTCAATGAATGGTGCTTGAAAGCGGATAATGTAAAAAGACCTACAGTATTACGAGCTGAATTTGAGTTTTCAGAATTCCCATATCGCTGAAAGAAAGCCTTTTTGTGCGCTTAACATTGTAAGTATAGTTATCAGCAATTCAAGCATATGTATACGTTTTTCTGCCATTTCCAGGGACAACATGGTAACATCTGTCTAAACTGGAAACGAATGCCTTGACCATGAACACCCAGTAATGTGTGTATATTTATAAATGAGCCTGATAGAATACTTTCTGTAAACATGGTTGGAAAAAAAAAAGCTTGTGTTATGTACCTTAGCTGATGAATGATTCGATGTTCTATCGAACAGAGGAAGACATGTGAGAGCTCTCTATCCTGATTGCACCATTCTGCTCAATGCCTGAGTGAATTACAATGGATGCTATGTTGCTCTTTGAAAACTTTTGAGTATATATCGGAAATCTTTTTTTTTTTTTTTTTAATGACTACTGCAACTACTGTACTACACTGTGTCTGTGGTTTTGCACTTTTTTTAAAACATTTTTTTTTTTTACATTTATTCAGAGTTAGTTAAAAGTGAAAGGGTTGCATAGCAATTTGCTATTTTTAGTCGAGATAGTCAAGACTGAAAAGGGTATGTGGAATCATGTAAGCAATACTGTAAATAGCACTGGCTAATTCCTGGCACAACGCAAGCATAACCTCCAACACCTCAAAGGTGATCTCACTGAGTTGGTTGTTGCTTTGCTCTCTGTGTTTTTCCCTTTTTTTTTAACGTCTTTTGTGTCCTGTATTATCTCTAGACCACAGGCAACCATGAAGTCATCCATGCTAACAATTCATCTAGTAAATAATAAATAGATATAACAGCACAATAGGTGATGCTTACTATACTGTATTGACAAGGCACTTGCTTATTTACTCTTTATCCCATACTGACTGAGGGACAGACAGTTGGACATATTTTGACAACATAGAAATGTGTTTATTATAATTCATGGTGCCGTAATGTATTAGTTCCAAATGTGGTTTAACAGTAGTTCTTCCAGACTGTGAAAGAAATAGGCTTAAAAACATTCTGCTGGGGGAAAAAAGTTAGGAAAGTTGTAGACCTTGTGAGTTGTGTCTTTCTAATATATGTATATATATATTTATTTATTTCACAGAGAGCCATCACTAAATAGGATGGAAATACAATAAAAGGCATTGAAATGTCAACCCCTAGCTTTTAAGAGTTTTTGAGGGAGGACGCAAGTGTGCAGTGAAGAAACCCTCTTACGCTTCAGCACCATGGACAGTTCCGGTAGGGGAGCTTACCTCAGTGCTCTCCACGGGAGCCAAGTTGGCTAATAGGCTCTCTGTGTGTCAGGACGCTCCCCATTCACTTTTTAAGGCGAGATGGATGGACATGTGTCCTTAGATAATCCTAGTTGTGTGTGCGTGTGTGTGTGTGTGTGTGTGTGTGTGTGTGTGTGTGTGTGTGGTGGTGGTGGTGGTGGTGGTGGTGGTAGTGGGGGGGATTCTCTCTCGCGCGCCAATGTCTGTCGTTGTTTGTGTGTCATTTATAATTTGTAGTTTATCACAATAAGTACTTTGGAGTTATAACAGATGGTAAACTTTCACCAGTCGTTCATTTGATCATTATTAATACTAAGAGCTGCGATGGTTTTCCCTTTAACAATTTTTTCTAAACCTAAATAAATCAAACATAGGTCAAATCAAATATATATCATGTTCTTATTTATTTAGTTATTTATTTATTTAGCTTACTGTTTGTTGTGACAATCAAATCCTCACATTTCCAAATCCCCGAAGTTTGTAGATGGAGAGAAGTTTTCTTACATGGTGACGCGCACCACAACAATTTTATTTATAAACTGTATTTTTACCTCTTTTTTTTTAATCTCAGACAGTAATGTGCTAACGATTAAATTTGAGGGGGAAAAATGATGAGAAATCGCCGATGGAAAACAAATATCATCTCAATCCTTGACAAATTAAAACCCATTGCATTTCTCATTATCCCGTTAAATTGTCGAGGGAACTTACAGGCGTGCGTTTATTAGACAATCAGTTTTTGAATAAGAAACATAGTATAGACTTCCCCCCTCGTGAGTAGGAGGCTCAGCCCCTAAAATAATTCCCTGTTATCTAATTCATTGATCTGAAAATGAAGCCTGAGCCGGTGCATGTATATGGCAGCCTAAACGCTACACGTCAAATTGCAAATACGCTGTTCAGTGAAAGATAGCACAACATCATTTAAAACTTCAAAAATACGCTGAAATATACAGTCCGAACATGCAGTATACCTCATGGATGCTGATGAACATCATAGCCTGTCGATTGGGAGGATTTGAGGAGCTTTTTCTTTTTGCAGGCATCGGGTCGGCGCTTGTGTAAAAAAAAAAAAGAAAAAAAAAAAAGAGTCGGGGGCGTCCTCAGCTGTGGGCGACATTGTTCTGTAGGTCGGGGTGAGGAGGATTTTCCTCCCAAAACGAGCTTTTTTTTTAACGATAATTTCAGGGCTTGTAAAGAAAGATATAAAGGAAATCTTCTCGTTAGAAGCTATCGATTGACGCATGCGTGTGTGAGGAGACGGGGAGCGGAGAGAGAGCGTGAGAAAGAGACACAGATGGTGCTGAAATATGGGAATATCAGAGGCAGAAAAATAACTCCATTTTGTCTTATTTTGAGTGCGAAATTAAAGTGACTTTGGCCTGCATGAGTTTGCATTTTTCTCCTGTCTGTACAGAATAAAACCTTATTGTTAGCCCTGAAAACATATGGCCCATAAATGTATATAGATGTGAGGTTTTTGCCAGACCCTATTTCAGTTTTTAAAGTATTATTTCTTTTTGAGTTTGTATTTGTCACAACGTATTAACATGCCAGTGTGATGTTGTGACATCTTTAGAGAAGGAATCTTCTTTGAAATGGCGCGTGCAGCCTGTCTGCACTACATACACACAGGGAGAAAGATGAGACGATAATTGCAATAGGATGTGATCCGCACAACATCCGAGTGTGCGCGCGCGCATTTATATATACATAGCTATATATGCAAAGACAACCTTAAATAAATGTAGTTAGCAGTGTAACTAACTACACGCGACTCTCTCCAATCACAACATTTTGACGGTGTGAAAAAACTCATCTGTCTGCTGTTTAATAATCACAGCTGAAGGAATCATATGTCACGCACATTAGCCCGAGGGCTATTAGGCAATGGTCCTCATTGAAATTTGCATTTTAAAACGATCACTCCGCGCCTCCTTAAAACCACACTGTCAAATTGATGTGAGCTAATGCAACAATTATAGGCTCACAATGGCGCTTTTCTAAACGTTTACAGTTGATGTAATATTTACTTGCTGTTTGTAATTCTGTCACTAACACAGTTGAGCTTTCCATCGGGTCAACATCGATGGCACGCGCGGGCTTAAACTGTGCGCACGTGTGTGTGTGTGCGCGCGTGCGTGTGTATGTGCGTGTGTGTTTGCGCGCGGGCCATTTTACAATAAACAAAATGCTAGATTATGCGAGTTTTTGATAGTTTTTTTTGTGGCATCCTTAAGAGTGAAATGTCTAGAAAAGTGTTACAAATACTGAAATACTTCAGCTAATATAAAATATGTTTTATCCTCCTATACTGAACCCTTTCACGTGGGGTTTTGTGACCACCCTGCACGAGGACAGGGGTTAAAGCTAAGTTATGTTATGTCAGTGATATTCACGTGATTTTTAAAAAAAAATTATTATATAATAATCATTATTATTATTGATGTTATTATTATTATTATTATTTTTATTATTATTAATAATAATATCATTACATCCCCATACTTGCTAAAACAAATAGACAAAATAATAACTATTCGGCCTATCTATATGTATTTTGTCTATCTACTGTATCTATATGTATTTTGTCTATCTACTGTATCTATATGTATTTTGGCGACAAAACTCCCATATATATATGTATATGTATATATATATGTATATGTATATATATATATATATATGTATGTATATATGTATATATATATATGTATATATATATATATATACATATATATATGTATATATATATATATATATATGTATGTATATATATATATATATATATATGTATATATATATTTCCGTGTAAAGCTGTACAGTAAATTGGCTGCACGGTATAGTCACCTCTCCGGATAGAAGTCAGGTTTTAACTGGAAAAGAGGTTGAAGGTCCATGTTTGTTGCGATTCATTACATTAAATGGAATCGGGGAGGGATCCTGAGTATTACCCCCCTCCACACACACACACACACACACACACGCACACACACACACACACACACACCCCTCTTTCCTTATTTTGTTCCTTTTACTACCACCCGGTCTTTGTTTATGTTGTAATGTACATATATTTCCCGTGGAGGTGGTATAATAGCCGGTCTTCGTGCTGATTGGGCGCTCAGGTTGGTGAGTGAACGCCCTGCAGATTATGTCAGATTGCGTGCAGAAACCAAACCAGCCCAGCCTTTGAACTTCACCGCTTTTGGCTCGTATTCACGCTCTTCCGCTCATTTCCAAGCCAGGTGCTTGACGACAGACCTCAGAGAGAGAGAGAGGAAGAGTGTGTCGCAGGAAAAAAATAACACTTTTTACGACTCCTGCAAACTGACTGCGGAACATTGCTTTCACCTTTGTGGATTTCTTTACGTGTGTGCATCTTACATGTATTTTTTCCCAGTATTGCCTGCCGCAGGTCTGAAAGAGAGTTGTATCCGGACTTGAACGAACGCGCATCAGTGTTTTAACTCTGGAAAAAAGCAAAACGGGCGCTGGATTTTTATTTTATTCTATTTTATTTTTGCTGTTTTCCACACTCAGAACATCCCAGACGTGGCATGACTGGTATCTGGCATCTAGACAGGTGAATAGTTTCCCTTCCTTCCGATAAGAACTTTTCCTCGTCATTAACATTGGGGATAAAAAAAAAAGTACACTTTTTTTTTAAAGATGTCAAAGCCTGCTGATCATATCAAGAGACCCATGAACGCGTTCATGGTTTGGTCCCGCGGCCAGAGGAGAAAAATGGCACAGGAGAACCCCAAAATGCACAACTCAGAGATCAGCAAAAGACTGGGCGCCGAGTGGAAGCTGCTTTCCGAGTCCGAGAAGAGACCTTACATTGACGAGGCCAAGAGGCTGCGGGCTCAGCACATGAAGGAGCACCCCGACTACAAGTACAGACCCAGGCGCAAACCCAAAAACCTGCTCAAGAAGGACAGGTACGTTTTCCCTTTGCCTTACCTCGGGGACACCGATCACTTGAAGGGACTCCCCGTGTCGGCCGAGTCTCTTTTGAGCCACTCGGAGAAAGCCAGAGCGTTCCTGCCGCCGACCACCGCTCCGTACTCCTTCCTCGACCCGAGCCAGTTCAGCTCCAGCGCCCTGCAGAAGATGACAGAGATGCCCCACGCGTTGAGCACCAGCACTTTGCCGTACGCGTCCTCTTTGGGATACCAGAACGGCGCGTTCGGCACCCTTGGGTGCCCCAGTCAGCACACCCACACCCACCCGTCGCCCACAAACCCGGGCTATGTTGTCCCGTGTAACTGCACGGCCTGGTCAGCGTCAAGTTTACAGCCCCCGGTGGCCTACATACTTTTTCCAGGTATGACCAAGACTGGGCTAGACCCATATTCATCCGCACATGCCGCTGCCATGTAACCCTCAAGACTCCTTTCTTTCTTTTTTTTATTCACTTGAATACTGAAATGCATGTACATATATTATGGACAGCGCGCCCATTAAAAAGGCATGAACAGTACTAACTGCCTTGGACTTGTTATGGCAAAAAAAGAGAAAAAAACTAACTTTTCCAGAAATCCAACAAGTTCCTGACTTGAGCAAAAGGAGCTGGGATTTGGTGTAAAGGACGGTGCCCTGTGAACTGTAAGAAATGTAAATGTTATAACGTTTATGGCAACCAGAAAAAGGAGGCCTTTAACTTTATTTATTGTGTACATTTCAATGCTGATATGCTGATTTGTGTTGATTATTGATAGGGTACTCTTTTATTTTGAAAATTTGGCTTGCACAATTAGCGTTCTTATTTCCTGTATAGGCCTAAATAGTCTACATTTCTTTGGCACTCGTAATTTTATGATGTTCTGGATTATAGGGTCAAAATCAGGACCTATAGGCCGGATTATATACGGGTCATATTGTTTATATTTATCAAAAACTGGCACATAAAACTAGACGGTCTATTTAAGATGACAAAAAGAAAAAAAGAGCATTTACATCCAAATGTTTTATTTTGCATTTTTCCTGTGGTTCAGTGCTAATATAGTCACTCGCGTCATTTTTTGTTTTGTTTTCGTTTTTAATAAGGATAACTTCTAGTTGAATTCAAGGAGTTAAATGTGTATTATCATCTAAGATGGTAATTTAAAACCTGTCATGTTATGGAAAGGATAATGTATCTTGAAAGTTGATACCTCCTGCTCTTTGTTCAATTGCTGAGCAAAGGCGTTTCGAAATAAAGACAATCTGTCTTCAACGCTATCAATTTCCTGTATTTGTAGGTTATTATTGGGTACTTGAGATGACACAGATAGTGGAATGCTGTGTGGGTGCTGCGGGGGACTTACACTTGGCAAGAATAAGGCCTAATCAAATAGATTTTAAATGAAGAAAATATAACAAATATCGCTTTTAATAAATGCTTGAAATAATCATTCACCAAAAAAAAAAAAAAAAGGCGATTTATAAAACACTTTAAAAAAATAAAAATAAAAACAACATTTGACATTCCAAATGTTAGACCCAACTTGACCCCGAACTAATCAATACTGACGATAGGCTAAAGACTGAACATTAACCGACTCGCCTCGCACTAGAACAATAACATCAAAATCAATCCTCTTTTATCCCAAATCGATCTCTTCCTCTCGTGTGGGGCTTTTTTAAGCTGTCAAACTCCTCCACGCGGATCCTTTCCTCACACGAGCCTTGATGCCCTCCGCGTTTGGCTGCTGCTGCTGTCCTGGATGATTTGGAACAAGTTTGAGACGTGTTCGGCAGCGCTGCAGTACAGTCAAGGTGTTTGTGTGACACTGAGATGAACCGGGTGTGATCTCTTGATGTTTGACAGTTCAGCAGAGGCCTCCCTCGAGGGATTCCTACCCGTCCGACTTGTCTGACTGCTTAATCACTTCAAGGAGGGAGCCTTCTTCTTAATTATAGGTTTAACTAATGGAACAAACTCAATGTGATGGGACTTTTTTCTTCTTCTTCTTCCTTCTCTTTCTTCTCTTTTGTAAAGTGCTGGCTTGCTGTAAAGCAGCAGCCCACCACTATAGTGCGGTTTACATATCTGTTTACTTTTCCAAAAACAGAAGAAAAAAAAAAGCAGCCAAAAGCCCGCTAAAGCCTATTATCATCAAGCCACTCACACGAGTTTAAACCTGTCTAAACGTGTGAGTGATATACGTCTGACTCCCGTTAAGACAATACCGAATGAAAACAGCTTACAGGAGGAATTATACAAGCATTTAAAGATTTTTTAAATTCACCGCAGTTTTACCCCCCCCCCCCTCCACTCTGTTAATGGAGATCAGGATTTGCGGAGCGCGGTGTAGAGCCGCATATTAGACGACTGTGTAGTATTAATTAAAAATTTCATTCCACATCCAAATTGTTTACTTATCTGCCAGGAACATATGCTGAGAGAAGTTAAGATTGACGATTCTGCACTATTGCCCAAGGTGCAATTCAATCCTGGGGAGGAAGAAGGGAGGGAAAGGGGGAGAGGAGGAGGACGGGTAAGATTTTTATGACAGACTTAGTCCTTATCTAAGGCTGTAAATTAGGGTGATACTTCATTGAACCGAATGTGAAGTTTTACATCAAACCCCTAAAGCATCCTAATTCAACTTTGAAATTAGACAATTATAATTACTTTCAGGAGCAGCAGCAGACGTGGATATATATTTTTTTTCCATGATGAAAATGAGTCGAATAACCTTTCTTTCTTTCTCTCTCTCTATATATAACTGTTGTTTTAAGTTTGCTTTTATATTCTCTACATTTTATTTCTCAGGTTTTGCCGGGTGCACTACCTGTAATTATCCAACTTAGTCACGGGAATTACTTACAACGGCCTGGAATAAATAACCTTAACGATAAACGCGCATCTGAGAGGTATAATGGGAGGGAAATTATGATTTGAAATTATAGGGAGGCTTTTAAATCTCTCTTTAACTCTTCCTCCCCCTTGACGTTTTTATTGGAGCACAACAGAGGAGAATTCAATCTGCCTTATCTCTCCAGGACTCCTTTTCAGCGCGAGATCAGAGAAAAAGGAGAGGATAATTGTTCTTTATTTTATTTAATTCAGGTCATTTATATGCTTCTTTGGTGATAAAAGTCAACGAGGAGGGGGACACCGAGTAAAGCAGGCACTTTTTACTTTTCCCTTCACAACACTTCAAGTCCACAAAAAAATGTTAAATAGATGAAATAAAAATAGCGGAAAGGGGGGGGGGGGGACATTTTTAATTAAAAGCCATGGGTCATTTACATTATTGTCTTTTAATTTTACCCTGAAATCATCTTCAGTAAATGGACTTTGATAAGGAGCTGTTGAGAATGTGGTTTTGTATTTAGGCGTACTAATTTCCTAAATCAAAAGGGGGGAAAAAAAGTCCCCTCGAGGAGAGGTTGAAAAAAAAAAAAATACTGATGATGATGATGATGATGATGATGAGGATGGTGGAGGAAAAAGAGACGATTATATGCCAAACACTGGCTCGCTTATCAAAGATGCATTCATTTCTGGCTTGTGTCAACGCGAGATTTGACACAAATATATATTGAGAAATTATTTTTGGGAGGGATAAAAACTGATCTCATTTCAGCATATTAAATATTGTCTCCGAAAGACCAAAAATCATCACTGGCTAAATCCTTAGTCTATCTAAAATTGAATCTGGGATACCATTTTCACGGGAGAAAAAGTAAAACCGTACAGTTGTGTTGTTTGAAGACGCGGGGGCTTGAATTTGGGGGTCCCTGAATTCTCATTTGAAAGAAATGAAATGGTGAACGAGCTGATAAAGAAAAAAGGGAACGGATGAGCTGAGAGAAAAGGAATCATGCCACGGTTGTTTAATGTGCCGTGCCAGTTGGAAAAGTGATTTACACCGAGACTTTATTCCCCCCCGACACACATAAAGACAGCCTCTGTTTTATTTATCGGCCACGCACACACTCACGCACGCACGTGTGGGCCTCTATATGGTCAATTCTCTGGAGTTCATCGGATGCAGATATGGAAAGCATCGACTATTACACGCTTCACTTAGAAGCGAGCCTGCACACTCGCATCCATCAGGTTGGTTTTCTGCTCCGGACAATGCAGACCACCGAGAGTTACCTCTGCTTTTGTCTCATGACTTGCTACAATCTTCTCAGTCTAATGCAATTTCCTGAACATTTTTTAAAATTTGCTAATCGTTTGATTTGTGCATGTGGCAACTTCCCCTGCAGCCTCTCAGGCCCTGAAACCTTCCTCCTGATGTTTGGTGCTGAAGCTGATTTTTTTTTTTAGCCCGGGCCGCTCTGAAAGAACACGTGCTGTATTAGTCACCTTATTATATTCACATTTAAAAAGGACTAATGCTAGTGTTTCCCTAAAATTTAAAAGTGCAATCTTTTTATTTCCACAACAATTAAAGTCATTTTTAAAATATTGTTTTAATTGTAATTTATTTATCTAAGCAGGCAAGTTTAGGTGTTAAATATAATTTAAAAAAATGTTCCATCCCCAGCTGTCTTCAGGCTGTAGTCCTCAAAGAGATAAGATAAGAAGTGCCCCTCACTTTGAATTTGATGTTGTTACAAAGTTTCTTTACGTCTGTTTTTTGTTTGGTTTGGAAATACTTTCTGAAGAAGTCACGCGGAACCACCAAAGAACTGATTTCATTGACATATTTTTTGAGACACAAAGAGGTAAAATTATCCAGTTAAATAAAATAAAAGTCAGAAAAAAAAAAAAAAAATGTAGTGTAGCAGTGTAAGTATGTTCATCTTTTTATATCTTAAATATCTTGCGACCCTTCCGATTTATCTTGTGACCCCTTAGGGGTCCTGACCCACAGGTTGGAAGCCACTTCATATCCAATATGTTTTATACATTTATATGTCGGATTAACACAATTAATTATTTCCATGCAACCTGTCTAATTACTCAGCTCTACGTTTTACTTCTTTTTTAAAATTATTTATGTATAGACAGTACTTCAGTCTCGGAAGATGCTAAGCTTGTGACCACACACTGCTTGATTTTCTCATCCATATTTATTATTATATTATGCAGGTCCTGCTTGCTCAGACACCTTCCATACATTAAAAATGCCTGTCATAATTTACAGTACGCGTGGGCGTGTGAGACGTCACACACGTTGTGTTTGTGTGAACGTACGTGTGCTTCATCTCTACAGCAGGTTACTTTTGAGTTATTGTGCTGTGTCTTTGTTGCTCATGCACTCTCTGAATTTCCATGCGGCATAAACTTTCCATACATCAAATCATGCGGACGAAGGAGTTTTTCGTTCGCTCATTAATACTCGAGATGCCTCTTGAGCCTTCAAGTTGTTAATTTTTTTTACATGCATTGACATGCATCTGCTGCATTTGTATGGCATGGATTAAAACAATATATAATTGCAAATTGCTCAGCATAGATAAGGGGTGTCATAAAGTCACTCAGTTAGTTGAAGTTATAGAATTCTAATAAGCTTCTTGTTGGTGTACAGTATTTGTTTTGTGATATTAAATACATCTGCAGACCTGCACATATTCATTAAAATTCGGATTCTATACTATGTCCATTTCTTTACAATAATAAGACATTTGTATTTACACTGTAGAGGAGCTTAAAACACCGGAGGAGGTTACTGAAAGTCTAAAGCTGCAGGTATGTTGCAGACATTAAAAAGTTATACACATTTCATATGACAGTTTATCCGTGCTTTCATAAATAAAGTTTTTTTTTTTCTTCTTCAGATAATTCATTGCACTGATTTGTTTTCTTTATCTGATACATTTAGGATAGTTTTGAAATATAAATCGGGGGGATTACCTGATGATATGTGATTTATTTCTGTAGCTGTTTGAGCTGCGGAGAGTTCCTCACACATTACTTTAACAGAGCTACTGCTATTATCATCTGAGGGCTCATTGAGCCTCTGTACAGTGTGAGCTCACATGACTCTTAAAATCACAGGTTACGTCTTTACCAAATGTTTACAACATACCTCGAAATGATGTATCCTGCCAGAAGACACTTCCTGCTCCAAATCAAATGCAACATGAGGGTGAATGCTGAATAGAAAGATAGATATAATCAGATCCACCCAGATTAAAACGTGAGTGAATTCCTCCCTTTATGTCCATAGCAGCTGATCATAGTGTAAACACTACGTACACTTACATACACTGTAATGTTACTTGAATTCGAGCCATTGTGCAGGGCCACAGTCACCGTTGATGACACCGAGGTCATGGCCCTGCTAACATTTCTTTACGTTCGGAGTTTACATTCTATGATTGCACTCGTATTGCTCAGGGGAGAGTTTTTAAAGGCTGATTCTGGTATATATTTTTTAACTTATTGCCTAAAACTGTGACTAATGCAACTTTTCCACCGGACAAAAAAAACCCCACTAACATCTGGATTTTTGTCTTTAGCGGGAAAGGTTGCAATCTGCATTCATTTACGGGACAAAGGACTCTGGAGTAGTCCCGGCGCGAAGCTATCACAAGTGTGGAAGTTCTTGACGTTGGCGCATAAGAAGACGGGAACAACATGCAACTGCGATTTTATTTTCTTATTTGGACAGCACTGAGTTTGAAAGCGAGACGGAATAAGTAACAGATGTGAAAAAGAAGTAACATCTGTACTCTTTTCACTGGCCTCCATGCTGCTTTCTACTGTTCATTAACTCTGCTTTCTG
>CALSCE010010686.1:22587068-22634014 GCA_943593645.1 Bovichtus variegatus | reverse complement strand
ACACACTCATAGTGTAACAGTATATATATACAGTATATATATATATATATATATATATATATGTATATACTGTATATATACACACACTCATAGTGTAACAGTATATATGTATATGCATATATATATATATATATATATATATATATATATGCACACACAACTAATAAATGGAGCAGCCCTTTTAACTGTTCGTCATTCTCACTGGACCTGTGGTAACCTGAGTTTGTCTTTGCCTATTTATGCTGTAAATCCAGTTGAAAACAAATTGTCATGACCTAATGAAACCAAAAAAACAGCCTTGGGTGCTGTAGTTTATAATCCCATTGATTGTTTTGAAATTCCTAAATACATTGGGAAAGAATTTGCATGCAATTTAGATAATTTTCAGGAAACCTTGTATGTGAGCAGTACGGTAATCTTTTAGTTTGCTGTATTGATTTACCTTGGCTCGGGAACAAGAGCCTGAATGAGCGGTGCCCCCTCTACTCTCCATTCAGTCTATAGAAACACAAAATGATGTGCACTGTACAACATTGTTATCGCCACAAAGCAGTACAGTGTTGATTATGCCAACTAATTATGCCAGCAAATACTTGAGGAAGCGCAGAGCAGCAGATGAATAAGATATCAGCCTTGTAGAGAGGCTTGATTTGCCGTATTGTTGAATAATGTAACATTCAGGTGCCTCCCAGTACCTGACATGATAGTGAGCTTCATACAAGATGCATGGGTAATTTCACATTGTTTTCAAATGTTACATCATATCACGTGTTATGTTAAATATGAATTTATGCACTCTGTACTGCGCAGTTCCTTCAGTTGTCAGTGACGGCAGTAATACTTTAGCCTTGTAGCCACTACATGACTCAGGAAATCCAAGATTCCACAGAATATTCATATTTCTCTTTCGCTTCTAATTTAGTTTAGTAAGCTAAGATATTCAGATTCTGCCTCAGTAAATAATAGATTTATTATAATATTAGATAACCAAAAATGCTGTACTAGTTTTTAAATGATATTTTTAATTCTTGATAATGTTGCTTGTAATAGCAAACATGTTCCCCTTTTCAATAAAGCAGACCTCATCTGGGCCGATCGCTGACAAATCCAGCATGTCACTTGCATTGGCGAGATACATAATTGCAGCATGTTCTGTCAAAATGAGATCAGCAGTGACATAGATATGGTGTGTGACAAATGGATGAGCAAAAATATGCAGTGAACATGCCTGCCATGCATTTGAAAAATCAGTGTAAATATACTGTGAATGCATGCAAACCCAACAAGCAGGCAAACAAAGATGGAAAAGCTATTAAATGTACTTACTTGTTATCTGTGGCAGCTGTCACAGCACTTTCCAGAAACAGTATTCTGGAAAAGAAGGAGCAGTTTCCCCCCCAAAAGGGGCTTTGTACTCTCACTCCTCTTGTTTTGGAGTCGACCTCAGTTTGAAGTGGCCCCCTCAAAAAAGAGCGCTTCAAGGGACAGAGGTAAAATAACCGCTAAATACAGGATGGAAACCAGCTGGAAAGACATATTTTTTGTTCTTCCTGTTGTTTAAAGGCAGATCACAGTGGACCGGTGTAATTTCTAAAAGCTACTTGTGGCCCTAATGTTACATATTTTAATCAACACAGTGGCACAGTGAAGTTCAATCGCATGTCCTCCCAAAACATAGTTGGTGACATAGGGACTACTCGCAGGGTTAATTACGTGTTTTTAATCCGTCATCTGATGAAAATAGTTATGCACAGAAACCTTGCACACTGAGACCTCTGTGCTTTTTTATTCTATTCATCGCTAAAATACGTAATACGAGACAAAACTTAATTAATTACATGGGGTCAATGGATAGCACTAGTCCTAAACAGGGCTAATTAATTAACATTAGCAAGAAGCGTTTAGAAGTTTTGCTGCCGAGGACACAATCACTACTGTCTAATCTTTCATTTTGCGATCAGTAACTACAATCCCGATTCCAAGCTGCCTTTAAATTTCGCACCTCTGTAGGCTATTCCTTTCCTTTGTTTGTCATAAAGAGCTGGGAGACGAAGTGAATCAGCTGATCAGATGCCATTTTGGATGATGCTGTTTGCATGTGCGCTGGCTCTGAGTGGTCAAAGAACTCTCTAAAGGCTTTTGACGGATGCGCAAAATGCAGAAAATCCAACCTGTTCCGAAAACTTTAATGGCGAACGAAAGTGTTGGAGTCGGTGTGTATACGTGATTGACACAACGTGAGGTCATACTTACAAAAAATACAGACTGAAGTGTGCAAATGACTTTAGTTGGTGAGCTACTGTAGCTGATGAGGAAACACGATAGCCATGCTAGTTCTAGCTAGCGCTCTCAGCTTGCTAGCTGTCAGTTATCAAAGCTCGTCTTAGGACCATGCCTGTTTTGTGACGTAGTTTGTACTCCAACAGAGGAGGTTAAATAAAAGCGGACGTTCGAACACGGCTAATTAGTAAGAAAAGCCTCCTCCCTTTTGGACTGTCTTTTTCTCTGTCAAGACCGTTTGGAATTGATCAACGGCTCAAACTTTCAAAACAAAAATTCACCAAATTACAACTCGACACAAAGGATTTGCAGGGATTTACTTGACCACAGCAAATCCACTGATAACAATTTCATTGAGATGAATGGATGTTAGGCCATGCCTTAAAGGTGCACTGTCAGCTCAACACCATTATCTATCCCAACAAAAACAATCTGTACATAAGACTCTTAAAAACTAAATCTATTGATCTTGTTTTTGTTTAGTTTTTTCAGATAGTCACATTGGTCTGATGGTCAGGCTCTTATTTTTTTATTCCATTATCAATGGCTTGATGTGGGTAAAGTAGCCCTATGGCCAGTTCTTCTGTACCTGGATTGAAGTAGCAAGCAAATTGATTCGTTCTTCAATGAGGCCTCAATAAATATCAATATTTTTTAAATGACACACAAAACATTCCGTTTTTTGCCTTTATTCCAAAAAAACCCCAATCATTATTCCTAATAAGCTGTTTGCATGACTAATGAAAATGAGTATTCCATGTACGTGCAGCTGTGCATACTCTGACTAACGTAAAACGCCCCCGTGACGTACATGCTACGGCTACACCCTTTAAATAACTTACATTTTCCAACCTTTCCAACTGCACCCTCGTTGTCACCATTCTTCAAGTTTTGCAAAACTGTGCACTCCAAGCTATTCTTCTCCTTGTACGTGTACAACACACAGAGCTGGCCTGAAACAGGCAAGAGGCCGGGAAAACCACAATTAAGATGCATATTCCGAATGCGCTGTATACATGTCCAAAAAAGGCTCTGAAAACCATAATATCGTCATATGTCTTAATATGTCTTAATCGGCAAATGCTACATTTGGAATAAGCCCTAATTCGGAACATCCAAACGGAATATGCTGTTTACAGGACCCGAATCAAATTCAAAATATTGTCGTGTTTGGAATAATAGTGGAATATGAGTGTGCGTGAAAACAAGAAACAATAGAACACTTACTGTGTAAATGCTTTATGGTGCACAGTGAGGTGTTTTTGAGGAACAGAAGTGGAGAGTGATCGCTC
This sequence comes from Bovichtus variegatus, assembly GCA_943593645.1. NCBI lineage: Eukaryota > Metazoa > Chordata > Actinopteri > Perciformes > Bovichtidae > Bovichtus > Bovichtus variegatus. The sequence continues at coordinate 22,630,442 of CALSCE010010686.1, read as the reverse complement.
ATCTTCACGTGTTGCACTCCTTCCTGCCGCCTTATGTGAGCAGCTTCCTGACCGCATCACAAGCATTGAGTCTGAACTGCTCCGCTTGAACTTGGAGTGACTCGGGCTTCAGGGGTCGGGGATGAGCAACTTGCACTTCATGTAATGAATGAAAAAAAAAAATACTTGAGATTCTATGTGCATAAAGCTGAGGCTCAAATGTCCTCTTTGAAATGAAATAGGCCAAATAATCTGAATTCACAGCCAGGTTAGATACAACATTTTAAGTTTATGGCAAAAGTTCATCCTGTGGTCCTGTGATATTTTACACACATTAAAAATTCTGATAATTGAGAGTATGAAGACATTAACTGTGTTTAATATACAGTAGGGATGTACGTAATCCTGCAATGCAGCCCAAAGTGTTGGTGACTTTTGAAGAGGCTGCAGTGGCCACCGCAGCACACCATCGTATTATACAGGCCTCTTTTGTCTCTCTGGAAAATGTCAAGGCGTAATTGATATATTTCTCACTGTGCCCTTTATCTTCATGCCATGTTTCAGGTTCTATGATCTGGGTTCACGCTGACCTTTACCAGTGCACTCTTTTCTCTCGCTTTTTTTGGTGCCTCACTGAAAATAGCTCAATAGGATTTCAATGGGGTGTCTTTCATTTGAGACAATCTTCTCTTCCTTTTCCTATCCCTTTGACGGTGGCTATTTATTTTTGAGATCCAACTTTTCAGCAGTTGTTTGATCTGAGATTTACTCCGGATGCTTTGTCCACCGAGGTCTGAGAAGAAAAAGTCATCCTGTTTTCTCAGCAGTGATAGAGGAGACGTGCTGATGCTACTGGCCTTGGCTGTTCAATGTTGTATTATCACTCAAAACACAGCTGAAATTGTCTTTTCAATAAGTAAGGGAACAGCTCTCGGTAAAACTGGCACTATTAAAAAAGTAACGATGCAAAACACACAGGCACAATCCAAAAAGGTGATGATGTTAACTTCTTGATGCCACACTTAGCTTTCCACAACAACTCAAACATCTCTGCTGCAGTTCAAACAAAACCACAAACTGCTGGATTGTGTGGCACCATGCATAACTGTATGTTACCTAAAAATGATTAGATCTTTATTATGCATGAGCAAAAGGTTCATGGCAAAATGTTACCAAGATCGATGCACATTGTAGTCTCATATTCATCCGATACCAAAAGTCAACCGTTGACGAATTAACTTACGTATGTAACTCAATTTACGTAACACATATACTGATTTAAACACAAACCATGACCTTTTTCCTAAACCTAACCAAGTAGTTTTGTTTGAATTTACAACGTTAACCGCGTGTCTAAAACTGCGTGCTTCTGCATTTGACGAGTTGGGAATGAGAATGACATGATGCAAAAAGCCTAAAATGCACACGACACACGAAATGTCCCTGTAAGTGGTGTATATACGCCTTCCCATGAGACCATGTTGGGTGGAGCACAGCATGTATCTGTCAGGGTGTGTTAGGCCATCTGCAGACAGTGTCTTTTCCAAAGCTTTTTTCTTTACCAGCGGAGAATGTGCATGTACTTGATGGAGACTCCTCATCTCTTCTCCTTGGCCAGCCTCTACTATCTTCATCCCTCTCAGTAACAGCAGAGTACAGGTAAGCTCCCAGCTCTTGCCGGTCCAGATGCTTGTGCCACTAGCAAACAGTGATGCGGAATGCTCACTTGCTCCTTGTCCTCTCCACTTCCTCCCTGTCCTTATCTCTTGGTCATCCACACAGACTTGAGCTGCCCTGGATTCCCTCTACTGCAGCATTTCTTCTGCACCGGTGACCTTTAGCTCAGGTCATCAGAAATTCCTTATTCAGGCGGCCGATGGGGAGCTTCAGCTCGCTCTTCTGTTTGTGGGGGGAAAATCCAGGTTGTGGCTGATATGCCAGTAAGTCTACAATATCATTCAATAGGCTTATATAAGATAAACTAATGTGCTGTTGAGGCATAAAGACATGCTGCATAAGAACATGGTCTGTTCTTAGACCTTGAATATGTTGCAAATATATTCATGTATTTTATGTTTTTTTTCAATTTCTTTCTGAGTCCCACTAATGGCTTTTTATACAATGCCAACTTTGTCTGTTACACAATGGATTCTACTTCTCAAGTCAGGTCACAAGATGATTAATAGGATATAAAAGTAATGAAGAAAATATTATTTGTTGAGCATATTTCTGCTCAACAAAAATGTGCTTATTATTCAGAGTGTCTTCTAATCTTTGGCTTTCACTTGTGAACTTATCTGAACTTTATCAATTAAAGGTATTTAAAAAAGAAATCTGCTCAAACTGCCCTAACTCCAGTTGGGGATCACAAGTTGGCGTAGCTTTGTTGTGAAGGCTCAGAAGTAAAGACGGTTTGGAAACCAACACACTACACTCCTGTGTGTTTCAACACTATGGTAAACAGTACAAATATTTACGTCCGTACTACTGCGTGTCTTGAAATTGCAAATGCAATTCTCGGCTTTCTATTCCAATATTCTAACTTTATTTATTGACCTGCATTGTTATTATAAAATGCTGAAGTTTTGAGAACAAAATAATTGTCTATTTCAACTTTAAGGAAGGAATGAGAATGAGGAATTGTTTTATGGAGGGACGGGGAACTGACTGGACACGTGGAACAGCAGAGATAATAGTTCCTTGGCCCTGGAACACTCAGGACTTCCAACCCTTAACCTGCACTCACTTTGATGTCTCTGAAAATGATTAAGTAAATAGACCATAGATTGTTTTCTCAACTTTGAGCTCAGAACAAATGGAAATCTATACACCTACACTTGCATAACAATCTCAGAACTCAACGGCTATCGGTCTCCTGGGGACGTCGGCCAATATTTCAGCAGTTCTGGTGTAGCCAGCGAATATCTGGATAATGGATATCTGGAACAAGATTTCCTCTTCTGAAATCTTGAAGTCCTGCTGGTCGTTGAGAGACAACGTCTATGACCTGATTGTTTTACAAGCTAACCTAAAGCTAATATAAAGCTAAATTGTCATCAGATGACAGCTGATGGGCTCCGACGTTTTACCTAGATGCAACCAAAGTCCGCTCAAACATCATTGGTCAATACTACTCAGACTACAAATGAAAACCTGAATGTTTTCGATACCAAAATATTGTCCCATTGCCTACAGATTCCTGCGTTCATATGCAGATATCTGTTTTTAGAGATTACTTCCATGATAACTGAGCAAACTCCATCTGCCAATGAAGATTATGTGTAATGACTAAAAGCTCCAAAACAGCTTCCAAATGGACCTGCAGTGAGTTAGTTTAGGCAAGTATATTCTCATTTACCATGGGACAGTGTTGTGGTGAGTCTTAAAAACACAAAATAAATGAGTGTTGATTTATTGACTTCCTTCTTTCATTTTCATACTAACATAACATCCTGACTGGTCCACTATTGGCTTTATATACAATGCCAACTTTGTCTATTTAAAAACACGATGAATAATTTGTGTGCCTACTTGTTTGTGTCAGACACAAACATACTGACCATATATTTGAGTTAACATACTGAAGTTTCAAAGCCACTCTATATTGTGGAGTTAAAGTGTTGGTATTTGTTTGTATATTGATTTCCCAGCAGCAAAAATGCATGTTGGCTCAATGAAATTAGATTCAGCGAGGAACACTGACAGATTCTTGTTCTGAGGCATGTGCAGCTGTTGTCATATCCACAAGGACTCATTGTGTTGTTGAATTTGTAATCCCTTTTGAAATGCAAAAATATGCTTTATATATGATTTGGTTGAATGCATCCAATTATGGCCTTTAATTTCTAAATGATTTGTTCTTGAAACATATTCCAGGCAAGTGTTCCTCACTAAAATTATTGTTCTCTTTAATCTTGCACAGAGTATGGAATGAAGGGAAAACTACACGGACCAAAATGGGCTTTCATAACTTAAGTGAAAATCACCCAACCTCACACAAGTGTGAGGCTGATGGCCTTGCAGTAGTGTGTCATTAGCATTCATTATAGTCCTATAAGCCAGAGTAATTACAGGCCCAAGTGCAGGGAGGAATAGCAGTTTACACTGCTAGTAATTTGATTTGCATCTACGCTAATAACTTCTTTTGTGTGTGTTTATGTGCCGTGTCAGAACACAAGTGCCATTTGGCTGCAGGCTGTATGAGGCAAAAAAAAAAAGCCTTTTAAATTCTGAGATTGAGTTGCCTTTGCTTTCAGCACTCGAAGCTCTCAATCTGCTAAAGCATTCAGATTAGCGTGATCACAGAACAAGTGATACTGCATTTTTCTGAAAGTCGTTTTGATGGGTTTTGAAGGAAATGTGGGCCAGTAAAGGAACAGGAAAGCAGACGGGCAGCTGAAAGTTTCTCAGCGCATTCTTTTTCTGTGCAACCATCAAAATGTATTTTCGCTCTAAAGTAATAATGGTATCCCAGTTGCACAGTCACTCGTGGTTTATGACCTGTTTAGATTATCTGATTATCTCCATATAAAAGCACAACCCTGCAGAGTAATTTTCTTCACAAAGGGTTAGTTTTTTTTTTTTTGTAACTGCTTCTGTTGAAGGTCATTAAATCCACCACCAATGTTGCCACAGGTTGCTTGTATCCTGTTCTGCAAGTGCACCACTGGGCCCTGACTGAACTAATACCTGTGGTGTCTGGGCAGTGTCTTCAAAAGAGCCAGGCTCCCTCTTCTGATGACTGACTGAGAATAGAGAAGCATTCCCCAAAGCTGATGAGGTCACAGGGTTAAGACTATGCTTTTGTTGTGGGACAATGACATCCTATTTACCTGGCGGGGTCCTGCTTTCTTCTCCATGCAACTGTGACCTCGGTGTGAAAACCAGACCTTTGTCTCCTCGACAAATAGAGGCTCAACGTTCGGATTCGCTTGGTTACACCTCAGTGGCCCCTAGCTGCGAGGCCTGCAGGCGCCTTACGTGGTCACAATGTTAGCCTCTGCTAAAGATATACCTGGATTTTTAAAATAAGGTTTACAGGTTCTTGCAGTGTACCCTGAAACCCATGTACCCCAATTCTTGAGTCTGGAGGACTATTTCTAACTGATTTTAAAGCTGCTATAATAAGTATTTTTATATCATCAAGTGGTCATTTGAGTATGTGTAATGTAAGAGAAGTCACTCATACTGACGTACCCGACTCTGTAGTTCCCCTAAGCTTTACGGAGCTGGCATCCTTGAACCCATGGTTTTGGTTTTACAGCCTGTAACTTTCAGTCTCATGGCTCTCATCACCCAGAAGGGAGCTGATTTTAGCTTTTTTAGAAAAACCCACTTGACGCGACCTGCCTAACACTAAACGTTGGCAACTAGCGGGTGAACACAGTGAAGCACTTAGCTGCTAAAGAAATTAGTATTTGATGAAGACCAAAAACAGAGCTAAAATTAGAGTGAATGTTGGCCAGATCAACTTTAATAGGTGAGTCAATGTTTTTGTTTACCGTTTGACTATGACTGCTAAAACTAAAATATATGAGCCCTATATTTAACGCTGTGAAACGGTCACACAGTGGCAGTTTTAAGCACATGACCATTAAACACGCGACCTTTCCATCAAACGTTGTGAAACGGTCGCAGTTTTAAAAATGTTGTGAAACGAAACTACTTGGATCGTCAACAACACCTCTTGGTTATGTTTAGGAAAATATCACGATTTGGGTTAAAATAACTACGTGTGTTACGAATTTAAGTACCTGGCGTAGTTGCTACATTACGTACGTGACGTGGTACATGACATGGTTACGTACTAATATACTTACGTAGGTTTACGTATATAATAACGTAATAATGTTATTAATAACTCAACCTGTTGGCTTTCGGTTTTACACGGAACACAAACACCAGTCTTCTGGGTGAAAGTCGTGGGTTTGTTTATAATATTGCACCTGACTTCCTCCGTTGGTCCTGTCGTAATTACCACGGCCACTAGAGGTCGCCGCCTAACAGATGTAAAGATGGGTCGTAATAAGCTGCTTTCACAGACCACCTATACGCCATTTTTTCGGGGAAGATGGCTTGCTGTGAGTGAGGGTTTAAAGACACCGTGACATGAGAAATACGTCTTCCAAGTTCCCGTGTCCCTGTGTTAATTCTTCACTTCCCGCTTGGTAAATCCCAAATATCATTTCAAAAAAAGTTTTATATCAAAATCCCTATCTTTTTTCCTGCTCTTGACCCTGGGGTTGTATACATACATTTATCCAAACGTATATGATTTGCGGCGTCATAAAAACCACACTGACTGTTAGCTTGTGGGTCGTGGTAGTTTGCAGTTATGATTATGAGTCAGAAGTGTGTGTTTGGATATCCGTTGCCAAAAAACTTTGTTTGCTTTTCTAACGGATGTTGTTAAAGTCTGATTGATTAATTTCTCCCCTGTCTTTCCCCTTTAGATCTAACAATGAGGTTTCACGCGGAAATATGTCACATTACAGAAGCTAACGTCGCTCTAACTGCCGTTTCACTGGGACTTTAAGAATGTCATCACACCTACTTCTTCATTGTGCTCACTTCTTTTGGCAGTTCCTCAAATAATTCCAAGACAGACTCATTATTTCCTATCCCAAATGAGCTGTTTCATAAAGCTTTCAATTATTTCCCTGATTAAACTCCTGAGAAATAGATTTGAGCAATTCTGGCTTGTTTACCAGCTGGTGGTGATAGAATCTCGTGGCACTGTCCCAACTGCTTTTTTATTAGGAGGAAGCCAGGGGTGTTAGGTGCCAGTGCAATTGCCGGTAAGTCAGTAAAGAGTCTTAACTTGTTAAATGGGGCGATGTCATGACCATCAATTCAGCCACCCACTTTTGCTTTTATGTTCTGCTAATGTATTGGCACTGTCAATGCTGGGATAGAAGTTAATGCAGAGGTGGAAGACAGCCACCTCCTGTCGAGGCAAACCTGTTCACTCTCAAACTGAGGACTTCTAGGCTTTGACAGCTTTTTAAAGAAAATAATGAAGACCACACTTTCTGTTGTTTTCTGGTCGTCGAGCATACATTTTGACTGTACATCTTAATACAGCTTGAAGTGTAACCCAAGAGCTGTGCTCGTTTCTAACCCTGGATGGTCATCCGAGGATGTCAGTTATGAAAGCCACCTGATAGCCAGCCCCCGGAGCCCTTCCTCTCCCGTTTACCCGCTCTCCTAATCCGCCGCTAATGGTTAGCAATGGAGGCCCAAGAGGAAGATTCAACCGTTGGTGTGTGGAAATCCCTGCTGGAGTGGGAGTGTCGCGCTTGAGGAAGTACTCAGCGAAGCGCGCCGGAGACAGCGGCGGGACCCCTCATGCTATGTGCACCGAAATGCTCAAGGTGACCCGGCAACACAGATGTACCAACCACACACTCACGTACACACTCGCGTGGAGGAAATGCCGGGACACAAAGAGACACACTTTGATTGTGATCACTGGCCAAAGCTGTGCTGTAATGAAGGGATCTTCCTTTCTGAAAATGTCCCAAATCTGTCACATTGTTGGAGATGAATTTGATTTGTTGCGCCCTCTCGGTTGCTGTACCAGTTATGAGTTCTTGTGTATTCTTAAATGAGGATATCTGGGACAAGAATCAACTTTTAGGTGAGACTTGGTAATCAGACAGAGGCAGGACCCGGACGCTAACAGAAAACAAAAGGCCTGAAAGAAGTGTTCAGTATCAAACCAACTGCAAGCTGCCCGAGGCGTTTAGAGCAATTGTAGGGAAGCGGTGGCAAAGATGTGATATAGCATGATAGTACATAAACTGCTAATTAAATGTTGCAGGGTTGCAGCCGTGTAATTTCCTTCATCAGCTGATAAGAGACTTAAAGGTTTGTTCTCACCGGCTTCCTTGCAGTGCTTTGGCCCCAGCTTTGTTAGCCTTTGATGGATGTCATTATTTCACAGGGTAACTTTTCATGCAGAATTATTGTCAAACTCAAACACAGTGTGTGTCAGGGACCCGGCAGAGGCCATGTTGTTGCACCTCATTGTCTTGCCTCGGGGCCCAAGGTCACGTTTAGACGCCATTTGTTAGCGTCCGCGTAAGTGTTGGAGGTCTGACCTTTGACCCCGCTTATGTCTGAGTGGGTTGCTGATGTCAGGGTTGAACAAAGGCAGGGTGACAGGACAAACTGATATGGTGTTGTAGAGGACGTTGCCACGGGCCTTTGGGCTAACGCTTGGCCAGCAGTGCCGTCAGCGCGGCGAAACACGAGCCTGAAGCTGTCTTTTAAGTCAACCCCTGATTCCCATTTTAATTTGAACTGCTTAGGATGAACATTTCAAACAAAGCTGTTGTTCAATCGTGCGATATTTCCCAACATAATAAACTCTCTCTTTCAGCTGAGTGCCACATGAAGTAATGTTGGAAATGTGCCAGTTTGAAACATTTGTGTGTGTGCGCGTGTGTATGAATGCATGGGGGAGAGTAGTTGATTTGAAATGCATAAACTTATGTGAGCTTAACTTAGACGTGTGCGCTCACAAAAATACCAATTTAGGATTTTATTCTTCTACAGCAAAGCATGCTTCACACTGTCCTCCTTAGACCCAACTGAATGTCAGAATGGGGCGAAAAAAGAGAGGTGCTAATCTCAATGAAGAGAAGGGTAAAGAGAAGATTGATATTAATATCAAATCAGGGCATGTGTGGGAGAGGCAGCGTAGCGCGAAATGCTCAATCTAAACCACAGGGACGTGTGTCGAGAAAGCACTAAATGTCGACTGACCTCCTTAACCCATCCACCAGGATCCTTTTTACTGTAATAAATAATGGAGGATTGGTTGGGTCAAGCAAAGCACCACTGGGTGCCCTCTCCTCCCACGTGGAGGGTCCGTTTGCTGATCACCCCCGGAGACACAATGCACAATGTGTCCCAGAAGCCTCAATCAATTATTGATGCTTGGTGAGAGAGGAGCCAAGACAATCTCTTAACTTCTAACTTCCTGGTGATATGAAAGTGAGATTGAATGGTCCTCGAGTACACGGCACACCTTCCAGGTTAATTGTGGTTAAGCATCATTTGTGTGCACGCAGTATGATTGCTGCCCAGCACAGCTGAGATGAGACTGACCCTGAAATGGGCGCTTTGAAATTGGTTCCGAGCACAGATTTTGTCTGGAGTCCTATTAAATTGTGAATTTATTTGAGCTCAATCTAGCAAGTGTGCAAGCTTGCGCTCAAATATTTCTAGCTACTTCCTGCTCCCCTTTTTTTTCCCGCCCGCTCTCTCCCGCCACCGTACTTCATCTTAGAAACCAGCCGCAGCTCTGATACAGACGCTGAACAAACATGTACAGATCAAAAACAACTCCCATGTCTCACATTTCAGCCTAAATGCATGTAGTGTCCTAAACGGAGATTATCTGGGCTGCTGATCTTGATTGTCTTCCCCTTTTCGCTCCCAGGTGGCAGAGCGAGGTCCACATGTTTGCACAGGCACAGCAGCAGTCCCTTGGGGGCAATGCTACTGCAGCCAAACTCTCTGATGCTTCTGATCGCACATCACTCTGTGTGTGTGTGTGTGTGTGTGTGTGTTTATCTAGCTATGCATACAACACACGGACACACACACACACACACACACACTGAAGGTAGTACAGTTGATAGACTATATCGCACCCTATTACGCCACAAAAAGATTGCGATAGCACCTGGTTTGTACGATGCTAATCTCCTTTGTGGAAACACAGTTTTTACCTGAAACTCGCGAGATAATCAAACACGAGACTTCTTAATCTGGCTGTTAGATATAATAGATATAATATTATGATAAAGTAATGAACAATAAAATTGCATTAGTGGCTTTGTGCTGTGAAAGCTGACTGATTTGCCATCACTTGGATCCATGACAGTTGTTTATTGATGCCTTGGGGCCAGATGACAAAATGATGAATAGAGAGGAAGTAATCAGAAGCACTCTTGAGATGCACCACAGATACGCTCTCTCCACAGGGTCTGCTACGGTGCCATATAACAATTACACTGCCAGATGATTTTATTAATAGTATTATTCCCATTAAAACGTATCCTGTCGCGGCCTTTTTTTCTTCTGCTTTTATCAAATCCAAAATCAAGAAATGGTGCACTACACTGAAAACAATGTAGAAAAAACAGTTTATTTATCCACTTAGAAAATGACTATTTGTGCTATTTCCTGTTTTCCACCGTTTATCTTGAGGTCTCATGCAGTTGTGGTTTATGTGGGGATATTGGTGCCCAAGGTTAAACACATTATGTCTGAGTTCAGCCAGCAGTTTGCTCAGCTTTACACAATTAAAGAGAATTAAAGTCTGTTTTTTTCTTTCTTTCCCAAACATAATTACAGTGTATGGAATGAGTCATAGCGGAGTGTTAGAGACTCAACAATGGTGGAGGAAAAACTTGTTCATCCGATTGTGACTGCCAGAACATTGCCCCGTGGAGACAGGAGGGGGAACAAACACACACACATGCAGAAAAAAAATAAATCCAAATTCATCTCCTTATTCTTTCATTCTTGCATTCTTTTATTTGAATACAGATGTATTCACTCCTGTGTCAGTCACTCTTTTAAAAAATGCTCGTCCTGACTTTTTACAGTAAAGCTGTATTTACTGTTCGGGGGGGTGGTGGTGGTGGTGGGGGGGGGGGGTGCTGAATGCCAAAGATTTCGTCTTATTGTGACAAATTTTCCTGCTGTTCAGAGACAGTGGCAGCTAAAACTTTCTACCCCTCACCCCCTTCCAACTCCTCCTTTTCTCGGGTAAATAGAAACACAAGGACACAAAGCGTGAGGGGGGGTGGGGGGTGGGGGGTTCTCGCCCTCTGGGAGGATTTGCCCATGAAAATATTTTGCAATCAGGAATGAATCAAATAGATAATAAGTGTTTAAGAATCTGTGAACCCCGTGGAGCGTGTTCCCTTCCCCTTTTTATCTGATGCAACTCTCGGCTGTCTTGTCTTTATCAGTTTACAGTATGGGATGCCACACAGCAGCAGCAGCAGCAGCAAGAGCGCATGTTGGAGGGAAAATGCTTGGCTGCAGTGCCCTCTTGTGGCAGCTGGTGGCACTAGTGTTGTATAAACTTGAGAGAAGTCCTCAAAAGAGAGTGTAGTCATGCCTTAAATTGTGTTCAACCAGAATAAAACATGTTAGTACCTCCGCCAAGGAGGTTATGTTTTCAGTGCGGTTTGTTTGTCTGTTTGTCTGTTTGTCAGCAGAATTACGGAGAAACCACAGGCCCGATTTTCATGAGACTTGGTGGAAGGGTATAGCATTGGCCGATCACAAACCCATTAACATTTGGAGCCGATCCGAGTCACAGGGCGGATGCAAGCATTGTTTTTCACTTATGGAAACCGCCTTGGCGGAAGTCTGCGCTCCCCAAGAGTTGTATCTACTTTTGTGCTCTGCCAAAACACAGAAACATACATCTAAAAAGTCATTCTCCTTTAGAATACATTTACAAGGATTCATCATGATGCTAGCATGGGAAGAAGCAGCCGAACTCCGGGTGTTCTGGTCAAGTTTAAAGTGTTGAAGTCTCTCAGAGCCAAAGCCTCGCGCCTTGTTTGGCTTCTTTTGTCCACCGCCTGCCCAAATGAGCCTCCTCTGCCTGCTATGGGGATGAGAGGACAGGAGATAGGATTATGCGATGACTTGTGTTCGCCCGATGATGAACAAGCCCTCGTTAGCGAGCACTTTAATGTGCGGACAGATAGCGCGCTCATTAGCTCTAGTAATGACCACTTCACAGTGTATTGCTGCTCTAATTGCATGTTTTGTTCTCTCCGAGGCTCCCGCACTGCAGAGTGGGAAGACATCTCTCTCCTTCCCTTCCAAGAAATGAGCTGCTATCGCTCTCTAACTTCCTGTCTTTTCTCTTCCTCCGCCTGAGCCATCTATCACAGTTTGAGGACGCAGCATATTTGTGGTCACCGTTCTGTCGGAATGAGGCATGGCAGATTAGAAGCTCCCAAAATCATGTCGGCTAAATGGAACAGATGAGGCTGGATGAAAACTCCGGTATTGTCCCTGTAGCTAGGGTAACAGAGGTTCCAACTCAATTGTACCTCTGAGGATTAATTCAGTTATGCGGCAGTAATAATTTTTGAAGATATTGAACGATAGGATGGAGAACTGAAAATATGAAAAACTTAAGATCTCACCTTTTGATGCAGAGAGAAAAAAATATGAGTAGCTCCGAGCATCAAAAGCCCTAATCACATCATATTTTCTGAACATAAAAGGCTCGCTCCTTTCCCCATTTTATTTCCTCTGCTGTAGTGATATGTCATGTCAATCGTTATATTATGCACAAGTGCTGTCTTTTTTATTGTGAATTCCAGATCGGGTGGGACATTTGATATGGAGGCTCAGAGGGTTCTGATGCCCTTCTATTTTCCTTGATTTCGTTACCAGTGGGACATTTTTGCCTCCATATTCTTTCATGTCCCTCCCTTCTCTGAAAGTAAGTTGTTTATTCTCCATGATGACTATCTCAGGCTCAAAAAATATCTTCTGAAAAGACTTCTGAGCAAATCTGTCCAGGCCTGGTCCCTTTTTAAATCTAAGGCTTGGGTAGAAGCCTACAATGGCTTAGAGTCCTTGGAGGAGGCAGCTTTCTTTTACACTCTTTCTCCATTCCCAGTCATCTTTGTGATACTTGTGAACACACAGCTTTATGACAAGGAGCTAACTTAAATCAATTTAAAACAGCTTTTGAAATGCCTTTCGATATGCCATTGTGTTTACTTGAAAAAGAATGAAAAGGAAATCTGAATTGTAACATCTGTCATATTGGTTGCCCCCCCCTCCCTTGCAGCTTTCGTCACATGCACAATGAGGTACTGATCGATTCAAGTCCATTTAGGTTTTGAAATAAATATAAAAAAATACGTATAATCTATCCAGGCTAGAAAGCAGAGAAAGCGGGAAGAAAGAATCGCAGGGCCTGCAGGCAAACAAACGCATTAAAGACATCCAGAGCACTGAGGCAGCCAAGCTATGCTAAGCCAGCAGGATGATTCATTTAAGCACATCTCTCGTCTCTGTAAGCGCCACAGTCATTGTTGCTCGGCTGTGTACACTGCAGTGAACAGCAGCTTTAAGTGGTGGAGAACTGCAGTGGTCATTCTTTGGAACAGCAGTAAAAACTATCAAAGTTTGCTGAATAAAAGCCGCTCGCTCAGTTCATCTGGTTACTGTATTTCAGACCTTGGCTTGAGTGCTTTTGCTCCCCGAGAGGATAAAGTGCCACTTGAAATCATAGGAGGTACTGACCATGAAAAATACCTCAGCCTCATGTTCAACATTATATCTCATAGACCATCAGCCCGGCGCACAATGCAACTCAAGACCCTTCAAGTGACATCTTAGTACGAACAGAGCGGGAGAATTGCGCCGAAATACCTCTTTTTCAGAAGCCAACCTGAGCTACAAGCAAATCCTTTTAATCCAGTACAGTATACTTAAGGACTGACCATTGGTAAACCCTAGAGAAGAGAGAAGTATTAATAAGCTGTCACAAGGCTTACTCATTCTATGATTTCCACAGACACTTAACTGCCATGGTGAGAGGCAGGGGAGGGCTCGGGGATGAGTGCTCACCCCTGATCTTTACCCCTCTTAAAGCAGTAGGGAAAAATGGAGGCAGGCAGGGGATTATGGAGTGCAGTAATTGTGGAGAGGTGTTGGAGTCAGGATGCAGCGTTTCTGCTGGATTAAGACAAGAAGACAGGCTAATCTTGGATTGGGAGAGGAGACACAAGGGTCGGAGTTGTTCTGGAGCCCTGAGGCCGTTTGGAAAGCTTAAGTGGCAAAAAAAAAAAAAAAAGGGGGACTGTTTATCCATACCTCTCTTGTGCTGCAAGACGGCCCTCTTCAAAATCATCTTTTAGCATATTAAATGCTCCCATATGTTGTCATTTAGTATGATAGAAGCGGACGTGCGCAGAAGTCTAATTTCTCTTGCCTCTCATGTTGCAACGCAAAGGAGAGGATGAGATTTTGGAGAATGGTCACTTTCTTTTTTTCCCCGCCTGTTATGCTGACATTCAGCAGCCCTTGATGCTTATTAGCAATAATAATAATGTTGGAAAAACGCTGGCAAATTGCATTTTTCCCTACTTTATTTCCCCCCTTTGACTTCGTCTCGATGCCTTTGTGCCGGCACAGTCCCCGGTGCTTCCTCACTCCAGTTTGTTGTTGTGCTTCCATTGTCTCCCTGAGGGGAGGTGACCCCGTGTCTGTTGGTTGTATCAGCAGACCTGCATTGTACTCAGGGGGGGATTTAGACTCTCAAAGCATCTTCCCGCTGCAGCTTTCCCAGCAAACACCCAAAGTGGTATCTCGCCTTTTCTCTCGCTCAGACATTAATCTTGCTCTACCCTTCTACATCAAAAATGCTTGTATTGTCAGGGAGCGCTAATGTTTGCCTCCTATTCACTATATATACACATATATGTATTTTTGTGTCTGAGGGAATCAGTCGAATGCATTGTTCCCAAATCATTGTAATATCTATTTAGAGTGGCAACAGCACTGGCTGCCGATGCTCAGTATTCATGGAGCATAAACCAGCCTTAAGACTTAGAAAAGCTGAAAGGGCTTATCCCTATATTCTTAAACTCCCCTCTTTTATGTTGGTCTTAGGCATTAAGGATAGGATTGTGAATAGCAATTGTTCAACTGCTGCACTGAGAGTGAGTGTGTATACGTGGGTGGGGGTGTTTTATTCCCTGGCAAAATCCTTTCCCTTTCTCCCATTTTTTTTCAACTGTAAATATTAACTGTGTTCTTAACTCTTAACGGTGTATGGGACAGAGTAATGTGCTTTTAAGGATATATTATGTGAAAGATTTTCCACTGCATACACTGCTGCTTGAAATAAGAAAAGGCTATTTTATGGAGCCTGAAAACAAATTTGCTACGGCAGAAGAAAAAGAAGAAGGAGAAAAAAATAGATAGAACTTTGCAGTATCAAGTCGTCAGCAAACAATGAAAGAGAGATCTCAAGGGGGCTGGGCAAATCTTTAAAAAATGATTGCATTCTGCTTTTATTTATCTTTTTTTTCTTTCTCTTTTTTGTTCCGTCGCTATGTATCAAATCCGTGCTTGGGCTTTCTTCAGAAAGTGTGTAGTGCTAATGCATTTCAAAAGCCCTTTTTCAAAGCACAATAGAATATCGCCATAGAAGTTTTAGTGGTTCCGCTAAAGAAAGTGGCTCAGTCATTGAGAGCTGTACTGCATTGTGCCCGAGCCTAAGACATTCTCGCTGAAAAGTCGCCATCATTTTTCAGTTTTCATAGCTGTGGCTGGAGTTAAAAGGTTGTCGAAAAAGCTTACATATTTCTGTGTTGCCATATAACCTGTTATAACAATAATTACTATTGTGAATCTAATTGTATGGGGCATTAATGTGCCGCAGAATAAGATCCAGTATGTACAGCACAGAGTTCAAGTGAAGTTCTGCACAAGGCTGAACCAGTGACACGGAGGTCGAGTTATTTATTTTAGAGACTCATGACTTGACTTTATCTATTTTAACATGGCCCGTATAAACACGCATTTCATGTATATGTAAGAGATGGATCAAGGAAACCAAATCACTTGTACTGTAAAGTGCAGTCGGCTGTGTATAATCAAAATGGAGAGTGGCACTTGGGGGATTGTGACAGCTGCAGCCTCTCCTGTTGATATCAAATAAGACCTTCTGAAACCTTAAGGATGAGTTAGCATGAAACAAATTGCTCCTAATTGTCAGGAGGATAAGTTGTGACTGTGAGCGTTTGTAATTCTGTCAGCTACCATTCACCCCCTCATCTCCATTCATCCGGGCCCAAGCGCTTTAATTGAGAGGGTCTGGACTGGCTGAGTGAATTGGTAATAGAAATAAGGACCCAGTGTGGATATTTTAATCAGCACTGACTTCTGTACCGGGGTAGAAATGAGCCAGCGCACCATGGAGCGGCAGGCCATCCATCTCCAGCCTCAGGTGGAGATGGAGGAGTGGCTTCTCCATTGGATGTGACAGTCACTCAGGGGGGCTAATGGCTCAGCACTCACAACTGATGGTTATTGGGATTTATGCTCCCCATCAAAAACAATAAGGTTACCTCTCTGATCTAACACATGCAGCACTCAGAGAGGTTCTCACGCTAAGTCACAAGAGGTTCCTGTGGTGCTGACGCTCCCCATAGCTGTAGTGTTACTACATTTACACAAGTACTGCACTTAAACACACTTTTGAGGTACGTGTGCTTAATGAAGTGTTTCAATGCTCTGGTCTTTAATTGTTATTTAACAGCTATCGTTACATTAGATTTTTACAAACAAAACATGTGGTCAGTTCATGAAATGTAATGCATTATTCTGGATTAAACTACCCAACAGTCTTTAAAGTAGGCTAGATAAATGAATGTGTCAGTAATGGTATTCAAATAATATAATATATGATAATATAATTCTTAAAGAGGCCATTATGCTCAACGATCAAGTCATTTTACTTTTGATACTTTTAGACATTTTACTGATGATGATGACTTTTGTAATTTAAGAGTAATAAGTAATAGCGCTTAGCTTAGCATAGGATAGTTTAGCATAAAACCTGGAAACGGGGAGACAGCTAGTCTAGCTCTGTTAAAAACAAGAAACGTCCTACCAATACGTCTAAAGCTCACAAATTAAAATGTTGTTTATCGTTTGTTTAATCCTTAAAAGAAATGTAAAACGACGCGATTGAGGCGACAACAAGACTTCAGGAAGTCATTGCGTCTCGCCAAAAAATAGACCCATACGCCCCGGAACACCACAACGTGTCGTTTTTACACTTACGTTTTTGTCCGGATTAAACAAACGACATGATTAATTATTGAGCTTTAGCTGTGCTGGTAGGAAGATTTAGTTGCCTTTGGTCTTTATGCTAAGCTAAGCTATATTATTTAATGGACAGGCATGAGAGTGGCATTGAAAATTTTAGTAAGTGTAGTTCCAAAAATGAAAGTAAAAAATACATTTCCAAAATAAAACTACCGTCTAAAGTATGGTTTTAAAAGCAGGACTTTATTAAACGGTGGTATTACTACGTTTACTCAAGTATAGGATCTGAGTAGAACTACTTCTTCCACCACTGTTGCCGGCTCACTGTGGCTGATGACTAGATGTGTAAGTGTTAGTCATTCATTCCATGTCTGCAGTATCATTACACATGACAGCTGAAGCCTTTGTCCATATAAAAACACATATTCTAGAAGTTCATAAACAGGCCCGACAGGACTATTTATAAAATTGGACAACGGGGAGCAGATCAGAATGCATGTCTATTTATTTAGCTCCGGGATATTTTGTGTGGCCCGCACATGCTAACTTCTACATATTCTAATTTGTCCTTGTCATGTTTATCATTAATCTTTGGCCCTGGTTTGCTTGAGACATGGTGATTTGTTGAGACGTCCCCTGGGAGAACTAAAAACATTCTCCAATATGATAATGGCATTATGCGCGCCTCGGTAAAAATGTGTCATATAAATTGTACATTATCAGTGACTACATGCATCATATGTTGATATGACAGTCCTCATTCCGCGGCAAAACACTTGGATGTGTCGCTGAAAATGCATTTTTCACGATCCTGGGGTCGACCCAGTTAGGTCACCTATCAAAGCTCAAGTGTGCTCTTTGATTGTAGATCATATATGCAGTTCATATTCATTCTTTGAAGAATGTATAGACTCTGTGTAACAAGGCTAAAGACGTGAAATAATACACTTCAAGAGCGTCATTGACATTTTATCACGCAGGATTTCTCTTTGCGTTCCAAATGATACACAATCATAATTTTGCTTTTATGTGGCGGACATACTGACAACAAGGATGCATTAAGTTTTGGAGGTTGTTGGCAACATAAACATGATCCTGTTTGAGGTGATATTAGCTTCCTTTACATTAATCACTCATTTGACAGATGCATAAACTGTTTCCGGCTGTCGCTTGACAAAACTCATCAATCAAATGCGGCACACCTGATATTATTGGGCATTATTCACCATTGTTCCTCAGTGAGTACACTTTTTGAACATCGTAGGCTCATATATCAATCACACGCATTGTTAACTATTGATTATTTCAAGCAGGCGGAATCACAAGATTAAGAAGGAATGATTAATCATGAGAGTTTTTCTAGTTGTTGTTTCATCAGTCTGACACTGATTTTTTTTCTTGTTGTGGTTAATGTTACTTTTTGCATAAAAAAAGAAAGCCAAGAGTCTGATGACTGGATGAATCAGTGGACTTATGGGCTCATTTTGGTGCAGTCGGGAAGAAAGGGAAAGTAGAGACATGCTGCTGGCAGAGATGAATTAGAGCTGTGGAAAAGCACTCTGATACTAGCAGGTGACATTTTTTGCCCTCCCTCTCTCTTCCATTTTCTCTCCACCAAAAAAAAAAAGGGAACAGAGGGTAAAAAGGGTTGCATTGTGCAAAATGGGACAAAGTATAAAACATATTCAAAGAAAGTATGAAATTCCCCAACTTCAGAAAGCCATTTAGATCATCCGTCCGAGTGACGTAAGGGAAAATAATATACTTGACCCTTTTGTCTGTGCACTTTGAGAAGTTTGTTATAATGGCAAGCCCTGTAATAATTCACTGTACCTCATGTATATTAAGTAGAAATTCACTGGCTTTTATGATAAATTGCCAGGGTAACGCCAGGACACCTCTTTTGCATTTCAATGCGAGAGAGTGTCAGATTCTTATTTCATTACCAGGCGACACATTAGCTGATGGATTTTAATTTTCTTTTTTTTCCCTTCTTTTCCTCCTGCAAGCACGAATCCTCAGAGACCGGGTGGAAACAGAAAAGGGTTTGAACATGAGGATAGGTGAAAAAATTAAATAAATAAATACAACTCAGTGTCAAGAACCTTTATTGCAATTTTGAGGCCATCACCAAAAAAAAAAAAAGAAAAGAAGAAAAGTCAGTTTATGTTCCTTTGCATACCTTTGCGAATTGCCTGTCCACAGTGTGAAATGATGTATCCCCAACATCACTGGTGGAACTCTCTTGCTGAGTGGACAGAAAATCAAGGTTTAATTCGTGTTGTGATAAAAATCTGGATATGGTTGAATCTAAGACATGCTGAGCAGGGGCAATGTGGAGCAGACGTGAGAGCATAGCCTTTTCAGAGCGTCACACAGCAGGGTGCTGAGCTGCACCTTCACTATGAAGCTAAAAACCTCTGCTCAGGGATTCTTTCTGCTCGGCTACAGGGAGAGGAGCACAAAACACAGGTGCCAAAAGCAATTATCAAATTACCTAAGCCTTTCTTGCTCCTGTTTAATCTGTTTGTAGCAAATCCAGCTAATAATACATTAGGGTATTAAATGTGGCCCTCTATAGAGGTAATAATTACAGTGGCTTCAGTTTTCAATGAAAGGAAAAAATGAATAAAACTAGGTCAGTGTGAAAACTCTGCTAAACATAACTTCTCTTTCAGGTCTTGGCCTTTCTGATGTTTGGTGGAATTGCTGTTATAGGAAAGTAAATGAGAACTGCTTACATCGGCATAAATGTGCCCTTAAGCAAGGCACATAACCTTCAATAAGTCACTTTGCACTACAGTAAATAGAGATATTCTAGCCTTATGCGGTATCCCCCAGTCATTATATATGACTAGCATATACATACAGTATGTACATTTATGTTTATCATCATATCATCTTATGGTGTTTTTCCATTTTCAAAATGATTAAGTAAAGTCTCACTCATATAGGGGACTGGTAGAACATGTAACTGACTTTTGGACTAGAACTTCACCACAAGGTTCACTTGGTAGCTGACCTGGATCAGCTGATGACATTTGCAAAGCTGTCGTGCAATTTAAAGTTCCTTTAGTTTTTTTGTCTGAGCACCATGAGGTCCATGTTGGCTTTTAAAGCTGAGGCTCAAAGGAAATGAAAGAAAATGTTTTTCACTTTTAGACAGATACAGGAAGGAAGAAGTAGGAAGAAAGGAACATAGACACGAAGGAAAGTATGAAAGATATTAAGAATCAGCAAAAATAATTTGTGACAGAGTTCACTGGGGAAACTTTGCTTTACTTGGCTTCATTTGATTTGTGGCCTCTTCAGACAACACGACCCGATGACATGAATGGTCATATTAACCTGATCAGGACTGATCAGCAAAGTTTGTCTTAAATTAAGTTAAATTTACCACTAACTACTAGCTAGTTTCAAACTAGTGATTTGCTAAATCAAGTGGCACCATTTACAACTTCAAAAACATCTGAGCTAGTAATTAAGTAATGTAAGCAATCAACTATAAAAAAATGTAAAACAGCTACAACACTGTAGCATAATCAGCTGTGACATAACTGCCACAAGTTACAGTTTGGGGCCAAGCTTTATATTAGACTTAACTGCTAATCCTTTGTAAATATGAGCATTACTTTTTTATTCACTCATACATGGAGAAATATGTGTTAGAGAACTAGCAATATTCATGTGGTTTAGAATGAGTGGCTATTGCCATCATTCTTTTGTCATTTGAAGTGTGATATTTTTGTGAAATGTAAATTAAAACCTTCCAAGTTCACATGATTACAAGTGTGAGATGTGTCGAACACATTTCATAGTACTTACTCTTCAGTCTCAACGGGCCATATATTAGCGAGCTGATGCTACTTTTGACAGTGCATTAGCTACACTATGCTACACTGGGTGAAGGCAGTTTCCATTTGAAAAGTAATGCGTGCATCCGCCCTGTTATTCGGATCTGCTCGGAAATGTTACGAGTTTTTCTTTGTTTGATGTGTAAATCTCCATCTAAACATTTAATGCAATAACTAGGCGAAGTTGGAACCAGCGGTTGCAACCGGCTTGAGGTGCTCAATGGCCACAGACATCATTTGTACCCTGGACACGTCCCGTTGGACTGTGGCCCATCTTCAACATCATGTATGTGTCTGTTGGTGTCTGGCCTAAACCAGTTCTGTTTGTTGAATATTCCCATAGTCATGCTCAGAGGAACAGCGCAGCAGCCTTTATGCCTCCTACATCTGACTATATTCACGCTCAATGACAACAAGAACCTCCCTCACTTCATACCCAGTTCTCCGTCTGTGGAGCGTGTTCCTACCATCCATTGTCAACGCATTAACCGTAGGCTAGCATAAAAGTAATTGGAAACTGATGCAAGCCAAAGCTTCAATTAATGCACCACCAAAGTCCCCGTTCTGTGTAATCGGCAATAATGGTTTCATGTTTGGGAGGGCGTTTGGTCACTCGCATTCAGCACTCACCTCCTGACAGAGACTGTTAAACCCTGCTCAAAATCCCCACTCCACAGTAATCTTCATTTCAGTCATTTTCCTTCTTTTTCCATCTCTGATGACAGCTCCAGTGTCTTCACATTGCTTGCAGTCAGATCGTGCGCCCGAGTGAACAGGAGGTGTAATTGACTACTGACAACTCAGCGACAGGATTCTTAATTATTACTCTAGGGTATGGTGGCTGACTGGCCTGGGTTCAGCTCTCTTACTGAGTATGCTAACAGAGTCATTTCCCTCTTCTCTGTGAATATTGAAATGGAGTTTTGTTCGCTGCATTTCCGCCTCAGACCCCGAGACTTTGAATTTAGGGGATGATTGCAAATGAAATGCATGTGCTGTTAGTTTAATGCAGCACAGATTTTGCACAAGTGCACTGCAGGCAACAGAAGTGGGTCTCTGGCACTACAACAGTATCAATTACTGACCCTATCATTGCTGCTGCAATCCAGTGTATAAACAAGATATTGCCGTTGTCCTTATACACTGATATACACGTTTGATTCATGACTATTACTTATATAATAATTTTTTTTTTCTTGGCTCCAAACAAGAGACTACATGGTGCCTTTTGTTTCCTTTGCCTTTGTGTGTCAATTCTTCATCTGCCCTTAGAGTGATAAGACAGTACACTGACGCTTCTGCTGCTACTGGTACTACACAAGAGCATAATTCCTCTGGTCCTTGCCTGTTTGTGCCTGCACTGGGCCTGCTCAGTGTGATAGAGCAGAGTAAAGAGGGTGAGCATCGCTTTGTGCTGCAGTCTGTATCTTTTGTGCGGGTGGATATGGAAGAGGGCGTGAAACAATTGGACAAAATGGCCCTAATGTGCTTAAAGAATCTTCTGTCTTTAATCAAAGCTCACACACATGCACTACAAAGGCAGACAGAGCAAACCCAATTCTCCACTGCTTCTGCAGAGTGAGTGTTCTTCTCTTGGATTCAGTGCTGGATCTGGTTGGCTTTGTGGGTTTTTTTTTTTTTCCTCAGCTGTCATTTACACATAGATTCATTGCCTCATCTCGTAAGGAAGGGACGACAGGCATTTCGCTTTAAGAGCAGACAGCAAAGTGTAACTTATATATGTGTTGTAATGATTATATCCCATTCGCTTGATCAACTCATCAAGTACCTATTTTACCTATTCATTATGTCCCAAAAAGCAGCTGGAATCAAAAATACAAATAATACATAAATACATTCACAATTAAAGCTAAATTGACCATGAGCTAAACCTCTAGCTAAACAGCGATTGTCCATTTATAGCTTAGCAATGGTAACTCGGACTAGAAGGCCTGTCAAGCTTAGGATTTCTCCACGCGTCAAAGCCTGGGACTGAAGTAAGAGTGGTTCTCAGCATTTAAATACTTCGATGGGTACTGTGTTTTATTTTTTACCCTTTCCGAAACCAAAAAAACATGAGCAAAAGTTTAAGAAATGTAAGCTGCAATCGGCTAACTAATTCACTACTCGCCTAACAACCGCCAAGGAGGACTTCACTTCACTTCACTTCACTTCTATGTCCCACTGTGTGGAAGCCTGTTTGATAGCTTGATTTAGGCTCTGGGGGCCACAGCCAATATTTCGGGGGTTCCAGTGTAAACAGCATTCTTTACAGTCTGATGAGCAACTTCAGATGCGGAAATTAAAAAATGGAGATTGTAATTGGAGTTAGAATTGAGAGACGAAATCTGCCACCGGATTGTTTAATGTTTCAATTGCGATACATTTTTTGAAAGCTAAGAAAAAAGGTAAATCTTTATTAGACAATAGCCAATGGGTTGTGATATTGCATGTCTGTCAATGCGTTCTGCCCCAGGCCAACTTAAACATGATTGGTCAATAGGCTACTGCAGATACAGTATCTGTTTAAAGAATATAAGCCAACCCTCATCCTAAAAGCCATTTTCTCTTGTAACGTCAAAGGTGAAAACAAACTATTTCAAAATACTAACAAGTATGTAGGCCAAACAGCAAAACAGGCTTTTTTTTAACACTGTCTTGTCCATCCTCTGGTGAGGAGGATGCTAACTTTTTGCCTGGGACTTGCAGCTTTAGCCTCAAACCTTTAGCATAATATCATGTCTGTAGATATTAACTGCATCATAAGGACCTTCCTGTTGCAGTGTGTTTTAAAGTGAGTCAAAGACAGCGTTTTTCAACTAACTCCTGGAGCTAGCTTAACTAGTGAGCTAGTTGTAGCTGATAAAAATGAGAGAAGCTTTGCCTACCTATATCTGAAATCAAGGACCCATTGTTATAAAAAATGACTAAGAATTTTTGAGTAGTTTACCATTGTCCCTGCAAACTGCGTATATGCCGTGCAAGACCAGAAAGCTTGACAGGCTTAGCAACCGTAACCAAGGGGGGTAAGACTTAACCAATGGTCGATTGTGACTTTTAAATGTTTTCAGGCTTTGTTTATGATCATCGGGCACAGTTCATGTGGCTATGGTGATTACCAGATGGCCCACTGACATCACATTTCTTTATTCCTGGCACTGCCTATCTGGCACAGTTAAGAGATCAAGAGCGTGATCAGAAATGGCAGCTCATCTGTAATTTGATGATGAAATAGATGGGAATGAAAGGGAAAAAGGGGAGCATACCTGGGAGCGTAAAAAGCATGATGGTTGCTTCATGACCGCTCCTCTTGCCCTTAGTGTAACATTCAGGGGAAGAGTGTCCCTTTGTTATCGCCCCCCTCTCCCTGGCAATTATCACAAACTCCACTTCCCCTGCCCTCCGGAGCCCAGAGAACTGAGCGGCCGGAGTGGGAGAATAGCTACATTTATAATTTTTTTCTTCTCTTTCCATAGATTAATTTTCTAGGAAGCCCTGTCACTGCTCTGCTGTACAGGAAAGCGTAGAGAGAGGAATAGAGTGTAAAAGGGGGGCGATGGGGGGGGGGGGGGGGGGGGGGAGGTGGGGGGTACAGGGCACAAGCCTTCTCGCTTTTCGTTTTTTTTTTTTTTTTCCTTGACAGATCATTTTCCATGCAGGGGTATCAGGGGGTCTGGCCGATAATTGGCATGCAGATTGCAGCTGATGGCGTCCCGCAACAGAAGAAAAGAACTGGCTAGTTAGAATAATGAGCCAGCCTGCCTGATGGATGGGCGAGGGAGGAGGTCATACAAAATGTTTCAGACACAATTCCTAACCCCCCTCCTCCTTCTCCCAACCACACTCCTACCTGCACCCCCCATTTTTATTTTTCTATTTTTCACAAAGCCCTGATATTTCATTATTTTCCCCTCTCTCTACCCTTCTAGGGCAATGAAAGCGTCCCATCTTCCTCTTTCTTCCCCTCTCCTTTTATTTTTTTCGTCTTCCTCGCCCAGCTGTGAACACTTTCCTTTACGCTGTGCAGGACTGTCTGCGAGTACGTAGCGCACGGTGACAGTACAGTTTTGGGTACACGGAGCCTCTAAAATGTCACAACTCATTTGGAGCCTCACACCCTTAAGAGACTCAAGTGTTTTAATTACAGTAAAGGAGTTAATTACTGGCCTCTCAATGGATTTCTGTTTCCCACCCTCAGCTAGCTAAGAGAGTTCAAGTTTCAAATACAGGAAGAAAGACTCTGACATGCTCACAAATGTAAGGAATGTACTTTTTTGTTCAAAACTTTTAATAGGATTTGCAGGTGGGATGGGTATGAATCTATAATGATTTTACTTGATTGTTGTTATTCATATTGATGAATACCATTTGGAAGTACACTTGTCTGTTTGTTTCATTCGGGCGGAATGAAATGATTGGACGGGCCAACCTGTCTGTCTCCCCACCTGTCTCCCCACCTGCGTGTACTGCTAGCTTTACAGCTATGAGTTCTAACAATAGTCCTTGTTTACATTCATTATAATATGTTTACGTTCGTAATGATCATTTTTCGGGAGTGGCTTTGGAGGGACGTGCTGTCAGTGTTGCCAACTTGACGATTTACTCGCTAGATTTAGCGACTTTTGTAGCTAGTGCTGCTAGCTACTTTCATTGGAAAATGAATTATAACTCATTTGCAGAATTAACACGGGGCGGGGATAATTTTTAAAAATCTATCTTACTCTTTGTTACCTAACGTAGCTTTAACATAGTTCCCTTTCTGGTAGTACTATGTCACATTTGTGTCGTAGTACACGACACAGCTCTACTCAACTCCACTCGCCCCTTGTCTTTTGTTTTCCATTAGCGAAAGTTGTGGATCATACCCGGTGCTTTTTTTTTTGGTTCCACCTCGGTCGGGAGCTGAGCCAACGCTAGAAGGTGGAGTTAAAACACTGCAGACCACTGATTGGTCAGAATTTTTTTATTCACCCAAACCAGATTTCTTTTTAAACGGCAGAACTATGATTGACAAAATGCAACTTCCTCTGTTTGGCCTGCTGATGAAAGAATTCCCCGAGTGCTGCGTTGAAGATGATGTCACAGTACTTTCGATAAGCTGAGAATCCCCCCCAACACTAAGGGCGTACTATCCGCAGTGGGAAAAGAAAAAGAGAAAAGGACCTGGAACCAAAAGTGAGTTGAGTCGAGCCGTACCATGCAGTGGAAATGAGGCATTACTGTAGTATTAGATCCCAGGCCTTCCCCTTAGAAAGCTTTTTTACCTCTCCACCCCCCCTTTGGGTTGCATTATTATTGTGAATTCCTCTAATCCTCGTAGCTTTACAGATAATTAACCCAGACTGTCATTTTACCGTGCACATCACCGCACTTCTGATCTACCTTCTAGGTCAGGTAGCTAGGTAAACAGAGGAATTATAACAGCCTGTAAGTGTTATTAAGTACCTCGCTGTGCATGAGAGGATCAAGCACTTTTACCTGTTCTGTTTGTTTTACTGGTGCATTTTGCTTTGTTTTGCTGATGGATCTTTACCTCTGCCTCTGTGCATCACCCAAAAGTGCACTTTGGTGTTGCAGGAAAGTATTATGTCAGAGTACAACTATCTGCAAACTGCAGGTGTGGTAACACATCAATGCATGTAAGCTTCAGCTCTAGTCCAGCACATTTGAGAGACAAATATTGTACCTTTCACTTTACTACATTTTTTTAGTCTAGTTACTTTGCATATTAAAACTGTATTTAAAAAATGTTTCCCAATTATCTACCACATACTAAGTGCATAAAG
Source organism: Bovichtus variegatus (assembly GCA_943593645.1). Lineage (NCBI taxonomy): Eukaryota > Metazoa > Chordata > Actinopteri > Perciformes > Bovichtidae > Bovichtus > Bovichtus variegatus. Next base: position 22,603,981 of record CALSCE010010686.1, on the reverse strand, counting down.
TACGTACTATGTATTTATTGTCATAGTATACTGTTACTATAATTGTATAACTACTGTATTGGTAGCAGTTAGCATACAAAAAAAACATCTCCAGATTATTGCATGAGATGATGCAATACGCAAACTGATGGATGTCAATTCAATTTCATTTAATTTATTACAACTTTATTTACCTGCAAGGGCAATTTTATTGAGAAGCTTACCACCCACATCAAAAAGCTCACACACACACGCACGCACGCACACTCACTCACACACACACGCAAAAATAAAAAACAAAATGAAAAGCAATCATAGTGTAAAAACTATTTGTAGAATTGGCAATACCTACATTTATAAATAACCATAAATATATTTATATTTTTTTGCAAATTAATCAAAAAAGGATGTAAAAAAAAGTACTGAATCAAACTTCAAAACTTAACTGACAAGACTCTTTGCGTTCTCAGGACTTCTTTATGCTTTCTGTCCCAAATACCCAGACGGAAATTATAATAAGGGCATTCGCGTATTCTGCACCCTCGGCATGGAATATGTTGCAGAAAGACTTGAAACTCAATGAATTGATCTTGTTGAATGCTTTCAAATCCAAAATGAAAGATTAAGAAGCAGATTCCTTCAGACGTCAATGGTTTTAAATGTACCTGGTTACAAAACTGACTGACTTAATATTTGGTTCAAGATCGTCATTCTCTCATCGTCACTGACGCGTTGAACACGAGTAGCTTGGACGAACATAAGAAAATAAAGAAAAGTTTGATGCTGGAATGAACAATGTTTGAGCAAGTTTCTGTGGCTGCAGCGGCTCTCCCAGCAGCTCTGCAAGCTTAATCTCACTTGCACCCTCATCAACACAACACAGAAGGGAACAAATTTACTGTTTCATCCTCATTCTTCCCGGCACGCCGAGGAGCTGTATACAGTACACACCAGATCAAAGCCTTAATTGAAAAATAATTATAGGTACTTAATCATAGAAAGCACTGGGCTAATTGAAGTGAAAACAAGGAGGCAAACGCAGACCCTCAGAATCGTGGCAGAAAGAGGATATTGTAAAAGCTTCTTCTTCAATCCCCATTGTCTTCCAGATTAAATAGGAGAGGGCTATTAGCAAAGTTAATTGGCTCTCTAATTTAGATCTCGCCCCACTGAAAGCATAACGGATGTGCGCCTGTCGACCAATGATGTGTGCACTCTGTCACACTGTCCTGCTGGACTGTGATTGGTTAATTGCTCAGGGATTTTTGAAGTATTTTCTCATTCTTCAAATGTAACAGATTTGTGTGTTTGGAGGAGGGGGGTGCGTTCGTCTCCCTGGCTGCCCAGGTAGCGTTCATTGTTTGAAGCTGGTGAGAGTTGGAACTCATGTGACTCATTTAGCACAACTAGATCACTTGGTCTGCCTTGTGGCTCACATTAAACCTGTTTTAATTCTATAACCGTGTTCATTCCTGCTGATTTCTGTCACATGCACCCTAATGCAAAGGTAGAAATGTCTACTGAAATCCTGCCCTCCTCCTGACCTGCTCACGTTTTGCAGAAGGTCCTGACGCCCTCAGAGAAATCGCACACATTCACTCCAGGCCATGTTACGTGAAAGGACTTCTTATCACACTCCCAGCAAGTTTGCTCCCTGCTGCGACAGCCGGCCTGTGTTCTCTGCGCTCACTCTGCCCTCTAGTGTCCGCCAGGCAGCAGTGCGCTGATTACTGGATCAAAATCCATTTAGACACCCAAAAGGTGGAAGAAAGTAAATGGGCCATTTTTCTACCATTTTTCCCCGAGACAGCCTTTGATCATTTCAGCACATCTCTTTCTAGTGTTTTCTTATTGTAGCCTGGAGTGCTAATGGAGCTCTTGACTGGAGTTCAAAATAGAGGTTGGTGTGGAAGGTCTGTCACACAAAGTTTTTTTTTTTTTTTTTTTTTACAAAGTCAGAGAAAATAACAGCAGATCCTGCTACAAGACCTGCTGTTTGTGGGAATGCATCAGGAAGGAGTTGCTGTCACGTTTTAACCCCTTTTATATACTGTTTCCACTGATTTCGCTTTAAAGCTAATCGACATGTGTAGCCATAATAGCAGCAGTCCACCATTTTGGTCCAGACCAAAATATGTCAACAACCACTGGATGGATTTCCATGAAGTTTTGTACAGACTTTCAGGGTCCCCAGGGGATGAATCCTAATAAGTGTGGAGCTCCACTGACTTTTTCTCTTGCACCACTATGAGGTTGACATTTAGATTTTTTTATAAAATGTCTTAACAACTGTTGGATAGATTTCCATGAAATTAGCTACGTCTAGTCTCACATGACACAACATAGTCATGTCATGCAGTGACTTGCTTCTGACAAACCCACAGATGATTATTTAGTTTCAGTTTTCTTTTGTATTTAGTCTTGAAAAATTGTGACTCTAACAATGGTTACGTTTTAAATATAAAACGTATAACTATATGTGAAGAAAACTAAAGTCTTGAGATCTCTAAATAACTAAGTTATTTAGTAAATAAGTTAAGTTAACTAAATAAGTTTCTCTTTAAAATAAGTAATTTTTTTCAGTTTCAGAATACAGTTCTATTTTACATACCCAAATACCTTAAATTCTTGAATGTGAGGGTTTATTGCTAAGCAAAAAACATCCAACAGCTCTGTTCACAGTGTCTGCTGAAGAAATCAGATAATGACGAGGACACGGCTCAAAGCAGCTGCAGTGAATAGAAAACATATATAATATTCGATAACCAGTTCCTTCTGAAATGTATCCATTGTAACATGTTTTGACAAAAACTCTTACTATGTGTTCAAACAGATCGTGAAATTCCTTTTAGAGGCAGCGTGACTGCATACAATGTCAATGGAAAGACGCAATTAGACTCTAATTGGCCTGGGGTTAGCACACACAAACACACAAACAGGCACACTCCCACATAAAGTGCAGCAGAAATGAGTCATAAAATGAGTTAGCATTTTAGCACTTCCGGTTCCCTTGTCTCGAAGTCAATTGTTTTTTTTAATGGGTTTTTGGTTAGATGCCTGAAATATGATATATGGTTAACACGAGTTTAAGTGATTTTAACGTTTTAAGATATGTCAGTGTGAGAAGGTCCTGCTCTCACCCAGATAAAAGGAGGGAAGGAGAAGGAGGTTTGGTAAAAAGAACAGCTTTAATGGTTGCACCACGTTAGCCTTTCCAGGCCAAACAAAATAGCACGTTCCAACACCGCCGTTCTTCATGCACATGTTCGTTCTCCAGGTCCCGGCAAGAGAACAGAACCAGGTTCCCACAATGCTCACATTGAGTGATCAACTTGATTCTGTCCAGCTGCCTGATCTCTAGCTGAGACACTCCCATATCTCCCCCAGCTGCCGGCGCTGTAACCCCACCCCACTGCCACATACCCCGTGACTAAGGCCGGGAGCCCGCCGCAAGATTCTTCCAGTAGACCGAGGTTAAATCCAGTGTCGTATAAAAAGGAGCCGTGCCTAGCCGATCCTGGAGTTTGTCGACCTGGGGCATTGGGTAAGCATCAAATTTAGACAGCTCATTAACCCTGCGATAGTCCACACAGAACCGTATTGACCTGTCAGACTTGCGTACCATGACGGGGGCAGCACCAGTCAATGTTGGACTCTTCTATTACCCTCATTTCTAGCATGGCCTGAAGCTCCACCTGAACAATTTTCCTTTTGTGCTCGATAGTTGATAGGGCTGTGACCGTACCGTCACGCCCGGGGCGTCTCTATGTGGTGGTGTATGAGAGTTGTGCGCCCTTGCAACGGGGCAACATCTGCTCTCCGACCCGGTGAAAGAAGATCGTCACAACAGACTGGGGCTGGTGACGCTCCTGGGCCTGGAGCAAATTCTCACCTGATAACTGCCCAAGTGAATGAAGTTTTGCTCTCAGGTTTAGGATGTATTGAATTTAGTTTTTGCTTGTGCTCAGAGCCTCCTCCCCGTTTTCTTTAACCAGGTCCAAGACACGTCGTTGCTTCCTGCCGAACAACAAGGGAGAGAGTCCCGTGGAGGCCTGAGGAACCTCCCGCACTGCAGACAACAGAGAGTCTAACCATTTATCCCAATTACAACTATCATTGTGAACAAACAAACCATGTTCTTTAGCATCTTGCTAAACCGCTCCACCAGCCCATCTGTCTGCGGATGGTAGACACTAGTCCGAACGGAGCGGACACCCAGTACTTCATACAGCTTGTGTAACGTGCGTGACATAAAGAATGCACCTTGGTCAGTTAAGATCTCTTTTGGGATCCTGACTCGAGATCCCTGGCAGCACTGCCTCAGGATATTGCGTTGCATAATCCACAAGGACCAGCACGAAGCGTTATCCCCATGCACTCCGGTCTAATGGCCCGATGAGGTCCATGCCAATCCTTTCAAACGGTACCTCAATTAATGGGAGGGGGCGCAAAGACGCTTTTTTAAAATCAGGGCCATGATCCGATGTAGTGTTTCATCATACCCTAGATGACCGGGCATGGGGTTATGATGAGCCGCCTGGAAAATCATTTCCCTATGGCTCCTTGGCACCAACAACTGGGTGTTTTCCTCTCCGGTCTGTGTGTCATGGCTCACACGATAAAACCTATCCCTAATTACTGTAAAGTGTGGGTGAGTAAGTGTGGCATTCGGGTGTAGTGGGGAGCCATCGATACTTAAAACCTGGTCGAAAGCATGACGGAGGGTTTCATCCCAGGACTGGAAGGGAAAGTCCTCCACAGGACGCTCTGGCGGGGTCGACTGCGTCCGCTTCCTCTGTGTCTCCACCAAACACCGCACACAACTCACATGTCCCTACCACACGTGCGTAAGGTGAGTACTAACTCCGGCCCTCACTCTATGCTTTTTTCCCCTGAAATAAATACCACCGGATACTCGTAAATATTACCATGCACACACCTTACAATCATTCCCGACGCTAGAAGCTAGTGCGCCGTCCTTAGCGGGCTCGGCAAGGCTTCTCCCTCCATCAGGTCCCTGTTCAGGCGCCAATGTGAGAAGGTCCTGCTCTCACCCAGATAAAATGCTGGGAGGAGAAGGAGGTTTGGTAAAAAGAACAGCTTTCACGGTTGCACCAAACACCCCTCGTCCTGGTCCCTGCAACTCCTGTGGGTCAAATATGGCTGGCTTGTTAAAAAATTACGTTATTCCATATTGTCTGACTGTATCATATTCTTTCAGCATGTTCCACCACTTCATTGTAACTACACTGTATGATGTTTACACTGAGTGAAATATTAAAATCTAAGCCTCCACGTTTTTTTTGGCTGCATCGTTCCATCAGAAGAAATATTCCAGATGTCTCGCGCATCATTTCAGTAGCCTATCTTTGAAAAATGTTGGCTCTACAAATGAAAAAAGCATGGGTTTAATTAACATTTGTGTGCATAGCATGAGTTTGTATTGACTGGCCCACTAGCAGGCTGCTAATGATTAAGGGGCCTAACACCATACAGCGCTGATGGATCGACTGCTTCTTACAGTACTTAAGGAAGCCTTTTGTTCAAGGCAAAAACAACATCTTTGCAGTGAATAAATCTTATGCTCGTAGCTACTTGGCAAATACCTGTGTGTGAAGTAGCTTCTATTTTCATGTATATTTGTAAGGGCAGCTCGTGATAAGTAAACAGGGGCTCCTACAGATGCTGGCAAAGTTGTTTGCTTAAGGTTCAGCCTGCTGCGGGGAAATAGGCTTTGCACAGCAGACAGCAAAAATCATTAGCGCAGCCGCATGCTACAGTTATTTCTATTGACAGTGATCAAATCAGGTCCTCTGTGTGAGTGTGTGTGAGAGAGAGAGTGGTGTGTACTTCGCTGGGTGGGTCTTTTGAACTACTTTCACAATACTTTCATCAGTGTTTTACTGTGCAAAGAGTTACCTGAGAGGTCAAGTCTGCCTTTAAACATATTTATTTAACCTTGTTCGCCACTTGTCTTTAGCTCATGTGGATTTTCCTCATAGTAGCATGATTAAGTATTTATTTAGAACTTAGTAAGTAAATGCTGATATTCTGGTATCATTTTGTGAAATTGAATTTAGCTGTGGATACAGTACATCCTCCAAGGAAATGACCTAAAAAAAGAAAGAAATGTAATTACATTTTTTTAAAGAAATATATATATATGTACAGTATTTCCCATGTCATATCATATTATTCTTAAATTACTAGATAATAATTTGACAATTGCCGTGAAATGAGGAAGTTCAAATAGTGAATAATTTGTGTCTGGCAATACTTCTTTTACCACCAGCAGTCAGAAACATTGTTAAACTTTATTAGGATGGTATGAAAAATAAATCTGGTTCATCATAATTAACAGTCAAATAATTGTTACTGTCCACGTTTAAAAAGCAAAAGCACTCAATGAAGTGAGAGAAATATCCAAACCTATAACACAACTTTTATACACATCCTGAGACTCCTGACATTACCTCAAGTTTAGCAAAGGTACAATTCACAAGGTACATAAACAATGTTTATGATATATGTAAATACTATAATAATACATTGTAGCCCCAACCCAGTTTCGATCGAGCCCTGGTGTCTCAAGTTTTCCTCGACATATCAGCCACAGGCAAATCGGTTTCAGTTCACTACAATCATATCAGTATTTACTTTAGCCTGACTGGCTGCTGGTGCCGCACCGATACAGAGCAGCTACCCCAACAACACTGTCCAGGTATCGCTTAACACTAACAATTTAGTTTAAGCTACACTGAAATAACGTCCAAGTCCTCAGTATTCTAAAGAAACTTTATAATATATTAAGATGTCAAGAGGCGTGAACAAACCAACTGAGTTAATACAAATATACACTTTTGTGGTTTCAAGCTCATATTAATGCCTTATTTCAGGGGGTTTCTATACATCTACTTATCCTGTATCAAAACAGTGTAATGCTCAGTGTTACCCTGGGATTTTGCTAAGTAGACAGACAGCAAAAGACAGCTTTAAATGAGAGAAAATATTTCTGAGTATCCTGCCTGTTATTGCCACATCCCAGCCCATCCCATCACATTCAGGCTTCCCATCATTCGGACATGACTCAACCCAGAAGCTGTAAACAGGATATAGGCCATTAAAATGTAAGACTTCAATTTGAATTTCAGGAGATAAAAAAAAAAAACCTGAATGGCAGCTGAAGTTAGGATATCCAGGCAAGAACGGCTCTTTTAAAGCCCCTTCTCTAAAACATTGAATATTCATAACTTAATAAGCAACATTTAAAGACAAAGTTATGAAAAAACACTATCATTTATTAAAGGTATAGTTTCATATTTTGGGAAATATGCTTATTCACTTTCTGGCAGAGAGTTAGGCTGAGAGATATCTGTAAATATAGGACTAGTGGTTAGATTAGTTTAGCATAGCACAAAGACTGGAAACAGGGGGAAACAGCTCGCCAGTTTCTGTGTGAAGGAAACAAATTCAGCCTAATTCTAAAGTTATAAATATTAATTAATTAATTTATGTTAATTAGTTAATACAGGTTATATCTCATTTGTTTATTCCACACAAAAACCAAAGTGTAAAAACAACTATTTGCTGTTTATTAGCCAAGCCAGACTCCAGGAATTGCTTATTTCCCAAACAAGAAATAATTGTGAACGTAACCATCCATTAAACAGTAAATTCAACCAAATAGATTTAACATGTTAATTAGTGAGATTTATAGATGCTGGTAGGAGGATTTTGTCACATTCGTACAGAACCGGGCTAGCTATTTACCCATTCCAGTCTTTATGCTAAGCTAAGCTAACCGGCTGCTGGGTGTAGCCTTATATTCAACAGACAGAAGTGATGGCGGTAACTCTAACCCTAGAGCCAATGTTTGGTTTGTACGTAGAAACATGGCGGTGCGACGTGGTGTACTCCGTGAAGAGAACCCGCTCCCTATGTCGATATATGAATTTATAAATAGTACATTCCATTTCTGCCAATAAATCCCCCTAAATCCTACACACTGGTCCTTTAAGAACCCACAGACTCAGATATTAAATTGCTTCACCAGGACTGTGTGGGTGTGGTTTGATCAGATTTGATTGACAAGGCATCACAAGCGTCATCTCATTTTGATTCAAGTATTTCTGAATCGTGATCGGTACACAGAAATGTGACACCTCACTTTTCAAACAGATTAAAAAAAATGTTTTAAAAACATCTACACAGACAATAAAACAAAAACATAAAGCTTTCATGTGAAATGATGTAGCTGTGGAAGAAAAGTGAGAAGCTGATTGAGAAAATACTTTTTCAGGGCCGTAGCGTGCTTCCTGGCATGAATTCAAAACAGCTTCAACAAACAACAGTTTGAATTTAAAGTAGTAGTCGTGGACATTTTAATATAAATCTGCCAACAGTACACACCAGCAGCAGCAGCTATAAAAACTGGGTAGCGAACAACTGAATTTGAGGTTTTTGACAAACACTATTTGCATTAAAAAAAACATTAAAGGGACTCCGTATAATTACAAAACCACTTCATGTTCACCCTTTACTGCCCAGAATTAGAAAGCAACAATAATCATATTTTACTAATATGCTCCACCCAGATTCTTCTGTACATGACTGGGCTGTGCAAACAAACAGGGTCATTGTCGAAGTCCTTCTTGAGTTCACACCTGCTGATATCATATTCAAATACACAGCCACAGCGCTGAGGAGAGGCCGCTAGCTTTACAATCCAGTGTTGAGTCTTACATTTTTCCCTCCAGCAGCAGCAGAAAAAACACAGCAACCATGGCAGCCACTCTCTGTCAGGTGATGGGCTTCCTTCTCAGTTTGTTAGGGGTGGCGGGAATAATTGCAGCGACGGGGATGGACCAGTGGGCGACCGAAGACCTCTTCGACAACGTTGTGACGGCCGTGTTCTCGTACTCGGGCCTGTGGAGGTCGTGTGTCCGGCAGAGCTCCGGCTTCACAGAGTGCCGACCGTATTTCACCATTCTGGGACTGCCAGGTACACTTTTATTTTGTCATTAGCAACACAGAAGAAAGACCACAAAACCTTTTTTTTTTAACAAAATGTTGATGATTTGTTGGTTGAAGCGCAGAAAATCACCAAATGTAACTATACAGCCGCACCTACAGAATCTAAAGCAAACCGGTGAATATGGCTGCATTTTTATGTTCTATTATGCACTTACTTGTTTGCGTTATACTGGAGCATTGGATGATCATTGCGGGGGACAAAATAAAAAAAGCAGTTACATTATCAAGTCGTCATTGGTCGTAAATGAATGCACTGAGGAGAATAGTATATTGAGCTGGGTGGGCACTTGTAAAGCGCAGACCTCCGCCAAGGTCGTTTCCAAAAGTGACAAATAATGGATGTATCCACCCCGTGACTTTAATGGGTTCTTTCTTGGCCCAATGCTAAATCCTTCCACCAAGCTTTATGAAAATCGGGCAAGCAGTTCTTCCGCAACCATGCTGACAAACATACCAACATCCGAACCGAAAACATAACCTCGTTGGCGGAAGGAACAATGTCAGTGGAGTTTTCACTTAGAATGATGGGAAACTAATGATGAAAGGTCAAACCACGCCCTTCGTTACTAAGGGGTAGAACTTCTCATCAACGCCGTTTCCCGAAACTGGGACAAAGACTCGTGAAAATTAGGTAAACATCTGATAAGACGGGTTCCTTGTTGAAGCCTACTGTATATAAAGATAAGCAGCAGCTCAGGCGCTGCCATTTCATGACTCCATGGTGGTAACTTTGTTTGAGCGGAACATTTAAAATGGCGGTCTCGATGATTCAGTTAATAGGATTTATGTTGTCCGGGTTGGGGGAATTTTTAATATCAGCTGCAACAGCAATGGACATGTGGAGCCTGCAAGACCGATCTTTTACAGTTGTAACGAATGTTTTCACCTATTCTGGCTTGTGGAACACGTGTGTAGGGACAGCATACGGCACAACGGAGTGCAGGCCTTATTTTACCATATTAGGACTGCCAGGTAAGAGAATTAAACTTTCGAGTGAAAAAGACATTTATCGAACATTTCTCCACATGTTGGATTAAGGAGAACATTTTCCAAAAGGACCTTGGAAAGGTACTTTAGAATATTCGTGAGGTTTTAGGGCAGATTTACTCCATTTCCCTCCTGCATGAAAATGCAGTGGACTGCAGAAAAGATGGTGTCTCTCCGGAATCAAATGGAAATTTGATGAGACATCCAAAGCTTAGCTGAGCAAGCACAAGCTTTACCGGAGTGTCACACAATGTAAAGTACATTTCCACACTCTGTACTTAACAGCTGAATGTAGTGTAGAGCATATTGTACATAAGGTATTAAAGGCTTAAGGTTAGAATAATACAGGTACAATATCTCAGGCCATTGAAAGGTGGCATTTGGGTCACTATGTTTTAATACATGGTGCCTTGATTCATATAGTATATTTTTGTTTTTAATTTTGCTGCTGTTGGGGAAAAAAGCAACCGCATTTTTCTTTTTCTTACTTTACTTTAATATCATTGGAAGTGTAAACACGTGCCATGAGTGTTGAGCTCTCTGAGCATCTTTTCAAGTATATTCTTGATTTACATGTGCATCAGTAAAACGTTATTATTTGTCATCGCTGAAAAATGTATGAAAAGTGTTGCAGCCTTTTAGCTTGTGGCTGGTCCAGATGGAGCTCATTTGAACAACTTTATATCCCGTTGGGTATGTTCACGTGTGACCTGCGAAGTAATTAGAAACTGTCAAATAAATGTGGTGAAGTAAAAATTCTTTACCTCTGGAATGAAAACTCAAGATTGTATACTTGAGAACTTGAGCAAATGTACTTGTGTTCTTTTCCGCCACTCTACATTGACAGCTTGCAAATGCATTTCATGAGGAAAAAGGTGTGATGAGAAAACTTCTGAATGGTACAACTTTGACTTTCAGCTCTGCTCCAGGCCGTGCGGGCCCTGATGATCGTTGGTATTGTTCTCGGAGCCATCGGTTGCCTGATTGCCATATTTTCACTGAAGTGCTTGAAAATGGGCAACATGGAGGACAACATCAAGGCCACAATGACTCTGACATCTGGGATCATGTTACTTCTCGCAGGTGCAGTCATTTTCAATGTGTCTAGTTCTGTTTTCACGGCTAAACCGTTCTGCACTCATCCCATCGTTTGCTCTTAACTTGCAGGTGTGTGTGGCATTGCTGGGGTGTCGGCCTTTGCTAACTTGATTGTGCAAAGTTTTCGGTTCACAACCTACGCCGATGGCGGGTTCAGCATGTATGGGGGAGGGGGTGTTGGTGGACTCACAGGATCTCTGACTCCAAGGTAAAGTCAAATTCAGAGGATGTTTTCTCTGCTACAGCACTATGTTCAACGTGATATCATAGGAAGGCGTATAAATAGCACGTCACTTTTAAGGACATTACACATTTCATGACTACGCATTTTTAAGCTTTCCGCTTGTCATTAAATGCCTCGTTTCATACTCGTCACATACGGACGCACGGTCGCAGTTTGAAACACGTGGTTAGCGTTGTGAATTCAAACAACACTACTTGGTTAGGTTTAGAAAAAGATCATGATTTGGGTTAAAATAAGTACTTTTGTTACTCAAATACTGTACTTAGTAGGTGCTTGTAATTTACATGAGTATTTCAATTTCCTGCCACTTTATTGAAATTGAGAGGTAAATATATGGATCCCTTGGCCAGCAGAATATATAGTAAAAAGGCTTCTTCTTTCCCGACTGTATAGTGAAGTGTTGAACAAATGAATGCATCAATAAATATGCAGAATGAGTACTTTTACTTTTTGTACTGCAAGTTTTGAATGCAGGACTTTTACTTGTAACAGAGTATTTGCACACTGTGCTATGACTTTTAGGAGATAAAAGATCAAAATACTTCATAAACCCTCTGGCTGGTTAGCATTTTATTCACACGCTATGGCGATACCAGGCTCTGTTATGTTTTACTATTTGATCTTTGTCTTCCTTCAGGTACACTTTTGGCCCCGCTCTTTTTGTGGGCTGGATTGGCGGAGCTGTCTTGTTCATTGGAGGTATCATGTTGTGTCTGGCCTGCCGTGGAATGTCTTCAGATACAAAGCAACGGTACGTTACGTCACCTGTGACCTTTTCTGATCTTTACCAGGACCAGCTCTGACAGAACTTCTCTGCTCCTGTACAGTAAAGTGACAGAGATGAGTAAGCTGCTAAATACAGCAGAGCGTCAACAGAAATGTCTAGTAAGCAGGCGCTACGTGCAAAATACTACTGCAGATTGTATGTTCGCTGCTGTAAAATGAAGTCTTGGCTCCTGACAAAGCTGAACAACAATATAAAGCCCCCTCCGGATATATTCTGTTGTGCTGCGGGGCAGTAAAAAAAAACCTTAGTTCCTTTGAAAGTTAAGGACACATACTCAGCAAAATGTAAATGCAAGTAATTTGGTTTGTGTATGTTTTTTTTCTCTGCATATATAATGCAGAGTTGCAAATGCTTACGAGGCTGCTTGCAAAACAATACACAGACATCCTGATATTCTTCTCCTGGTCACACTTTTCTTGTAAATATGTTTTTCAAACCTAATGTTTTTTTGTTTTTTTTTAATATTAATGAGTGGTGGGGCATCCAGAGTCTGATGAGGAGGGAGGAGCTAGTGTGAGTCTGGATGTTAGAAGTCACAGCTGCAGCTTAAAAAACGCCGAACTAAACTCTTTAATGCTTGTTTTGCTTTTATTTAAAGTTGCCTGTTTTTTTGTTTTTTTTATATTCTTCAGGTACGACGGAATGGCCTACAAGGCTGCGTCTCACCACACTATCTACAAGTCTGACACCAGATCGCGTCCGGCCTACAATGACTCCTACAAGGTCCAGAGTGTTGATGGAAGGCAGTCCAACCAGAGATTCGACTACGTGTAGAATTATTTCACTCTTATAGATATACCTCTCTTTTATATTCTGCTGCTCTGTGATGATGTTTTTCTCCTGTTTTTGGCCCACAAGAAATTGTTGTTTTTTTCCCATTTATCTCTACTTTAATTTGGCCAAACTGCTAAACATTTATGGTTTTTATTTTTTATTTTTTTAAATAATGTCATATAATCCCAAATATTGAATGCTGTTTTGTGATTTGTATTGTGATGTTTTTGTGTCAAATAAAAACTAAAAACAATGTGTGATTCTTATTTTGTGTAATTAGAAATGTACCAGCACAACATGTAACACAGAATAAAGGTAATGAGAGACTAATTGAAAACCTGGAGCTGGGTGCACCAGCTGTTTGAATGTAAGTTTAAACTACTGTTAACTAAGTGGAAAATTATGCATCACTAAATTTAAAAGAGTCACACCACACAAACTACTTCTCATCTAAAAAAAAAAAAAAAAAAAATATATATATATAACAATGCGAAGACACGTACACACTGACTGTTTCAGAACGCAATTAAAGAATTTAATAGAAAAGATTTAACGCTCTGCACAATGTGAATAAGTGGAAACATTTCACATGTGAAAGAAATGTAGGAGAAAGTGAAATTATATCCAGTGCTCAGCAGAAAAAAGTCAATTTAATTTGTGCGTAACCTGTCATAAAAGAGCATCAAAACATCTGAAACAAATATTGATTATTGTGTTGTTGTTTATCCTATTAGTGTTATCAATAGAAAGTGCAGTGGTCATCAGTTTATGCACGGTAGTTACCTGTTATCTCCAGCCCTCCAGCACCATATGATAAATAAAATAATTGTCACATTGTTTTCGTGGTAATTGAATAAAGTAAATGCTTCCCCTCGGATAAACACTGCACGCTCGATGTAAGCCTTGTTCATTGGTCAGACGCTGTGCGCTGTATGTATGTGGACTGCTCTTTGATACTCCTCTGGGATGTGTCTTTATTTCCCGGGGAACGGGCCGGAAAGGCTTTTAGATGATGTGCATGAAATCACATTTCTTGATAATGCAATTAATGGCAGTAGTAAGTAGGTGGTAATGTTTAATCACACTTAAAGGGAGTCATTCATTGTTTCTAATTCAATTGGAGCAAAGTAATGGCTCTGCATTAAGACAATGTGACAAACCTTTTTTAAGCTCCTTTTCTACTTAGTCTTTTTCAGAGTCTCCTCCGTGTTGGAGGAGGCGTGGCCTGCAGTCAACACTCGTGTATCTCCAGTCTGGCTCGTGGACTGAGAGTTGGAGTTAGGACACTTTTCTAATGCATGGCAGTCTATGGAAGATCTGATACCAAGTATTTGATTATAGCCACCTGCTCTGTTGTATCGTAGTCCAAACTTAAATTTAGTCAACAAGAGGATTTTTAATATAGACTTGCTGGTTAAATCTTTTCATCAACTTAATACATTCGTAATGTTTCTTGAATCTAAACCTGTTACAGAGTAAATGTATTTTATGTTAATGTTTCTCTAATGCCACATACTTCTTCAGGTATTAACTTAACCCTCATGCCTCACTTTAAAAACGTTGCTCTGATGTCCTTAGAGCAGGGGTCCCCAACCACCGGGCCGCGGACCAGTACCGGGCCGCGGATCATTTGGTACCGGGCCGCACAGAAAGAATAAAACCTATTTTTTTTCTGTTGGTAATATTTATTATAAAGATGTTTCTGTATGATATTATATATATTATAATATAATAATAATATAAATAAAGTGCATAATATAAAATGGAATAATTACATTTACATTATATATGTAATAATTAAATGATATGTTTTGCACTTTATTGTATGTTTTGTTATGCCTGCCCCCCTGGTCCGTAGAAAAATTGTCTTTCATGAAATGAAATGAAATGTATGATGCTGCCTTAGAGGACAAAAATCTCTGCGTCAAAAAACTGTAACTATATATTAATATTATTTTCCACTTTCACTGAATAATTTTTGAATCAACATCAGTCCTGATAATAATTACCAAATATATATTAATTTTCAGAGTTTTAACCATTTAAATTCCAGTTTGTTTACATAATGCCACTGTTTCCAACAGTCTTGGTTATGTAAATGATTAGCAACAACGTTCGTTTTGATGGAATTTTTTTTTTTGTCCACGAAACCAGAAAAATAGCACGTATTTGCCCCGCAGGGTTAACATGAGAAAATGGCTCAATCGGGTGGAAAATAGTTAAAACTACAATTTTGGATCATGGGCTCTAGATTGAAATCCTGATTTAACAGAATGCTGTGGTTTCTATGGGGATATGTTTGTAAGTGTCTGTATTTTAGCTACAGAATTTATTATATAGTTATTATAAGAGCTGAGGTGAACTTCAAAGATTTGGGGGAAAAAAACTTCACACACTTGTCAAAATGTACGCCATAGGCATTAAAACCGCCAAAATGATCGGAAAATTAAAATGCCAAAAAAGTTCCTCGTGAGGCAAAAGGGTTAAAACAAAAAGTTGATAAGAAATTTGACATTCTTATGTCAAAAACGTTTGGTTTTTTTTTTTGGTGAAAAAAAGTCATGACTTAGCCATGAAGCTTCTTTTAGCTCAACAATAAGTGGGTGTGTACAATCATACAGCGATCATATTGTCAATCCCCGTTCCTATACTCTCCCAGAAATTAAGTAATAGTGTACTCTGTATTTTAATAGTTTTTATGATCATGCTTTAGAAAGATGGTGCAAAAAGGTGATCCACCAGCATGATGTGTATTAATTGCAGACACATGTAGAACTGATCTTGAGACTTTGTAAACCTGAGTTTGCGGCTTTTATTTCCAGTTTACCCAGATGGTTAAAAAAAAAAAGAAATCACTTTCACCTGGTAAGGTCTTTGGTTAGGTTGGACCCTGTAGCTCCAACTCATATATCCTCATCCTTGGAACTGTGGCCCCATCTCCTGGCTGAGACATGCATCACCGCTGTGTTCGTGAAGTGGGACATGTGATTCAGTGATAGTGGAGCATGTAAGGCAGGACTCCTGCTGTAAGAAGACATGCCTCAGATCCACGATGCCCTCGGTTTTTTTTTTTTTTTATGATTGCAAAATGAAAACCATCTCTGTACTACAATAAAAATATATTTAGGTTACTGTTTTGGTGTAATTCACTCGCCTAAACTCGGGAGCCTGACAAACACCATCACTTTCCACATTATTTCTCACATATATTTCTCAACATACAGTTGAGTTGAGGTCACTTGATATGAGATTATGACAAGATGATGATTTCAAACTGTATGAAAAATGTTGGTAAACCTGTAAATTACAAATGATCTGTAAATTTTACTATAATTATACTTTTTAAAATCCAGGATATTAGCATTTAAGTCATGCAATAATTGCTTACTGTCTAAACTGAGCCTCAATCTCTGCAGTTCCTACAGTATCTCTAATAGCAAAGTATCAGGTATTAGCAGCAGCAAAGGGACAAGTGAAAGTGACTCAGGATTTCAGTGGAGCGACGGTTATAGATGCTGTTGTCAATGGAAAAAGTCTCAAGCTCAGACAGCAGCTGTTGTGCTTCCAGTCCAGGCGGAACAGACCCTGAAGACATAATGAAACAATGGAGCCGGGCAGCGGTGGGTGGAAGCTAGGACACGCCGCATTAAGCTTAGTCACATTAATCTCATCAGCAACAATATACACATTAAAGCTGGGGTGGGTCACGTATTTTAAAAACATTTTTTGTTACATTTGTTGAAATGTTCTACTTTCCTGCCTACCTACCTGCCTGTCTACCTACCTTCCTGCCTACCTACCTGCCTGCCTGTCTACCCACCCATCTACCTACCTGCCTGTCTACATGCCTGCCTGTCTACCCACCCCTCTACCTACCTGCCTGGCTACCTGCCTACCTGTCTACCTACCTGCCTGTCAACCCACCCATCTACCTGCCTGTCTACCTACCTGCCTGTCTACCTAGCTGTCTACCTACCTGCCTGTCTACCTACCTGTCTACCTACCTGCCTG